>VWZG01012854.1:0-35694 GCA_013396735.1 Grallaria varia | reverse complement strand
ACAAAACTAAAAATTCAATACAGAATCATGCAAAAGATTCCAAAAAGACAAGATTAACATAGAATATCTTGTCAGCTTCATACAACTGACATACGTTTAGGATATTTGGGATATAACAGCCTGTAAAAATTATGGATGATGATAAACATTTATGAAATATTTACAGTAAATGAATTTTACAAACATGAGCTCAGAAGATTACCAGATGATCTTTAAGGTCCCCTCCAACCCAAACCATTCTATGACTGTATATATTCAATCAAACAACTTGATTGAATGACTTCAAAATGGTTTATGTGTTAGATAAATTTGTGTATCTTCTCAGAAAAACTAAAAGGTTTGTAAGCTTTCCCTTACTACTGAGCTACAAAAATCAAATTTTTAAAGAGTCTTGGATAAATTTATTACATCATATAACTTTTTTTCCTCTAAGTAAAGTTGAAAATCAGACATTCAAAAATACAATTGAAGAAATGATGAAAAATATGAACTCAAAAAAGAGCATACCTGAAATACCAGTTGAAAACGAAATTCATTTTCATTAACAGCAATCAGTAGGCTAGTGGTTAAATGTTTCCACTTAAATTTTTTAATTAGATAGAAATGAACAAAAATCCAAACACTTGCATTTCAGAGAGTGCTATCTGCTGAAATATGCAGTGGCTTGAGTTCTTAAAATTTCAATTTCAAGTCTTTCAGCACATTCTTACATATGACATGGCATCAATAGTACTTTTTATTACCTAGTCCCATTGTCAATATAAAATATAAAGAGATGACATTAAAAAGTGCCTGTTCACTTTGTGACCTGGAAAAACTCACAAATACCTATACCATTCTCAGTAGGTGTTTGCATGAGCCAATCCTGCAAACCTCCAGTAAAAGATCCCACAGTATTTTATTCTGTCTCCTTTGCTAGAATCAAAATTCTCTATTTTTCTAGTTCCTGTGACCAAGGAGAACAAATTGTTCACTGTCCTTTTTACAGCCTTTTGCCTACTGGAAGTTGCTTCTGTTCCCCTCTCTAAATGTTTTGTTTCCTAGATTAAACTAACTCAACTCCTTCAAACTTTTCTATCAGTGCATTGTTTCAAAACCTCTTTTCATGCTTGTTTCTTTCCTCACAATTTATTCTTGTTGATCTTCCTGGAAGTATGGCACGCAGCTGAGCACAGTCATCCAGATGAAAATTTACCTTTCCTGAAAAATTGCAACCTGCTAGTTTCCTGGATGAGACACAGCCTCCATCCTGCAATGACACTTGTTCAGTTCTTTTTGTAGGCTCCTAAACTTTCATAGTGTTTAGTTTGTCATTCATTTTAATAGGCCAATTTCTGTCATAAGAAATATCTTGGTATGTGTTGTGCTTTTTCTTCACAAGCACTTAACACATTTTTTACTCTATTGTACTTTGCTGGTTTCATACTGTTTCTTCAGCTCTTAAGAACCATTTTGAATGGCCTTAAGGAATTACACTATGTTTAGGTCTTGTCAGTAGTTTGACTTTAGTGTTATCCTTCCATAAAAATGATTAATTGGTCCATGAAAAGCCATTAGTGTCTCCTACTATAAATAATGCCTTTTATTTCTACTCATGGGAGTTTAAAATAGCTTTGTTCTCTCTCTTCTTCAAAGTAATAATTGATGACATCATTGAGCTAATACAGACAACAAATCCCAACTACCTTACCTACACTGTTTGTTCAAATGCCTTCAAAAAAGTTAATGGTCTGAGCAATTCAAATGGAATTTGGCCCCAATGGCATACTGGCCATTTTTATAACCATTAGGTAGAAATATGGTTTTGTGTGAAGACTGAATTTTATTTGTCAGTTCACTTATGACCAAAATATAGAAGAACCTCAAGAAACTCTGTTCCGTATGCTACCATCATCTGTTGTATTATAGGAAAATTTCAGCAGACTAAGACATTGAAAACGTTAACACTGAACTGAGAAACAAGATTCACAGATTGTATACAGGCTCTTTTCCTGTGGTAACAGGATGAGCATTGAAACAATTTCTTGCGTGTAAACACTAAGCTATGCCTCTTACATTTCTTCAAAAGAATATTTCATGGCTATAGGTGGCTTTTTATCTTTTTTTTTTTTTTTTTTCTTTCTAATTCTGGAGAAAACACACCCCAGCCCTCCTGCAAAAATCTAGAAAAGTTTTCTTTTCCTGACCAAGAAAGGTTTTGATCTTCTCAGCACTGCATTCCTGGGATAGCTGTCCTGGGGTACCCATTTATTTATCTGGCTTCTTTAAAGGGTGGGAATTTCATAGGACTTGGAGGGAGG
Organism: Grallaria varia; assembly: GCA_013396735.1. Lineage (NCBI taxonomy): Eukaryota > Metazoa > Chordata > Aves > Passeriformes > Formicariidae > Grallaria > Grallaria varia. Next base: position 33,394 of record VWZG01012854.1, on the reverse strand, counting down.
AGGACATTATCAAGTCTGTTGATCATACTCCCTTAATTGCATTACAGAATCCCATTTTGTCTTAAATGCTACACATTTGGAATGCAGCATAAAGGGTTTATTGGATTGATGTCCCTTATTTCTTTAAAATAAAGCATGATAGGAAATCTCATTTTTCATTTAAACTGGTCTGAAAAGAACTCCAAGTAGGAAGGGATGAGGGGATTTGCTGTTACAGAAATGTTGTGTGTAGTAATTAAAATGCCCTATTTGTTTCACTGAGAGTGACTGACAAGAGTATAGCATCTCTACGATTATTTACAGACCCACTATTTCACAACCATTTACTTAAGTAAAAAGATTTGGCAGCCTTGTATCCCCTAGAAACCTACATGAGTAGATTTGGATCACAGTTTTATTAAACAGTGAGAAATAGTTTAGAAGTATTTTTCTTCTTGCCCTCTCCATGGGATCTGCAGATATGGCTGAGGGACCTGGGGAAAACCCTTATCTGATCATAGTATTAGTAATAGATAAAGTTCAAGTTTGCTTTGAACATGCAATAACGTGAGACAAAGTCAATATTGTTATTCAGATATGCTCAGTTTTCCAAGTAGAAGTAAAGTAATTCACTATGCTTGTTTATACTTTGACAATTATTGTGCTAGGTGATGTATAAAGACATCCCAGTGTATCTGCCATCTCATTTAGGGCAAAATAAAATTGATGTGTAAAATACAGAAGAAGTGGTAAAATTATGACTATTTTACCAAATAATCAAATTAAACTACTGTGCCAAATTTGTCCACTTTCTTTTATGCATGCCCATCATGAGGATGCATCTAGCAGATGGATTTGTATTCAAGAACATTTGATCCACCATCAGTGTCAAAACAAGGTCCTATTTTTATTTCTTTTTGCCATCTGTAGCAATAATTATTTGCTGATATCCAATTAGTGATATACAAGATATACATTTCAAATTATAACAGATGTATTTCCAATAATTACCATCTCAGACTCTTCACATTTATATTATATGAAAACATATGAGTAAATATGAGTGAGTCTAATAGTAAAACCCACCATAATCACTGAGATGCAATGTGTATTACTTATTCTGAAGTTGTTGCTTCAAATCCAATGAATTCTTCTAATACAAATGTCCTATTTTCTTCTCTCATCTTTTCCTTTTCCTCTGAGGGTGCTAAGGGCATCATATGTCACAAAGTTTTGCAATGTGCTATGTAGAAAAGTATTACCTTTCATGAATTTTAGATTCCCTACACTTCAGTTTCTTTATGTTTCACATTTTGAAGAGCTTAGAGAACAGAAGCTACAAACACTTAGTTTCTGTTTAATTCTTTAGATTCTTTTATCTAGTGCCATGACGGGCTGTCTTTTATGATAAGCAAAATAGTCTTTGAAATTCTCTTGATATAAACATTTTTTTACAGTCATAAGTTTGATCATTTCATTATACAATTCTGTTTCACCCTGGGTTCTGCATTATTCATTTTTACTTTTAAGACAGGGTGGCCAATTTCGCATGAAGTATCCCAAACAAACATATCAATGAATTGTGTAATGGCAATAACATTTCTTAATAAAATTTCCCAGCTCTTGCAAACCCTGTTGACTTAGGTTATCCTTCATCTGATTCCTGTCTAACTCTCTTGAACATAGGTCCTCACTAACATTTCTGCAGTGACATCAGATTCTCTAAACATTCCTCGTGCTGTTAATTTTAGACTCCTCTAAAGTACTTCAATTTTTCCCTATAGTACTGTTATATATTTATCAGCATTGAAATCCAACGGCAATAGCTCTGACTTCATTTATTCTACTGCTTTATCTATCTGAATTTTTTTACGGCCCTCTTCATGACTTACCTAAACTCCCCTCATCTACGATTGTGTTTTGTTCTACTGAATACTTTCTACTTTCATTTATCTCAGCCTCTGTTCACCTTCCCCATAAAACCAATGACAGCAATGCAGAAATTAGTGAACTTCTAAAAGGCTTTGATACTTCCTCCTTTAGGGGGAAAAAAAAAAAGCCTCTTGAAATGAGATTGGATTTTGGAAATAGAAAAGAGAAAGTGATGATAAGAAGTTTGGAAAAAAAATTTTGTGAGGTTACATATACAGGAGAAAGTGTCTAGAAAAGGGAAGGTGTTAAGCAGAAAAGACATACTTGACATCACGTCATGTCTTCAGAGCCTCACTTTAGCATAATTTTCTTTAGTAAACAACTCTTGTCCCCAGCTTTCAGTTTAGCCTGATGTTTTCTGGGTGGTTGTAGAGTTGGCCAAGTCAAAGCCTGTTCTGTTCGGTAATTGCCTTCAAGATCTTCAAGATCAGAAAAAAGACATTAAACTCAAGGAGGAAGTTGTTTACCATGATAGACTTTTGTACAAAGTTCTTTTTTTATTCAGTGGCCTGAACCAGAAGGAAGGTGGAAAGCCACATTTTGTGTCCTCTGGAACCTGTTTATGATGACAAAGTTAAAGTTAGTCTTTAAGGGAGTCAGAAAAAACTGCAGCCTACTGCCATTATCAGAAGCAATGGCTTAGGTATTGCAAATGGGGGACATGGATATTTGAGCCTACTAGCTGCTAAAATAGCAAGATGAGATAGGTAGAATAGAGTTCTACTCTCTGATCTAGTGGCATCTGTTCAGGGCTGGGAACTTTTCTTTAGGGAAGAAGAAACATCTTTTATGTGACACACAGAAAAAAAAGAAAAAGGGAGAAAATCACAATATTTTTACAATACTAATCTTCAAAGAAGGTATTCATGATAAAAATTGAAATCTCTATATGAGGAATAATGAAATCTCTACCTGATACAACTCTTTTATTGGCAGCCTCTTTCTTTTAGGAAAATATGCCAAAATATCTCCAAATTCATCAAATAATTCCATTCTGGTCTTTGGAAGATGTCCATGACATTAGGCATCTTTTGAATGGTTGGTTAAAACAGAACAGAGATATTTTTATGTAATATTAATGGTAAATACATCTGCCACAATTCCATATTACGTCAGAATAAATTTAATGAAATATAACCCACTTTTCCATATGGTCTTCATCAGAGTAATACTGTACACTGCCCAACATAAACAAAAAATGTTTTCCTGACCAACTAAATAGAAGATATGATCTTGTAAAATGTTCTGACAGTAGAAAAACTGAGGGGTTTACAGACCCTCGAGGCAAGAAGGTGTGAAGACGAAATCTAAAATGGCCTGTCAGGCAATCTATGTCTTGTTACAGAAGGAATCTCTTTTCAGCCATATCTGCTGACCAGAATATGTCATGCAGGGACCTGACATCGTTAAATACCTCCACTATGATTTTTTTTTCAGATTTGAGGCCAAGTAGCACAGACCTCCCACATCCACATCACCTAGCACTTGGCCCTATGTCCCTTCTCAATCCTGTTTCTGCATAGCAAATGGTGTTATGTTTTCCATATTGGTTTTTTTATTCAAAATGCAATGTTGAAGCCTACTACAGCAGGGGTTTTTTTCATATCACGATATTTCAAGTGTATGTTACATGCCAAGGGGTACAATGGGTAGTTACGAGTGCATTTGAGGTGCAGAAGCAGTTAGAATTAGCAAGAAAATACGGGTAAAATTTCAACGTCTGCTGCAGTCTTGACCATTCTGCCTGTTGGGGATGGTCCTGGGCTCACACTTGATCCACAAAACCTTGCCTAGGCTATGCCTCAGAGAAAATTAGTGACCAGAGAAGCAAGACAACAAGGAATACAGACAGCTAGCTGTTCATTTGTCTGTCTCACCGTAATGTATTTAGCAGTGTAAATACAGGTTTCATGAGGAACATAGAGCTTGGGAGGAATGCAGACACATTGTCTGAGCATGTAGGAATGAGACGAGCCAAAGTCCAAATGAAATTGAATCTGATAAGGATTGTCAAAGGCAGCTAAAAGGGCTTCTATAAGTATATAGGTGACAAAAGGAAGACTAGGAAAACTGTGGGTGCTGCTGAAGAAAATACCAAGGTACTGAATGCTTTCTTCACTTCAGTCTTTAATAGCAAGATCAGTCTTTGGAAATCCCACGTCCAAGAAACATGGGGGAAAGCCTGGAGCAAGGAAGAGGTACCCGTAGTAGAAGAGGATCAGGACGGACAATACTTAGGTAAATTGGACTCCGATGACATGCACTCATAAGCAATGAGGGAGTGGCATCTGTCATTGCAAGGCCACTCTCAATAATCTTCAAACAGTCATGATTAGAAGCATCTGAGGACTGAAGGGAAACAAGTATCACTCATATCAAGAAGGGCAAGCAGGAGGATTCAGGAAACTACAGGCTCACAGAGAATGAGCAGGATGGGAAGAGAGTCAGGTTGACAGAAAACTGTCCAGGCTCAGAAGACAGTGACCAGGAGCACAAAGTCTAGTTTGTCTACCCCAGGAGTGAAAACTGGGTCCAGTCCTGTTTAACACTTCATTAATGACCAGCATTCTAGGGCAGAGTGTACCCTCAGCAAGTTTGCTGATGACACAGAACCAGGAAGAGTGGCTGATAGGCGAGAGGGTCCTGCTACCACCCAGAGTGACCTCAACAGGCATCTCATGAAGTTCTAAAAGGGCCACAGAGATGATTAAGGAAAGGAAGAATCTCTTCTGTGAGGGAAGACTGAGACAGCTGGCTCTGTTCTACCTGGAACAGACCCAGTGGGGGTCTCATCAATGTATCTGAAGGGAGGGTGCAGAGAAAAGAACAAGGCTCTTTGCATTGGTGCCCAGTGACAGGACCAGACAATGGGCACAAACTGAAGCACAGGAGGCTCCCTCTGAACATTATGAAACACTTTTTTAGTGTGAAAGTGACTGGGCACTGACACAGGTTTCTCAGAGACCTGTGGAGTCTTCCACCTTGGAGAGATTTAAAAGCCACCTGTACGTGATTCTGGGCAATTGTGCCTAGATATCCCTGCCTGAGCAGGGGTGTTAGACCAGAAGACCTCCAGAGTTCCTTTCCTGAACCTCAGCTATTCTGAGTCTTTGATTCTAAATTGGATTTCCCATCTGTAGTCCAGGACAGCCACCTTAATGTCAGCTTTAAAAACAAGACAAATTAACAAATATCACATAGCAATCGTTGAGCTCGCTCATTGAAGAAAGAAGTAAATCTCAACTTAAGTACTAAGTTTAGGTTTATTTAGGGTTTTTTAGCAAACTGTTGAGTACTAAATGGAATTAGAGTACAAGGTAGTAGTTCAACACTGAAACAAAAATTGGCAGTAATAGTTGTAAGTTTTGCATCTGAGGCAAACCAGCAGTGCCTGCTAGACCTCTCCAACTGAAAAGAGGCAGATCTTGAAACACAGAAGGTTTAAAATACTATTTAGATAGGTCACAGGATGTCACACTATTTTGACCCACTGCCAAGTACAAGGTAGCCCTCAGACAAGTTGAGGTCAGCTACACTGTACTAGCGTAGCACGTTACAAACAATATGTACAGTGGTTTATATATATATATATATGACATTTTAAAGAGCGTATTTATTTATGGGGACATAACCTGACTCATTCACTAATTTTAATGAAATCGCATTACTTTCCTCTTGTCATAGCTGAGTTCTGCTGCATTAAATACGACTCCCGGGGGAATCGGCTGAGTGCTGCGTAGAAAGCATGTTGTACATTTCCCTGAAGTGTCACTACACTGAAGATTTTAATGTAGATATTCTTTTGTGATGTCACTGCTCTCTCAACCTCTCATTAAAGGTAATTTAGGATTAAAACTTCTTTTATAGGCAATCTTTTGCCAATTAAGTTTTTCTATTCGCCTCCTCCAAGTTTTTAGGGGCTACCATTTATTTTCTCCTAAAAATGTCATGTGTTCAGAGGCTGTCATTCTAGTCACTCCTTAAACAACTTTCTTGCTTTGAAGAATCAGGACACCAAGAAATCAGTAATATGAGGTTTTGGTCATTTTTTTATTATTATTATTTTTGTTGTCACATTGATAATCAGTAGTTTGTTATTTGCAAATGTAGTGATAAAACCAGCAGCGACTTTGCCTACAAAGGCTAGCCTATTGGTTACCTATTTATACTGTCTTATATTAAAACACCAATTTTTCCGACCAAAGAACTGAACTCAGAAAGTCAGTCTGTACAAATCTCAATCTGAAAGGAAACAATTGAACTCATTGGGGTATGAGAGCAAGGTATTGAAGCTTATCATTACATTTCGGTTGAAAACTAGATATTTTGCATTGCATATCAGATAACTTTATTCAGTGAGCACCACAGAGTTATTATGATTTCTGCAAGCCAAAAATTTAGACTAAGCCACACAGCAAATATTCTAACTTTTTACAGAGGAATGACAACATAGCTTCGCTCTGGAGAAAATAATTTGGAAACCTGGTTTAAACAAGAATCCTTTTTTTTTTTTTTTAGGAGTAAGTCTTGCAGTGATGTGGAGTAACCAACGGTGTGGACTTCAGTCTTAGCAATGGTCCACAGCAATGAGCTGTAAACAGAGGCGATTAAATCATAGCATGAATATATAGAAGGTACAAGCGAACTTTACACTAGAGTAGAGAAACAAGTTTGTTGTGTGTTACAGAGAGATCAGACATCTACCTCCCTAGGAAAGCTGGTGCAACATTTTCCCATGAAAAGATACTGAATTGTTAGTAGAATGACATATACTGCAGGAATGCATCTATTTCATTACCTGACCACTGGAAATGAGAGAAACCCCATTTTGTGACAGCTTATAGGCCTTCTCTGCAACTGCCCCAGCTCCAGAACCAACTGGGCTGTCTGACATAGAGGAATCATAAGCCACCACCTTGGGAAACTGGTGTTACAGAAATCCCAGCTCCCCAGTACAGATGGGCCTTCACATTTCATAGCCCTTAACAGACTTCACACTGCTCAGGAAGGAGTTCCTCTGGGTTTCAACAGTTCCTAAATCACAGATTCCATATATTTAATTTACATTTTTAAATGCATCTTGAAAAGTCTAAATAAAAGCCCTGAACAACATTTTACATGTTCCATTTAAATTTCTACTTTGAAGTATCTCACCTCTTGTAATAAATTTTGACACCTTGATTCAACATATAAAACTGCTCCATTTGAACATCAAATAAGGAAAGAAGTACTTGGAACAAGAAAGTAAAGTCCTCATTCAATACAAGTTAGGGAAACAGCTGTTCTATTACTGCAGCAAAATGCAATCAAACTGCCATTCAGATATTAAAACCAGATGTTTATCTAAACTGTGATGAGGAGTCATCTAGTTTTCTAGTTCAAAGTTTTAGAGCCTTCTATGAAAGCACTAAACAAAAGGCACTCTGAAGAGAAAAATAACATAAGCTCTATGTCAGAAGTAATTGTTCTTACAATAAGATTTAAAAAAGGTTGAAAAAACTAGCATAATTAAATAAATTAAAAAGAAAAATGAATATAAAATCACAGTGTGACTAAATGATAAAATAGGAATAAAAACACTTTCAAAATATCAAAATATTTCAAAGTTATAAAAATTTGCATTTTTACAGGGATCCCAATTTTAATTTACAGATTTTTAAACTAAATATTGTGGTTAGTGTGAAGTTTAATTCATAATAGAGTCTTTTGCCATAGAGACCTTTGTAATTTTCAGTTTTCATTTCAAATTCAAATAGAAGCAAATGTCAAACCCCCCAGCAATGGATTTTCCTGCCTTTGTACATTTCTGACACTGTGAGAATGTATTTTCTTTGACAGTCTCTTAACCAGGGAGATAGTCTTTGCAGATATCAATTAAGATGCCTTCTATTTCAGTCTACAGTGTATTTTAAACATATGTCTGCTTTCCAAGATGCCCGTTTAATATATATCATTCCTTTGGGATTTATTGTTATTATTTGCAAAGTACCTTTAGAAAGAAGCAGATTGAATAAGAGTGAAATGAACCAACTCTGAAACACTGGATATATTATCTGAAACATCGAGAATGCACTGTAAAACAACAATAACGTTTTATAAACTGAAGGCCTTTGCAGGATCATGGTGCATGTTAATTAAAAACTTCTCATGTAATTAATTGTGAAGATATTTTTTTCCATATGAGCATTAAGTGTCTGCCATGAAATTTCTGTACAGGTGCAGCTGTAGATAGAAAATGCAAACTACCAAGGTCTGACATCCCATCTGTCCTCAGAAATGTTTCCTACCTACCCTAATTGGAAAAGTACAAACCTCATTCTTCAGCATATGTGGAAACTTAATTTTGTGTCTTTAAAACCCAGATAGCTGGAGATTCATTTATGGGATTGAAGTACATAATGGTATTTTCAGTCCAATAGTTTTATGATCTGACAGATTCTTGGAATACTCAACCTCCTTGTTAAAAAGTGGAAAGGAAAGAGGGGAAAAAAATTCTAATTAGTGTTGTTTTTATTTTAAGAGTAAAAATAAATGTATTTTGTTTCAAACCGTACACTTTTAAAATAAAAACCTTGCATCATTGGGAAATTTGTTTTATAGAAATTTGAAGTTTGCTAACATTTAGATAACTATTCAAATACTTTAATAAAATATATAATCATAAGGTGAAAATTTCAATGGAAATATGTATGAAAGTGACCTTTATTAAAAATTAAAATAGTCTGTCATTTGGAACACTTAATCAAGTTTTGATTTTTACACATATTTAGGAAAATATTGTCTCTCTTGTCCACCTGTGGACCTCATTAGCTAAAGTTAAAATACAGTACAAATGCTGAGTTTGCAAAACAATTTTGGCTTAAAGTAGCCTGCTCTATTATTAAATATATTTTTTAACTATAAATGACTGTTGGGATGCATAATTTGCCTTAGAGGATGAGAAATTTTGGGAAACATATTCTGAGAGATGACTGCATGCTCCTCAGTAGCAGAAACTCTGATAGCTCTAAGTATGTAGCCACTAGAGTAATGATTATGACTTTGAAGGAGAGCTGCACCAGCTCCCAACACCTTTTTTTCCTTTCATGCCAATAAAGTTGGAGTGCTATTAAGCTCATCCTTTCTTTCTTGTGCTGATAAAGATGTACATTTTTCATTTATTTGCTACATCAAAGTCTTGAGAAGAATCATTTAAACCCAGTGTCACGGTTTGAAGGAAGCCCTCCATGCCTCTCTGATCCCATAAACCCTGCTGCAAACTGTGCCGATTCTGAGTACAGCAGCCTAGAAACAGGATCTTGTTTTCTAGAACCTGCTTAGAAAGTCTGGAAAAGAGTGATGACTCTTTTACAGACTAGTGACACTCCTCTTCCCCTGGAGCATTAATTTCCACCTCCAAAGACATTTTTCATGCTCTAAAGCATAATTTCCTGGAAGATAGCCACATCTGACATTTTAAAACCTTTCAAGATTGTCCAGTCTGCAGGATTTTTTAAAGAGCAGGAATAACTTAAGTACGATGTGGGTCTAAATGCAGAGTCTAAAACACTAAAGTTTTCTAAAAATAGTGTTTAACAGCTGTGCAGAAACATTGCTGTGCCTCTTAGTCTCCAGATTCACCACTGTATAGGAGCTGTTTACATAGATACCATACACCAGTGATTTGTGCGCATGCAACAATTGAATAGATATTTCAGACCTCCTTGGGAAGAAAATGTAAAATCTGAAAAACTTCAAACAAGCCAGTAAAACTATAGCTATCAGACTGCAGCAAATCCTGATCCTCAGGAAGAGAGATCAGCACAGCCCTCCGTACAAATCAGGGAGTGCAGAATTATTAAAATATCTTTGCTGCTCCTTTTTGTATATTTGCTTAAGTTTTTGTACCAGGTCTGGGTTATTATTTAGAGCAACAAAGAGAGTCCACTGCCATTACAAAACCAGGCTGTGTGGAGATGGCATCCTGTACTATATTTTATGCCTAATCTTTAATTTTTTTTACTAGACATCAGTGCTCTCCTTTTTTCCCTGAACTTACTGCCCTGCAGGTCTTGCCCCTTCATCTCAGTTCAACACTGTTCCTATAATGCAGTATTCTTAGGCAGGTTTTATTCTGCCATTCTTTCTAAAACACAAAAATACGGCCAAACAAATCACCAGCAGTGTGTGTTAAAGAGGATCCACGGCCCCACTAAGAAAACAAGAGAGAAGCAAACTCTTAACTCTGGTGCACCAATTATGTAGCCTCTCCCCTCCACCCATCAAAGAGCTTGGCCACCTCAACATTACATTTATCTAAACCTCAATCTAATTAGAAAATCATGCACTCCTGAGACCTCTCAAGACTTAATTTCCTTTAGCTGTTACTTATAAGTTGATTTGATGGAAAGAAAAGAGCCAGATTTTCACTAAACCATCTCTTAGATAACGATGGGATACCATGACATTTAGCCATTTGGTGAATATATCTGCAATATTTAGAGCTATGTCATGAGAAAGAATCCCTTGACATAAAAAAATCTTCTTTCAAGGAGGTCCTGGGAAAGACTCCAGACACAGACAGATTCACAGATGGAGTGTCACAGTGTATCATATATTTATTTCAGTGAGACAGTTAACATTAAGAAGTAAAAACAACCATTTGAAGTAACATTTGCTAAATTCCAGTGATCTTATTGCTCTCTAGCTGAAAACAGGTTAATCATGTCCATGCATTTCACCCAACCATTACCTATCTCTATTACAGGAGAGAAGCAGTAGACAGAAACAATAAACACTGCTAATTGCAGGTTTAGCTTATGCTATATATCTTCCTTACTTCATGTCAGGCTCCAAGTCCCATTCATTCATACCTAAGTGCATATGTACAAACACAAGCTAAAAATAAAAAACATGTCTCACACAAAGAAGGAACTCATATTTTTATTCTTGTTCAAATATCACAAACACAGTAGCGCTAAAACACATAGATCATTGTGTTCTTATAGATAAGAAACATTTAGCACTTAAATTTTCATCTCCAACTTTAAACACTTCAAAAGAGAAAAATTCTTTATGCATCTCATTTGTGTGTCAGATAACTCTAAACATTTGCAAGGAGCACCATTACATCCTTCAGAAGATATACAGTAATGCATAATTCATCTCTGTTTGTAAAGAAAAAAAAAAAAATCAATCAGCCTCCTATTTCAGAGGATACTTCCACATATATTTTCACCTGGTTTTTAAAAGAAACTAAAACCTACTTCTTATCCTACTGAGTATTGCTGAGACTACTGCAGAGAGACAGTGGAAGGTTATTTGTAGAAACAGCTGATTATTTTTCTTTCTCTGGGTAAGTTAACATTCTAATTCTTTTACTCCTCAAAGTTATTTTTGGCAGAACTGATAGAACCAGCCATTGTGATAAAGTCTGATCCCACAGCCCTCTGTTGTTGTAAATGATAGCCCCAGAATGCATTTTCTGTACAAAGAAGACTTGAAAATTTCCCCTAGAAGACCTCATCCCCACTCAGCTATCCTCACTGCTATCCAGATGTTGAATTTTCTACACATCTCAAAGCAATTCCTTGCATGAATAACTAGGAAATTTTAATCACCATAAAATAATGAAAGCAGGGTACTGATTTCTCATCAACCTCTGATTAATCACATGAATATGTCTCTGCAGCTCACAGCTGCACTTCTGAAGTCTAAGGAGAAGCATACCTATAAGCTCCTTGAGAATGAGGAAAAAGCCATTGGAGGGGACATACCATAACCACAGTAAATCAAAATAGATTATGTGTAGTTTGCTACCAGAACATTAGTCATCAGAAGTAAATTGCTGTATTTTGGGTGACAGCCAGAGTCTGTAATTTTTTGGAGTAATAATTGTGAAGTTCTAATCAACATTCCTTGTGTCTGGCAAAACCTGCTCAGGCCAGTCCCCTGGAGATGTTCACAGAGATGCACACAGCCATGTCCACCTCCATCAGCTTGCAGCACTAATGAGATTACAAAGTGCATCTCTGGGAGTACATATGTGACTTCATGTATGGAGACTTGTGTGATGATGAAGTGGAAATGTTTAAATCAGGGCTTCTAAAATAGGCAGACCAGTGTGTTTCTTCCAGACAAGCATAGTTAGTAGTGATGGATATCTTTAATGCTGCCAAGATCCAGCTGGGACTGGTCATCAGAAAGTACAGAGGGAAGATAGATTATGTTTTATTCCATTAAAATTGAGTCCCACACTTACAATCCTACAAATTTCAGATCTCTGACATTTCAAACTGTAACAAGACTTGATTTTAAGGTGGAATGTTTTGAGAGAGTTAAGAGAACTGAAGACAGCCATACAGTCCCTCTTAATTTAGTACCTAACCCTCTAGTGCTGAGAACCAGAGACATGAACAAAATATTACAGAATTAACATAAAATCTTGAAGACGTAAATTCAGTTTCACTAAATCTCTGTGAAGAATATTTTATATCAGAAGGGTTTTTATTTTAGCAATATAAACATATTGCTGTATTTAATGAAGGCTGAATTTGTTGTCCAAAATGGAAGAAGTTTGCTCTGGGCAAGTGGAGTCTGTAGTTGACAGGAGTGCTACTGTCATAAGGAATCACTAAATCACACATTGAAAAACAGTGGCTTAGTCTCTGAGGTAATTTTCAACCTCCTCTGTTACTAACGTAAAGATGTTTTTGCATTTAAACGTAAAAAATGATTGAGTCTGCTTATTTCTTTTTTTTCTCCTTTCTTTTCCACTCTAAGAATAAAGCAATTCTCTGCTGCATATAACAGGAATGGAGTACATCACCATCACTGATGTGTGACAAGAGTGTTAAACTATGATATGCTAATGCAATAACTACAAGAGTACAAGCAGGAATAGAAAACAGCAAAATAGGAGAAGCACACAATAAGAAAATATGTATTTCTTCATCTCTGTAGTATTACAAGATCTCAAACTCTCATGGAATAGAGAGATAGGTATTCAAGTATTTATTACATGTGAAATGTAGACAAAACATTGACTTTATTCTTTCTAGAGCGTTCAACCCAATGCCTTTGCTTAAGTGATTTCCATAATCTCAGGTTTAGTCTTCCTCACCACTGTGTGAAAAGCTTAGGCTTTGGAACACAGAAATCAACCATTCGGATTAAACTGGCTCAATCTTTTCTATAATAAGCTTTTGACCAAAAAAACCAGACCAGGTATTTTGAGTGAAATAGATAAGAAAAAGAGCAACAAGAACACTCTGCTTCTCATACTGTATCTATTAGCCCAGAAAAAAAAAAAATTGCTACCTGGTAAGGTGTTTTGTTTTTTTTTTTAATAATTAGTATAATTACATAAATACAGTAGTATACTTTTAAATTTACACTTGTAATACTCATTTTCCCTTTTAAGAGTTGCAAAATACTTCCTAAACACCATAAGGAAAAAATATGAAGTCTAACGTGGTAACAAAAAGTGCAGGGAAATCACAGCAAGATTTAGTAACCAGCCAAACAACCCCATATCAATACTCAGCCAGTGCCAATAACAAAACACCAAGCTCCTAGTTTTAAATTATTAGTTTCAACATTTAAGTACTTCCTGAGAAGTCTTCCTTACACATACCTTTAATTGTATCACAACTCTGCTGGGTATAAAGTCAACATGATTCATTCTACTTTAAGCATTTCATGGTCTTGCTAATGTGATTATATTCGGGTCATTGAGTGATACCTTCATGGAAAGTGAAACTACCACAACATACTGAATCAATATATGGTTGAAGTCATAGGAGACCACATGTTTAGCTGGCTCATACTGGTGGTTTGGATCAAAAGGCAGCTTGTCATATGCACACCCCCATTCTCCCACACAGTTTCTTCCAATGCAAATAAGTTATCAAGTATGCTTTGCCCCACAGAAGAAAACCAACCCTGGATTGAGAAACGTCACAGTAGGGATTCCCTTTGCAGAATCAGACATTAGTGAGTTACCAGCCTGACAATGCACAAGTTTTTATAAAGCCAGAGCAGCAGACAATTACACATTTTGTTCTCTGATTAAGAGTTTAAAGGTTTTAGCAGCGATATTCCTGAAGACATGTTTCAATAAATATTCAAAAGACTAAAATCCTTTACTGAACTCAGAACCAAAAAACCCCAAATTATAAAAAAAACAAACAAAGAAACAAAAAAACCGACCAACTTTTCCTATATATGTAAACCAAGTGTTTGCTCCTGACATTAATTATTAAAAGAGTAAACTCTCCTATTACGACATTCAGGAGAACTGCATATTGGAGTCAGCATCCCAATTGCTCTCAGTGACAAGGCTTTTGGAATGAGGTGTTTGAGGGACTGTAATGCTTCTGGCCTGGGAGAACACGGTGTTAGGGAGGCCATCCTGCCCCTTTTTCAACTTAGGTTGTTTCAAATGAAACAGGTACAAATTAGAAATGTTTGCTGAAAATAGCTGATTTGTCACCTCAGTTTCCTTCCTCCCTCTTCCCAAGAAAGCTATACACAAACTCAGAGAAACAGCTCGCATTTCAGCCCACTCAGAAGCTTTGCAAGATGAGCTTAGCAACAAAACTATGTTTGGACTTGAAAGGGCTCCAAATGAGAGCTCAGCAGCAGTGCACTGTCCCTCCTAATGTTATTCATCTTAACATTATTGAACCTGTCCTATACCTCTGTACGAAAAAAATTTACATTTCAAATGCAGCACCTTTTAGAGTAAATATGAAAAAACCCCAAAGAAATAGAGGAGAAGTTGGAGTTGAATTAATTCTTTTTTCTGGGAAAGAATTTCTATCCAGAGGCATTACTTTATATGTAAATATTTGATAGGTAATGACAAATGACCTAATGATTAGAAAGTTGTCATCACCATACATTTGCCAGCAATAGAAAACATCTGGATCCCTACACGGAAATAAGTGCCACAAAATCAGATTTTAAAATTAAATGTGCCAACCATGCTTACCTCATTGCATAAATTCTTGTTGCACTTCTGGAATAATCACACATTTATGTTTTAAAAGATAGGGAAGTAATACTTCTCAAGAGCTACCATCCTAAAAAAATGACTGTACAACAGAGTGTGAGAACTTTAACAAGCAATGATAAGTCACTTATAGAAGGTTCTCTAAATAATATCACTCACAAGTGTATTGAAAAAAGTGGCAATAATACATGAAAGACAGGAATGTACTTTGTAATTTCAGAACAACTTTATATGTCAGACTGCCAGATAAATATTTACAGCACACTCCAACTTAGCTGAACTTGTATGACTTCAATCAAGGGAAACTGCTTCCAGACACGAAGGTCGTGAAACGTTATCAACTTTCCAGAGCCTGCCTTCAAAATCACATTGAAAGTGGAGAGCCACACGGCTGTCTAGTGTTATACAGACTTAGAAACACTGATAGGAAGTTTATTAAATCCTCCCCAGGGGGGAAAAAAAAAAAAAGGGATTGCGCTGCTATCATATTATTTAATAAAAACTAGGGAAGGTTGTTCTTTATATATGATTCTTACAATCACGCCTGGGAATATCAATCTGTGACATGGCAGGCCATGTAGATTGCAGACTCTGAATGCGGATGGTAAAAATCACTCTGACAAGTGAGAACAAATGCATAGAAAGGCTGTACAGCAGGCCTCTACCCAGATCTGCAGCGTCAAGTTGTCTTATTTTGAAAAAAACACTACTAGGGCTACACAAGAGTGGAAAGGGAAACCTCACCAGTTAGGAAAGACTGAATGAAGGCACAGACCAACTAAAGTTGTCACTTAAAGCCACAGTCACAACTGGCAGCAAATAGTTATCTGAGATTAAAATCTTTCAAATGTTAATGAAGAAAACTTGAAGAATGAATAAGGTTTTTAAGAAATGTTGCATTCCATTTGACATAATTGTTCTTATTTTATTAATAGAGTAAGTTAACTCATTATATGAAATTATCATGCAAAGGACCTTTTACCCTGCTAAACTGAAGAGGGAAGAAGTAAACTATTCCAGGTATTGCAGAACCTTGCAATTTAGGCATTAGGTCACATACAATAAATTCTTCAAATTGCAGTTAAAAAGAGTGTTTTGGTGTCAATTACTATTTTGAAGAACCACTAGCAATGTTGAGAATTCAAAAAATTCCAAGTCAGGAAATGTCTTGTTTCTTTGCATTTGCTTTCTGTTTTCTGAACCTTAAGGACATCGCTTCAGCTTCATTTCTTTGGACTTTATTTTTTGTTAAAGGAAAGCTAAAATAGAACAGGCAATACTGATTTTCTAACCTTTCTTCATCATGAGTTTATGCTCATCTGGAAAAAGCAGAAAGGAAATTATTAGCCTCCTAACTGTTTTCCTTGCAACACTGGTAAATTTATTATTTCTTTCATACCCAGTATTAGCTATTACTACTCATAGTGTACACTACAGGTTGGTTACTGTTGGTTACTTGTGTTACTACTGGATAGCAATGTTGGTACTGAAATAAAGACATAAAACATAGTAAAAAAGTAGCAATACACACTGTTTTATTGGCTGATTTTCACTGGAAATAAAAAATTTCATTGACATCACTGTATTATAAATGCATACACAAAGCAGTGAGTTTAGGAATATTACTGCCAAATGACCTGAAATTTGTTCATCATGTTCTACGATAATAACGTGGTCTATTACTACCAACACAGTGAATGTCAGTTCTCAGCACATATGTCAATGTATGCAGCACATATGATGGGAAAAAAACAGAAAAGGCAGAACCATAGAGGATTCCCTCACTTTGGTTACTTTCTGCCATGAAATGCTTTTAAATAAAGCTGAAGGATAGTAAATGTTGTTCGCAGCAGCCTTATGAAACCTTTGCTGATGTCTAGCCAGCCCATTGACCTGAGAACACAAGTTAAGAGGACTGCAGTTTAGACCCGCAGCTGAGACTCATACTGAGTTCTGCAATATTGTTTGTAATGCGTAGCAAGAGAAGCAGATAGATGGCAGGGATAAGGGTTAAATGGATCCTTTTTGGAAGTGATGCAGGAAGGATTTTTCAGGTGTTTTAGAGACCCAAGGATCACATCCTTGATCTAATGAAAGGATGAGCAAGTTGTGGTAGTTTGCCCAACCATTTAAACTCTTTTCTTGACATTCCTTCTTGTCTCTTAAGTAAATTAAATTGATTGATTTAACTTACAACATTCCAAAGAAAAGAACTGGGAAAAGTACTTACTCCAGTGAAAGAGGAGAGAGATTTTCCTTTTTCCAAAAGCAGTCATAGGAAAATGAAACAAATTCATGTGTAGCCCAAGTCTCTCCTAAAACAGTTCAATGGTTTTCCCTGCTATTGAAGCAGAAGCCCCTCACCAAAGATAAATGCATTTGCTGTGTCATTAACCAGACTTAGAATCAGTTCCGTTTGAGTTTTCTGTGGTCACGTGTACACTTCTGGGTTTATGGACATCAGCCACACAGATTTGACTATTCTTTAACATTTGAACTTCTTTGTCCTGTAATCTGTTTTATTTTAACACAAACTGTCAGGAGAACAAGATACTGTGAAGCCCCATTGCTGTCTTTTACTGGTGAGATAATCGATGTTACAGGCCTGTTGCCCTTATCTTTGGGGAGTGTTTAACAGCATGATGGGAGTTCCAGTTTGATCTGTGACTGTTTCATCTGGGTGGCCCAAACAGCCTATGAAAGGTGTGACAGACAACTGCTGCATTTATAAAGCAAAGAGTTGGTTCTGAATCGTAGCTTTTATTTTTGAGGCAAGTAGATTCTTGGGATTTCAGCAAGTAAGAACTTGGGATCAAGCTGGTGCCTGCACATCGCACATCTGATCCTATTTGTTTAAAGGGGGATTCGCTGATCCAAAAACAAGTCTGTCTGGGACAGTTCATCCCAGGAATAATACCCAAAAAAAGATGCTCTAGAAGATGCATTTCCTCTTGTAGTCTAAACAGCGGAGGGTTTTCAGGATCATGGAGATATTCTGATGACAACTCACAATTAAAAACAAGCAACAGAAAAGTACATTTTCAGTTATTTTGTCTCTCTAAAATCTCTTTCTCAAAATGTTTGCCTTTCAAACATGGCATCTCTCACTGTTGCTTGCAATGGCATGATGTGAACAATGTAATGAAAAGAATAGCAGTTTACACAAGAGGCCTTAGGTTTCTGAAGTATTTCAGGCACAATTATATTTAAATCTGTTCAGATATATTGAAGAAGGGGGCAAGAAAACTACCATTAAAAAGCTCCTCTGGATGTGGGAAGGCATCATATCTACAGATCATTATTAAAAATATGTACTGCCCTGACACCATTTACTGTTTTCTACTAAAAAGGGAAAGACATTAACAGATTGTGCCTGGTTTTGGTTGTTAGGGCCATTGTTCTATTAAGTGGATTTCAGCTGAAGGTTTAAGGCACAAGATAGTTAGGAAAGTTGATGACCTACAGGAATATGTAGAGTATGCATGGTGCTGAAAAGCAAGAGAGTGAAGTTTGACTCTATTAAGATGGATGTAGAGTGATTGATAACACGTGTGAGAATGTAGATAGGAGTGTTGAACACGGAAGCAGAGGAGACAGGGAGTGTATTTTTACTCATTTCTAAAATCTCTGTTCTAGAGCCAGAAGGGACACAGCGCAGATTATTTGTTCTCTCCTCTAGTCTGCTGTGGTAAATATGACTTTTTAAAAATCTATATTACCACAACTAAACCTAAAACACTGGAAAGACTAAGACTTGATGAAATGTTGACTAAATCCATCACATCTTCTTATTTTGTAGGTGAATTCTGTTCCTATTGCACACAACCCCAGAAAAAGCTGTCAGCGTCCATTACAGATACTACCATGAAACATAAAAACTCATGAATGCTCTTTTGTCTTTTTAGAGAACTATCTTTTCATTTTCTCTGCCCACATATTTACCTTGAGAACTGAGAAAGTAAGCTGAGAGGACTTTAACATAAGCACACATATAAAAAGACACTATCTGCCTTCTAAACTACATGCTTAGAAATAATTCTGCACCTACTCTTTAGAGCGTGAGTTAAGCCATTTTAAAATATTGTGTCTTAGTCTTCCATCCATAAATGAGGTAAGCTATGTATGTTTATCCCTAAACAAATGGTTTTAATTTATTGCTATCAGTAGACTCTCAATCACTAAACAAAGACAATCTATTTAACTCCTTTTTTAGTCTAAATTAAACATTAAAAGTCTAATAGGCAAAATATAATCTCCACAATTCAAGTCAGTCAAACATTCTCAAAATTCTAGTTGTTATAACAACCTATTTTTAGACCTAATCTTTCAATGTACTCTTAAAAATTTTTATGTAAGTTGCTGTCCCTATTCTTATCATAGAATGATTTGGGTTGGAAGGGACCCTAAAAATCATCTAGTTCCAACTCCCCTGCCATGAGCAGAGACATCTTCCATCAGACCAGGTTGCTCAAAGCTCCATCTGACCTGGCCCTGAGCACTTTCAGGGATGTAGCATCCACAACTTCTCTGGGCAACCCGTTTCTGTGCCTCACCTGCTCCACAGTAAAGAATTTCTCTTAATATCCAAACGAAATCTACCCCCTTTCAGTTTAAAGTCATTGCCCCTTGTACTATTACTATTCTCCATTATCCCTACTTTGTTGGTGAGATGTCTTCTCCTACAAGCACTTCCAAAACTCTCCATTATGTCTTGAAACAGCAGTCTGGTAGTCAAGAAGGCCTAAAGTAATGGTGCCTCCAACATGTTTCAACACACAGGTATATCTCCCACTCCGGCTACTTTTCCTCTCCTGTCTGCACTGGGACAGCTGGTACAAACAGGCTACACTTACTGCAAGAGGTAAAAAAGATGCAGAAAGATGCTTCTGCATCTTATGCAGAGTTTTAGAGTGGATATTGATCTATAAAAGGCAAGAGAGGCAACTGATCTAAAGACAGTCTTTCCTCCTTAAGTACCATGATCTTCCACTCACTGTTGTCTCTAAAAGACGTGTTATTTTTTATTGCTGTTTGCATTTTCCTCCAAGTTGTAAACTCTTCAGCAAAATAAATAAATAAATAGATTTCAGCAACTTCTTGTATTTCACACCATGAAAAAGCATTTCTGGAAAAGGTTTTACAATTATTTACTCCTGCCTTGTTCAGATTATTTGTCAAGAATTTTTCAGCATTTCAGACAGTACTTTCTAGCTACTGCTCTTGCTGAAAATGTACTTTAATCTGCTTTCTACATACTAGAAACTTTTCTCTGAAAGTTGATGAAAATATTATCTGTATTTAAAGCTGAGTAAATGCAAAGAAAGAAAGAACTTTATGAGCTATTTTTGCATGTCCAACTTCAGGCATAACATGTAAGGAATTTGACATTGAAAAACCTGAGTTTTGGAGTAATTTTGAATGTTTCAAGGTTTTTTCTGTATTATTTTTGAGCAGTATAAATGTGAGTTTAGCAGTAAGGAGCTCCAGATTCTACAACTTGATTTATTGTCAGACTTGAGAAAATCACTTCAGTTCTTTAAACCCTTTTTTTTTTTTTCATTGAAGGTTAAAAGTCCTTATCTGAGGAGGCCCCTGCTTTGAGGTGAATGGTTTTGGTATTGCAGGAGAGGGTGGCTTGTTATGCTCACCCCTGGCACCTCACTGTGACTTCTCTTCATTTCCCTCTGTTTAATGCAGAGCTCTCACAAACTCATCCTCTTCCAGCTTCCTTCAGCCGACTGAAGCAAGCGCTATTCACTGCGTGAGAGAGGCCAGCAGACAGGCACTATTCCATGGCTGTTTCTAGACCACTGTGATTGCATACATCATCTCTGGCATATGTTTATTTTTGGTACTGTTTACTTCTTCCCTTTAATATCATCATTTGACAATGAAACTATGCCGTGTTTACATGTGCAAAATATTGCCTTCTTACACTTGAACAGACCTTTAATTTGTTGCCTTCATCCTAACACATGCAAGCAGATTTATGGACGGACTTCTTGTTTGGGCCTTAAGAATTCTTTCCCAGCTGAACATTCTTTTTAAGCTTTTTCATGTTTGGTTTAAGTCACATCATATTATGTTAAAAAGCTTTTGGCTCCATTTCATAACACTGAGGCAGAAAGCCCCATAATAAGTTGATTTATGATCTGCACAAAGACCCTATAGAATGTATGAGCCTTGGTCCTCATTTCAGTGTGCATATATATGAGCATATATGCATGTATACGTATATATGTGCATGTGTGTGTGTACATGTATTTTGTGTACATGTATATATGATATTACTGCCATGTATCAGGTGTTCAGGATTGGAAAGTTTCCAGCTATGGCATGGTTTAGATCATTACCCAAAATACACTGATAGCATATATATCACTGGAACATTCAGTAGAAGCACACCTTAGAGTAACTGTGGTTTACTTCTGCTGATACAGAGATATTTCTTAGTAAAGCTTTGGTGGAGGGCTACCCTTCTGAAAGAGAGAGAGAGAGAGAGAGAAAGTGGGGAGGGGAGAAGAAAATAAAAGGAAAACTGCACAGTTTTGCATCTAAGCAAGTTGCTACACATCTCTCTACTGATTCTAACTTAAGAGATTTCACTAATCTTTTTAGAGGATAAAACAGCTGGCACATTTTTGTCAGGGTGTAATAAACAGTGTTATTTTAAGCAAAGAATATATACATGTTTTTAAAACCTCTTGGCATGTCAAAGAGTGGGACACCAGGGAAATAGAAGTATCTATGTTTTGTAAAATTCCTCTGGTTCCTACAAAGATCCTCTCTGACCACAAAGGTTTACAAGGGAAAAGAAATATAATGAATTCTCTCATAACTGCTTATGCCTCATAGACCCGAATTTTTGGTCAGTATGTTCTGATTCTTAGTATAAGATACATTTCTTTCTTTTTTTGTCTAGCAGCAGAAGGACTTACTTCGTAAAAAGAAAACACAAATATGGTTAAAAATAATTAGGAATCAGGATGCAGATACTTTACTTTTCCCTCTAATGCCAAGGGTCCAGGTTGATTTTTAGAGTACTTTAATGTCAGTTAAAGCTTATCTGAAATTTATCCTGCACTGTGGTTATAAAATTTTGAAAAAACGGATGATATCTGGGTTTTGTATTGTTTTCCTAATGTGCATTTCTTTATACCTTTCACTTCAGCAAGTCCAGTCTTTATGCTTGCCTTTCCATGCCTTTTTCATTTCAGTTTTACTGCTCTTCAAAATCTTTTAGCAGTTGACCGACTCCATGCTCAGTCTTACATGTGAGAATGTGAAAAGTTCAAGATGTTACTGTAGCTGTAAATTTCTTAGAATAAAGAGAGAATGGTCAACTGACTGTCCCAAATGACATTTTAAATTATATGAATGAGACAAATTTGATACATTCCAACCACTAGCACAAATATACCTGAGTGATGGCTTTGGTATTCAAACCTAAATATTTATTATACTGTAATATTCAGAACAAAATAATGAAAGATAAACCATTCTTGGGATAGTCAAAACACCTTGAAGCTCTAGGATTTTGAGCCCAAATTTCAGAATAAACTGTTCATTCAGAAGTGTCATTGTGATTTGGACTTAATCAGTGTCTTAATTTTTTATCAAACTTTTTCCCTTTTTGAATTAGGCCTTTCCATATGCTTATTTTTAGCAGACATAAGTCTATAAGCCCTGGGGGTGTAGGTAATTATAGTGCCAGAGCTGTTAGCAGATCTGTATTTGATGCAACTCCAAGGAATTATTGGCAATCTGAAATGTAGAACCTGATAATTTGGACTAGGCAGAGCTTATTTTCATCACCAAAGCCTAGGCTGAACTTAAAAGCCTGGCAACCGGCTAACTAGGAGTTCATTGTTCTAAGAAATTTGTAAGTGGCCATTGAAGTGGGAAACAGTAAATGTGCAAATTTAATCTTCCCTTTTTCATGGAGATGTACACACACAACCTACATATGTGCCTGTTAGATGCAACTACCCATGACTAATGGACGGGAGTATGCCCACTTAAGGTAACTTAAAAACATGTAGATCCACAAAAAAAAAAAATTAAAATATTGTTTTATTTTAAATAATGTTTATTCCATGGCTCTGGCTCTTCACATCCCTTTCATAGATAATGAGTGATTTTTTTCCTAAAAGCTTTGTCTACATTTATCTCAATGAAATATGATCCTGACTCATGATGGGTACCACTGTACAAACCAACCTAAAACACTAGTGAAAGTGGGTCTGTCAGAGATAGGTCTTTTGAGTATTAAATTTGAATGAGATTATACTCCAGCGACACAAATGTTCTAATAACAGCCTTAGTACAGCCACTCACTCCCATTTTAATATGGCTTGTCAGGCTCATCATCCAGTGAACTGTGTGCATTTTATGACGTTAGTGCATAACATATAGGAAACAAGACCAATCCCACATAAAAAGCTAACAAAAGAATGGGGCAAAGAACCAGCTCAGTCACATTGAGACTGGCCCACACATTTTGCCACGCACTGCTCACAAGAACAGGCAACAGAAAGGATCCAATTTATGATGACAGAAAAAGAGAAAAAGGCAGGTAGGATTCTCCTGAAATAATTGCATTCACTGAGGGTTAATGCTTAAGCAACAAAAAAGGAGGGTGAAATCCTATTAAAATACAGATGTTCTACAAGCTTCTCTGTGACTTCTGTGAGCTGAATGTGGAGTCCACAGAGATCATTTCAGTGGGTATATGCCACGAGGTTTTATTTGCTACTCATTTTTGGAAAGTAATTCACAATATTAACAGCTAGGAGTTATTTAACCGCATCAAACAGGATTTATGTGGCTTAACATCATCATGTGTTCTATAGATATTGAAGTGTGACATCTACAGCTGTCATTATAGTTCAAGGAGAAAAATAAGCACATCTAGTACATAGTTTCATCTTGAGATAGATGTGCCCAAAACAAGTTTCCACATCAGCCTACTGTTTAAGGTCTTCATTCCTACAATACCTCTGAGAAGAGTAGAAGTGGATTCAGCAGTAGAGCACAAGAGTGCTGGAGGCAATGTTCACAAAGGTATTTAGACAACTGCTCCTAGTTAGGTACCTAATTTCTTGCGAAAATCGCAGACAGACTGTGTTTGCCTAAGGTTAAGCTGTAAACCATAATCTCCTTGTAATACCTGGCTTCAGCAGTTTGCCTGTGGTCACACAGGAAATTTTTGACAGAGCAGGGAAGTGACTTTTGCTGGTTTATATCAACACTAAAGCTACCAGGTCATCTGTCCCCTACATTATCTCTCAGCTTTGTCTAGCTGGTGCTCCTTCCTTAATGCTTATTTGGCTAGTTCCCATGTCTCAGTGTCTCACCGGACTCTGCTTACGAGAAATTGCTTTATATATTATCTTTAACAAAATCACTCTTACTGCAAACAAGTTATTTAAAAAGAGGCATGGATATCCCCAAAGAGGATTAGCAGACTCTCCTTCCAGCAGGCTGACAGGTTCTCCTTTGTTTCCCAGTCTTTTCTTCCCTGGCACCATAATCCTCCTTGCTGAATTCAGACAGTCTAGAAGCATCAACACTCATCAACATGATGGGATATCAACCCCACAGCTAAACACCCTGAGACAGGAGACATTCAGGTAAATTTCAAAGCGGGCCAAATTCACAAATATATTAAAATAAACTAAAAAAAAAAAAAAAAAAGAAAGAAACAAGAAAAAAGAAAGCTTGTTCAATTTTAAAAAAGACACAACCAATAAATACGCTGACTGTTCCCAAACGTCACACTCATATCCTATCACCAGCCTGTTATCTGCTCTGAGACAGCAATTCCCTGAAAGAGCAGGGAATTGAGGACTAACCATAGCCCTCAGCTCTCTCCATATTCCAAGACTGATGCAAACAGTCCATCAGATGAGACAGCTCCGGTTTAGAAGCTGAATAGATCTGATAGTGCAACAAACAAATATATCAGTCTTCTGGCTGGAGCTTTTTAGCTCCAAAATATGTTGTGATGCTAGAACAGCTTCATGCATACTGAAACAGCTGGTTTCTGTATGACTTGGCGTGATGGATAAAAATTTCCCTCATTTACCCATATCCATCACTAACACCTTACATCTTTCCATGGGCTAGTCACCCCTTTGTGGTAGTCCAACCACTTGGTGTCCTGCAGAACTTGAGATGTGATGGGTCAGGTCCGACAGATCTGTTGCACTTCCCAAAAGCTGAGGGGAAGAGAATGCTCAGCCATACTTTCTGGTGCTCACACTGGGATTCATAAAGCCAGTAGCCTATAAGAACATCAAAATCTCTCACACTCCTCTATATGGACAAGTGAAGCTTTAGTTGCTCAGTGTGGTAGTTTTAAATTTTAGGCTTTGGCTAGGTTTGTTGTTTTTTAGGCCTTCCTGGGAAATGAGTCAGGTGACATACATTGACAAATCTGAGGTATTCCCTACTATCTCACATCACGTGGGATATAAGGGTGAGGGNATATCTGTTCCCCTCACAGTCTGAAGCTTTTAAGTTTTCTCTCCTTCCCCTCGGCTTTTTTGCCATTTTTCTCCCATTTGGGTGGGGGAGGTCTGTGCTGGTCCTGGGAAGCTCTGCACGGTGTTGCTTTGTTTTGGTTTTGCCCAGGGTCAAACTTCCACACTCAGAAAGAAATAAATAGCAAGATCCAGAAACTCCATGTCAACCACAATGTGTACAGACTTCAGGCATGTCTACACAGCAAAGATGTATAAGAGTTTGAACTCATTAGAAGCACAAACAGTTATTTGGAGACCAAGTGTTGGTTTGGTGAGTATTTGTTGACACATTTCCTTGCCTAGATATTCAGACTGGCTGTGTTTCTAAAAGGACTATCCGTACTGTCATAAAACATGCCAAACAGCTGATTAACTTTTCAACCTGGATGGATGCCTTCCCTGTTCTACAAGAATAACTTCCTGAAATTAGTTTTAGAGACATCATAAAGGCAGTGTTTTATAATTAACTGGTAATAGCTAGCTAAATGATGTGGAAAGTTTTAATAGATTTAATTAAATTACTTAAACATTTACATCGCCCTAATCATGTGTTACAAAATTAGCATGATACATGGTTTTAAGATTAATTTTTAAAAAAATTTCTATTAATATAACTTTTTAGTTAAAAGTTATGTATACATTAGTAAGTGTAAAAGGTGAAAAGGTAAAAAGGTTTGCATATATTTTTCCTTAGGAAATGAACATGGTTCCTCAGCATTGTTTATAATGAATGGAAAAGTTCTTGCCTGAGAGGAGTTCTACAGAAACTGTTATTGACAGAGTTAATCCCTCAGATTTCTGTCTTCATTTGACCTGTTGCTTCTGTGTTAAAGAGGAAGGGATGAGGCATGGCTGGGGGTTTTTTTCCTGCTTTCTGACAGGTCGCTGCTTTACTTCATGCAAACAAATAATTTTTTAGCCATAAGTGGAAAATAGGCTGTGCCAAATACTACAGGTTTGGCTTAAAATTCATTGAATATCATGCATAAAATTCCTGATTTTCATTTGCATTTCATCTGTCCATGGGAGGAACAGCTGTAGTCCCACCTGGAACTAGAAAGATGTGAACATGGGGTGCCACCCCACTAGGAGGAAAGCTCATGGCACAAAGCACAAGCAACGTGAGGAATGGGTGGGTTAGGAAGTATCATTGGATGCTCTTCTGTGAAGATCAGTGTGTCTGCAAAAGTAAGGCAAGAAGCCCCCAGTGAGAGTGGGAGAAAAAGGTACCAGACACCAATGTATTGGTATCATGGTCCTGAGAATGCCAGCTGGGACCTGCTTGCTAGCTTTGTGAGGTTAGCAAAACATCAATTCCCTGTTCTTGGAATCCTGCTGTGTCCATAACAGAAGTTATCATCAATGTTACAAAAAGTACTCAGCATTTTCTCCTCCAAAGTGTCTCGGCCAACAGCATGAAGCTGTGAGGCACGAGTTCAGGCAGAGCTCAGGAAGGGTCTTTAAGTAGCCATCAATGTGACCAGCACGACCAATATGACCTCTAGCTCAAGAACTCTCCAGCTGCTGGTTGCCTGAGCATATTCCCCCTACCCATTACCCCTGTTTCTTAACCTGTGGAAGCATCCACTACCAGTCGACTATTAAAAATAGGAAACTGGGGAAGATGAACTTCAGGAGGTGGTTTTTTTTCTGGAAGTTCTTCCTTTTTATCTACTTACTCTTTGAAAAAAAAAACAACAACAAAAGAAATGGCATCACAAGAAGGTCTGCAGTTCATTGGAGGAGGCACAGTTTGGAGTTGTGGTTAATGACTTAATTTCATATCACAGGATAAAGTATTCCACATTTTTCTTTTCTGAACAATAACAATGATTATAAAGGTAACCATGACACAGACTTATGTGATCATACAGAGCAACCATGATTTGGAGTCAAGATTAATTTTGGCCTGTTAAATAATAAATAAGGGGATACAGGTCTTCATTATTGCTTCTTTACTTTCATTTTCTTAAATTCCTTTGGATCACAGTGAATAGCAAAATGAACGGTAAAATATGCATACGCAAAACTCCTCCCTGTATTTAAATTTTTGCATTGCCAAGTATGCTCTACAATGAGAGTCTCAAAGTATTACTACTTTTTAATTGTGCTATACTGCACTTATATATATATAATTTGTCAATATTTACTTTTATATCAAGTACCACAACAGGTGTTAAAAAGGGGGTCAAACCATGTCAGGTGTTGTTACACAGATGCACAATAAAACAAGATTCTCCATTCCTAAATCTTGGGAGATATTGCTTGGATATGTACCACATCTACAGTGACCAGCTGAAGAATACCTAGTTTTAGAAACAGGACTGTGACAGAGCAGAACTTGTGAAGAATTTATTGGAAAACAAATGAGGTAAAAATGAAGATAAAAAAATTACTGAATATTCAGAATTAATCATGATTCACTGCAATTTTTTTAGGTAGAACTATGGCATGTGTGTGGTCTTGGCAGGCTTTGAGGGGTTTATCAGAGGGTTACTGTTAGATGGAGCATATGATGGAGAGATTTCAAGTGTGCATTTAAAATCTGTATGTGAAGTGAAGAGAAAGAACTCTTTTAAATAAGATAATACAATAAAATATTTTATATGAATGAACTAATTTGTCTATCTGCAAGCTGCTTTGGAACTATATAATTTTATATTAATAATGTAAATATACTTTGTACTGCAGCACTAAATATAAACCAGGCATCACACAAGCTGTTATGCAAGCACCCTCATTCAGCTTTGCCAGCAAATGTCAGCACTGACCCCATGACACCACATGCCTAGGGCCTCTCTAACACAGAGAATGCCAATTGTGCTGAACTGTGGGAGCACTTACATCGTGGAGAAGAGGCTAAAACAGGACTCACCAAACTTATTTTCACTTGAGATCAAAGACAGAATGTGAGTTCAACTCTCCAGACATCAAAGACCAGACCAGAGCCCACTGTGCCACTTCAACCTGAAATTATGTCCTTATTATGTACAGTGGGAAGTTTACAGCTTTTATCTCAAAGTGCAATGCAAGAAATTCAGTCAGCTAAAAATAAATAAATAAATAGTAATAAATTTCATCATCACCATCATCTGGAGCTGATTAGTAAGAACACTGCTACTTAAATTGTTTCCGTTCTTCCAAGATTTCACATTACATAGACTATGAAAATGATTGGGTAGAAAGACCTTATTCAGAAACAATGAAATCAATATGATTTCATTTCTAATAGAATTTGATCACACTCTGACTTAAGTGCCTTATGGTTTTACCATGTTTCATATGCAAAGATCTCAGATCTGGTTTCTAGTTAAATCTGTTTTACTAAATTGGAGATTATAAGCCACTGCAGTTCTGTTTCCATGCACTTTGAAATCATCAGAAAGAATCCCCACTGTTTCAGGCAAGTGAGGAAGCTGAAGATGGTTCCATTGACATGGTTAAGGTTTTCTCTTATTCAACATCCACATTTTCCTGCAAGTGAATGCATTGATGCCAGAGTGAAGACTTCACCAGTGCCACCAAGGTAGGCAGGTTAGATCTGCAGTGTTCTGCTCTCCAGAAAAGATGTGATTTATATAGCTGGATTGCCAAGTTGGAGGAATGTCTATAACACAAATGGAGCCAGATTATGCACATGCACAAATCAGGCACTTGCCCAACTTGGTACACAATTTTGACAACATAGAGCAATGTGTTGTTGTTATTCTGCTATGAGGCAGTAAGAGAACAGTGCAGAGCATACATTTTTATATAGTTCAATGGCATTTAACCTTTTCTTATTATTATTTGGGACACCACACGAAAAATTTTCAGTGGAGATATGTGGCCTTAACTAGAAAGTCTTCCTACTGTAAATTTGTTCACAGCAATCCTCTCAGAAGCAATGAAACCTGTAGAACCCCAAAGACCTGAAAAAAAGAAAGGTTAAGCAATGCACTGACCTAATAAGTTTTTCAGTTCCAAACACATCCTATGAAATATAACCAAAGATACCAGGTGGGTAGTGGATATCATAGATGTTCATGCGTGCAGAATAGATATGCTGCATTGGACTATTTTCTATTGACAGACTTCTATACCATGATAATGAGTTCTTGGTGAAGGACTCTGAATTTTTTTGTGAAAACTGTGGTGAGGTTAGCACCATTGATCCTCCAATAGATAGTATGGGCAGGGTGTTACCTGTATGTGAACTGTGACTAGTTAAAGTTATGAAAGGTATATCTAGACTAGACAACAGTAATACAGGGGTTGTGGATTGTTAAATATCTGTACCAAGGGTCTGGTCAGAACAAATTGCATCTTCTGTCCAATGAGCAACCTGAGTTTTCTGCTGCAGAAACAAGTGGGTATGGGGCAGATAAGGTGTATAGCACACACCTGGGTCCAAGAAGAGTGCAGTATATGAAAGTGTTCCAACACTCTCAGGCTTAGGTCTAGTGATACATTATTGCCTCTCCCACCTGCAAGAGCTTTTCATTTGTTAACTGTACAACAAAGTGGTGTAAAACATCTGGCAAAATAAAATTTGTGTACCTGTAGCACATTATCAACCCATAGTCCAGAGCCAATACACAAACTGAAATCATTAACACTGGAAAAGCTGCAAAACAGAAGGCATAGTAAGCACAAACAAATGTACTTACGAACTTTCTTTTGATCACTGTAAAGGTGTGCTACAGCATAACAACTTCTCTTCTTACGTTACAAGCTGATGGTACAAGGGATTACTTCATGGTTCAGTTCCACTCTTATTGCCTTGTGTTCATCTGGCTGGTTGGTATTGATTGCTCTACACTGACCACTCACGGCTCTCTCTGCAGCCAGGTTTGACACAAGGCCATAAATCAGTGCTGTTAGCTCAGCTTCTACTGAACAAGTGGATGCACAATACACACTGATAAACAGCTGTAGCCAACAAAACATGTAGGACTAAATAAGCATAAAAACTGAATTGTCCTTTGAGTCCACAGGAGCACAGCCTCCTAAGCCGCACGTAAGGCCCATCTTCAGGTAGCAAGCATTGAGTCAGTGATCACATTATGCCCACCCACATTGTATTTGGGACCTGAAAATATTTACATACTAAGCAAAAAAACTATTTGAGCATTTTACTATAGGAATGTATAAATATAGAAGGAAACAGTATCTTTAATATATTCTAAACTACTAGAATTTCAGAAAGAAGTTATCCAATCCCAGTTTTGGCATTAGTCTGTTTCTATTATTGTATTTTATTAAGTTTTTATATTGTAATATTCTTAGAAAACTAAATATTTGTAAGAAGGTGCCAGTGAATTAAGACTCCATACAGATTTTCATTAAAAATCTTTGTGTTTTTCTTGTCCTATAAAAATAAATAAACTTTTCTTCAATTGGCCAAAATATGGTCATTCTGAATAAGGGCATAATTCATCATCCATTCAAGTCTCTCTTTAACAATACCCTTTGTCTCTCTGGGATAAGGCTACAGTCATTGCTTTTAGAAGATTTCCACTCTTAAATGCCTGTAAAACTAAAAACATATACTGAACAAACTTTGAATGTTTCTTTCAAAACACATCTTATAGAATAATGAGACAATTTCAAAATAGTTGCTTAATAACCTCAGGGCTACAAATACTAAGCCTGAAGACCAGCATTTTAGAAGGTAAGGGCATAACTTCAGTGCAAGCAGACCTGCACAGTTTGAGAAGTCCTAGGCTCCAGATTGATCTCAGGCTAGCTCGGCACTGTCACCATCAGTCATGGTTCTCAGGGCTACAGCTAGTGCAGCCTTCACAGATATTTGAGGCAAGATAGATGGAGCTACTGTATTTTCTGGGGAAAAGGAAAGCCTGTCAGATCCCTGTTGACACTGGGTTTGGGATTAGAAGTAAGGAGCAGAAACTGATTTTGCAAACAGTTATTACATAGTGTGGTGCTTCTTCACACCACAGTGGATGGTAGTTCAAGGCAGTCATCACTAAGGCATAAGGCTCAGAAAGTGAGCACAGGAAGGTTTACACGTGTAGAAATAAGACCTGTGTCTGCAGCTGACAGCAGGCAAAGCAGCCTGATGGTAGATAAATTATACCAAAGGCAACTGGACACACCAGCAAATAACTTCCCATCAGAAAACTGGTGACAGTAGTACACGATACAGGCAACAGTGCCAGAGCCACCGCAAGAATAAACACAGTGGCACAACAACAGATTAGCTGTGGTCATACCAGTTTTGGCAGTTTACAGTAATTCAAAATCCATGATGCTTTGCAGGTCTATGCCAAAAAGCCCTGGAATAGCTCATTTTAAACACAGTTCTAAAGTGAGTGGAAAATTTCTTGGTGGTCATAATGACTGCACCTTCAACAAATGAAAGCAAAAAGTTATTTTAATCTCTCATGTTAATACCTCACTAAGTTTTGCTTTCTGTCTAAGTAATATTGTTTTAACACTTGTGCCAATGGAAGCCTTGCCAATATTTTCACAAAATGTTGATAGATTTTGCCAATATTATATTAAGAAGGACATCTAAGAAATATAAATATTTAACAGACTTTTATGAAAAGTGATGTCTGTCCAGGATCTCATACCACTGGATAAAAAAGAAAACAAACCAAGACCTCTGAAATACATTTAGATTTCATATGATAGAGACTCTCTTTTTGTCCTGTGAATGAATGAATATAAATTATCATTATTTGCTTTCAGTCACCCAAACGTGCTCACATAATCTCACACTATGCTTATCATGAAGCCTTACTAGTCTGCAAGAGCGTATCTAGTGAGTTCATCACTTTTTCCTTCCCTTTACTGTCTTGTTTGTTGCATAACCATGTAATAATTTAGAACTGGCTGAAAGTCAGTATGTCCTTAAATGTTTTCTCAGAGAAACAGAGACAGTTACACCTAAACAGTTATAATGTTCTCAGAAATATGCAGAGGGAGGCAGTGCAAGTCAGTGAAGAACAAAAGTGTAGGGCAATCCTGATGCAGAGTGAATCCCAGAATTTCAATTTCTCCATGGAAAAAAATGGGGTTTGGTTTGTAAGCCAAGCTGAATGGCAATGCTTGGGAGGATGCAGATCCCTTGAAGCAGTAAATGCTCAACTGAAGCCAGGCAAAGAAATAGAAGGCCTTCATCCAACTCTTGCCCGTGTTCTATAGAACCTTGATTTTAATGAAGAGGTCAGTTCTGATCAAAAATAGTTTTATCTTATTGCTCATGCTTTGGAAAAAAGTGGGAAAAACCAGGGTTACGATGTGAAGTTTAAGGTTTAATACTTCCTCCAAGATCTTTATTAGCATTAGCCACAACAAATGAATCTAAGTGGCTTTTAATATTTAGAGCAAATGACATAAAAATCCTTGGTTGAAAAAAAATGTAACGATGAGTTGATGAGGGGAGACACTGGCAGAAAAGATACGCATTCAGAAGCTAAGCATCACTGAAGAGTTAGTAAAGGTTTCAAGAGAATGCCCTGCAGTAGAAGACAGGCAGTTTGTCTTTTGTTGCCAGAAAAAGGTGAAGCTCTGCAATAAGAAAGTATGAAATGTATTACAGACCAAGTACTGTGTAACAACATCATCTTAAATTGATGTAAATTGAAAGTTCCAAAGCTGTGAGAGTTAAAACTAAAGATTTTGTTACCACCTGGATGAAAAGGAAAGATTCTTCCTAGAGATAGGACCTGAAGCTCTAGAAAGGAGGTTGAGGTTAACACAGTCGCCATGGCTAATGTTTAATATGGGCACAACTAAGAGCAAACACAGGATTTTGTTTAACTGAGAGTGTAAACAGTATAAGTTAGATGTTAGATGTGATATAATAGGTGTGCATGCATGTGTAGAGATATATGTGTATAGATGACTATATATATATTGCATTCATATATACTTCATTCAGTCCTCCTCACAAAATAGTTTAAAAATTAGCAAAATAAAAATAAATTGTGTAAGAATCTTTGATAGTAACCTA
>VWZG01012852.1:0-11849 GCA_013396735.1 Grallaria varia | reverse complement strand
GCATTTGCTAAAATATTTTTTCAGTTTGGGTTTGGTTTTTTAAAATTTGTTTCAAATAAATAATTTCAGTTTTGGTATTTGAATCAAAACTATAAAAATGATTTTACATCTGAAAAAATGTTTTTCTATGTGTTGAAAGTAAATAATAAATTAGTTTTTTAAATATGAAAAACCCCAGAAAATTAATATTTGTATAATATCAGTGGGTTTTTTGTAACTTTTGATAAGGGTTGTAAAGAAACATAATAGTATAGAGAATATTGCAACAATTCTTCTTGCAATGACAGATTTCATTAAAATATAATTGATTTCAGTAACCTTTGCAGTCCCCAGATATAAAGGAATAGGATATAATAGGTTAGGACCCAGTATCTATCTATATATGTCCAAAGGAAGAGATTACATTATTATTACAAAAATGCATTAAAATGATAAAATATTGAACATACTTCCTAAAAAAACCCACTAAAACAAAACCAAAGAGAAGCACAAACCTCAAACCAGATCAAACATCTAAAACTAATTATCTTGTGTGCTTTGGAAACAAATTTTTAAGAAAACAATCTGGGTGTCTTTCCAATATGTGAAGGCATTTAGCAAATATCAAAGACATATAGACAAAATAAAATAGGACCCTAAATGAGACATAGTAATACGCGAGCAACAATCGAATTGGAAATGGTATGTTGGCAAAAAACCTACCTTATTCATACAGTACCTTCCACAAATTATTCAGTTCATGGCACAAATGAGGTGTTTTAAACTTTCTCATTTTATCTTGGTTGGGATAATGGTAAAGAATATAAAGTCTGAAAACTAAGTAAAGGGAAAGTCTAAACAACAGCAAAGCCCAATGAATTTTAAACAGTATTCACAGGTAAGTGTTGGGGGAATTTTTCAAAATTTTTAATTTAACATGTGGACAGTGGAACTCGCTCTAAGGAAATCTTCTTGTGCTCAAACCAAAAATTGGGTCTGTATCCTGTAATAAAGAAACAGCTATAAATCACACAATTCCACTTTTATTTATTAGCTCTACAACTAATACCAGCAGTGACAATATGAGCAAAGACCCAAGCAGTACCAGTAGGGCTCATTGTACCATTCATACTGCAAGAGTGGCACCACGTGCATCTCCTCCTCCAGATCTGAGTTTTAGTTCCAACTATTCCTGAATCCCTGATCAGACACCAGGGGTGTAAGTTGGTTCTTTGAGACACCCTCCATGAATAAAGCCAAAAGGTCAGAGCTTGGCTTGTTTTAGTGACAAAAAATTGTAAAAAGCCTCTTGCTTTCCACCCTGGTAAATTTTGAGCCTAAGTCCTCTTATTGTAGAGGATTGTAGATTATTAAATCTACAGAGAATTTATTAAAATCTGTGATTTTTACTGCTATGAAATACTTCCCACAAAGATATTTTCTAAGCAAATTATTTTGACCTGCTGGAATTATGTTACATAGATAAATATTGAAAATATTTTAAAATTAAAGCTTAAAAGACCAATAGGATTTCTTTGAAGCTTTTATGACAGGACCAAAATGATTTTCCATTAAGGTGCAAAGATGTTTTTGTTCCATTTAATTTTAGTGGTTTTTAACTTGGGCTAGATAAAGGAGTACATGTTTGTGATACGTCTGTTATGTCATGCAAATAAGGAAAAATAAAGGGTTTGGGTGTTTTAGGAGCTGTGTTTGAGCAAATTAAATGTCCAGGAAAAGATGACAACAAATGCTCAATGATTTTTAGAAGCTTTCACTTTTCTGTGCAATCTTGGTTTTAGCAGGAGCATACTTTTGAAACAGAACTCCCAACCACTGCCTTTATCATGCTTTAGCTCAGACCCTGAATGATGAGATGAAAACAAGGCACAACTTGCACTCTGGAAATGCACCTCTTGGGCTCCCATCTCTCGTGGTCACTGAGTCCTTGGAACCAGAGAGGAGCTAGTCTGAGGTAAACCTCTGGAATGCATGTAGGATGGAACCTGGTGTCTAGGCATCCTTTTTTTTTTGTCTACAAATTTAATCCTATTTGCTAAGGTGAGCACACCCTTCAAGCAGGTCATATCCTTGAGGAAAAAGTATTACACCAGTAATAAAATACCTACACTATCTAAATCAGATGTTGAAGAGTTATACTTTTCTGAAACAGAATACAGTATCCTGGAGGGCTCTTTCCCTCCTCATAAGGGTTGGGAACTACAACTTGGATAGCTCAATATAAAACAGCGTGACAGGGTTTTGAAAGGTCTGTTAAATGCCAAAACTAACAGAAATGTGAACCATGTAAGAAGTCAATTAAGTGTAATTGATTTGCATAATCTTTGGTTATGCCCATCTTTGTTTTTATACAGAGCTCACAAAGAGCATCAATTTCCATCAGTTTGGATACAGAAAAGCTTTTTTTACCCCCATCACTTGTTTCTTGTGGTTCCACCAAGGCTTTTCCAAAAAATGCTCTTTCTTGGGAGTACTGCTTCTCTGAAATAGGACAGGTTTTGGAAATGAAAAGGAAATATTTAAGCCAGACAGTCAGATGCCTTAATAGTAGGACAGAGTTGCAGAGTCAAGTGGTACTTTGCAGGACAGGTTATAAATGCACCTGAAATGGTTTAAAACACTATTCAGAAATGCCACCCTCTGCATATGATTGTTCCCAGACAAGGCATCACAGGAACTCTAATGCTGGTGTGCAGTGCCTCCACAGTGCTCAGACTCATCCCTTTCACCTGGGTTGTTCAATTAGCTCTGCTAGGAGATGGGAAAATGCAAGCAGGAGGCCCTTAACAGTCATCTGAAGAACCAGAGAGAGGTTCAGATAAGATGTTTCTGCTGTTTACTGTATCAATTCATGGAAGAAAGTTTCTTGATACTGAAAGAGGACGGAGAATTGTTTCACTCTTCCTCATTCTGAATAGTGGCAACTGTTTGTTTCCAGCCCACTTGATGCTCAATAACTAAGTCCTTGTTGTATCAGGCAGTAAGACCCAAGTATCATTTTCCTTCTTCAGAAAATGACTGAAAAAATTACCCAGGAAGTCTCCTTCTTCTTGACTTTTCAATATCCCAAGGAAAATGGGAACCTGGCATGAACCCAGACCTTATTGCAGGTGATTGAGATGGTTTTCATATCCACCATACCCAGTAAGAGTTTCTGTCATATTCAGATTCAGAAAGCAAAAGTAGAGTGGGAGTGGGATGCAGAGAGGAACATATGGGTTCCGATTTCCCTATGCAAAAGAAGAAATGGCAAAAGTGAAGTGGCTTGGCTTAGTAATGGTTAAAAAAGGGTGCTTGTTGCTGCCAGAACTGTTAATAGAGAAAGATCAGGCATAAACATCTGACTTCAGAATGGAGTTCTGGACTTTAAGTGATAAACCTCTGCAGTGGGTCTGGCTCAGCCAGAATTTGTTTCCCCGTAGGAGCCCTCACAGTGCTGTGCTCTGCATTGGTGTCAATAACACACCCATATTTTGGCTACCACTGGGCACAGCGCTGTTCGGTCCAGGGCAAGATCTTGGGAGGGGACACAAATAGGCCAGCTGACCCACACTGACCAAGGGGATATTCCATACCATATGACCCAGATATAAAAGCTGGGACAAGAAGCAGGAAGGGCAGGCACTCATTGTCTCCGATGGCTGCCTGCTAACATCCAACACATGCATAGGGGCCCTGCTTCTCAGACACGTGGCTGACCATCGCTGCACATGGGAAGCAGAGATTAATTGCTGCTTCTGCTTTGCGGACACACACTGCTTTTGATTTTGCTATTTGTATAAATATAAACTGCCTTATCGCAACCCACGATTTGTGCTGGTTTTTTTTTGTTTCCACCCTTATTCTCTCCCCTGTTCAGCTGGGAAGGGGAGTGATAGAGTAGCTGGGTGGGCACCTGGCATTCAGCCAAGGTGAACCCACCACAACCTCTGAGGTTATCCGGAGATAGACACGATTGCAGTCTTACTCCCCAAGGGTTTTGTTTCGCTGTTTATCTTCTCATTTTCTGCTGTTGGCTGTTGTGGACCACCTTCTGAGGCATTTATTTTGTTTGCATATGGCTATCTAGCCACAATCAGTGGATAAGGGAAGACCTATGGTTGACACTTACCTAAATATCTATAAGGCCTTTGACATACTCCCCCACAACATTCTTATCTCTCAGCTGGAAAGATATGGATTTGGTGAATGGACTATTAGGTGGGTAAGAAACTGGCTGGACTGCCATGCCCAAAGAATCACAGTCAATGTTCAAGGTCCAGTTGCAAACCAGTAATGAGTGGGAGCCTATGTTTGGAATCATGCTATTTAATATCTTCATTAATGTCATAGATGAAGAGATCGAGGGCACCCTCAGCAAGTCTGCAGATGACACCAAGCTGGGTGGTGCAGCTGACACACCCAAAGGGTGGGACACCATCCAGGGGGACCTGGACAGGCTGGAGAAGGCAGCCCATGGGAACTTCATATTAGAGAGCAGGTCCCGAGTGGGATGACAAAAATGGTTAGGGGGCTGGAACATTTCTCCTATGAAGAAAGACTGAGAGTTGGTGGTATTCAGCTTGGAGGATCTGGGCAGATTGCTGCCTCTCAATACTTACAGTGGTCTTATAAGAAAGACAGAGAGACACTTTTTGCCAAGGCCTGTAGTGAGAGGACAAGCGAAAACGGTTTTAAATTAAAGGAGTTTACATTTAGATTTGATGTAAAGAAAAGGTTTTCACAAGGAGGATGGTTAGATACTGGAACAACCTTCCCCAGGAAGTTGATGCTACAATACTTGTTCAAGGTCATGTGTAGCTGAAGCCACCTGATCTAGTGAAATATGTCCCTGCCCACAACAGGGCAATGGACAAGATAAGCTTTGAAAGTTCCTTTCAACCCCAAACGTTCTATGATTCTATTCCTATATCTTCATATGCACAGGTAAGGCCTGTAAGGGATCAGGTGCAATCTCTCCTGATAGCAGAGCACCTCAGTCCAGGAAGGTATCTGAAATGGACTACGTATAGGCTTGACCTGCTAACTAAATACAGGGAAATTTTATGAAATACTGTTTTTTTTCCAATTTCAATTTTAATATGGGTTAAATTCTCTGCCATGAGTTGCTAACTCAGTAAGGCTCTCAAAGTTTTCCACAGACCATGTATTTCCATGTTTTGATGTCCCCAAAACTTTCCAGGCAAATGAACTAGTCCAGTGATGCAACCTTTCCAGGAAATCAAATTTCCCTGACTACTGTTCACCACTTCAAGTGCACCAGCTTGATCTGCATCATTGGGAGTCCAATAGAACATAAAAGAAAAGCTATAATAAAATGCAAAACTTCATTCAGACATTACTATGGTCTTCTTTTGTAAGCTGAATGTCTGCTAAGAATTTAGACTATATGACATTTTAATAACTTGGATGTTATGATCAGAATGTATTTCTAACTAATGCAGAACAGAGATAACTTAATAGCTACCTGTCCATCATTGTGTTCAACAATAAGGTCAAATTGAACACTTCATTCTGCTGCTAGTCTCATTTGTTATACCAATTCTGCGCTCTATTAATTTATAGGTTGATGTCATAATTTTAATTCTTTGTACCAACTATATCTTAAATGTCAGATTTTAACTTCCATAGTGTGTCGTCAATTATTGAGTAACAATCCCACGATTAATTAAATTGTGTGACTATTACCATTTAAAAGATCATCTGGAAGACATGCTGCATTTAAAATGGAATTGTTTCTTGCCAGTTTTACATGAACTTGGGTAACTGTTCTGTTGGAGCTTCACAATAATGTTTAATTATCCTAGTTAAATAAGTAGTTTTTAAAAGCTTCATTTAACGAAGTGTCACCAATCAACTTTTTCCTCTTCAATGCAAGATTAAAACTGAAAAAAGCCCAGTATGTGAAATTTTTCATATGACGTAGTTTGATATCATGGATGGTTCCACAGAAGCCTGTCACACCCTTCAAAATAAACAAGTCTGATATATTTTAGCATTAAAGTGTCCTATTCATGCAGCCAAACAAATGGATGGCTCTCTGATATAACAGACTCCTTGACAAGAGGTTTTAATTTATTTGATCTTTACATATCTACTAATAGTTCCTCAACTGTCTGCTAAAAAGATTTACAATATCTTTACTGGGTGAACTGAGGAGAAATGTGAAATGGAAACATCTATATGGTTTCATCTTGTCTCTTTCTCTAAAGTTCAATTTCCTAACAATGTGAATCTTGGACCAGCTATTACAATTTCTCAGGCAAATCTTTTCTCTGTCTGCATGAGTATTAATATCAAGACAATCAATTTTTTCAAGTAAATCTTATCACTGTTTTTAATTTTTTTAAAATAACGTTTCAGAATGTTTTCCCTGTAATTTGTGAAATAATACAGTCAGAGTTTCTNAGGAATAGCAATCAAAAATGTTTGAACTCATATACAGATTAGGATTAAACTAAAGTCCACTCCTATCACAGGGAGCAAAATAAATACTGTTCAGTTATTTATTTGTTTAAAATTATTTCAGTCTAACTGAATAAAAATCATCTGTTTGCAGGGGATCAACATAGGATATATACAACACTTCAGTCCATGTCAAGGCTTTAAATGGGTCTAATACAGATTGCTGTAATTGAGAGATTTTGTTTGGTTTTGCCCGTTGCCTTGTTTCTTCTTGTATCTTTTTATTTGTGCTACTGAAAATGCAGTGTCTTGTTTTAATATGTATGTTACTCTGTACAATCACAAAAGCCACAATTAGCAGAGGCAACTCTTGGATTATTTTGAATCTTATACCACATTTTTCACCACAGTCATCATAGTTGTAAAGTCTACCTATGTGCATAATTTTTCCTATTTAATTTAAATTATTGCAATTTTTAAAATTTAGGAATCAGTTTTTGTTGGGTTTTGTTTGGTTTTGCCCAATGTATAATTTAACTAGGGATATGGCTAATAGACCTAGGAAAAGTAATTTCTGATAATTAATTCATTTTGAGGTAATTGTGTTTAAACATCTTTATGAAAGAAATAACTATATACAATGCTCTATGGCATTAGTAATACAGTGCTGGTATGATGTTTTATGAGGTTCATCATAACAATGGAACAGACTCAGTGGGAGAACAGTGCTGTCTAAATAAAGGAAAGTTGGATCTGAAATCTAGTTTTGAAGGCCTCCATAAATTTTTACATGAGATTCTTGTCTGATAAGCATTTGAAGACAGCAATAATAGTGGGATTTGCTAAGAAAGTGGTTGAAGACAGATTGATTCAAAGACAACTCAGTGAAAACATTCCTGCAGAGGCTTTGTTAGTAAGTAAGGGATCGCACTAAGGTGAATACCTGGCACAACTAGTTATTTAGTTTTACCTAGCATCCATTTCCTTGGCACTGCTCGTGTGCTTAAAAGCAGCCAAAACAGTTGCACAAGGATTTGAAGTAGGCAAGCTTTGCGTCTATTTTCATTGAAATGACTCACTGTAATTCTCTCAAGTTCCCCTAAGCTGGACGGTCAAGCTGCTCCTGTGGAAGAAACAGTTCAAGCAATATGTTTCTACAGCTCTGCGTTGCAGGAATAAATTCAATATTTAAAAATCTTTCAGTGTATTTTAAAAAATATGTCACCTTTGAACCACATGCACATTCCTTGTTTGTCCACATGTGGACTAAAGTCAAAAGAACACATCCAGTGCGCACTTTAGAGATATTTTTATGTAAATTTGTACAGGCCCAGTATATTGCACAAAATGTCAGGCACCTGATTCAATTTCAGACCATGAAAATGTATTTTTCTCAAAAGTTCATCTTTCCTGGGAATAGCTGAAATGTGACTTATAAGCAGTCAGTACCAGATTGAAACAGAAATGGATGAGTGTGAGTGCTATAATTTTGCTCCAGGTTTTATAGAGGCAAAGTGTCCTGGGTTTCTGTAGCTGAATTTTTTTTTTTTTTTTTTTTTTTGGTAGTGAGAGGGGGGCTGCAGAGGTGGTTGCTGTTAGAAGCTGCTAGAAGCTTCCCCTGTCCCATGGGANTGGAAAGGCAAACCCATGCTGGAGCAGGAGACCTGTGGACCCATGGAGAGGCAGACCCACGCTGGAGCAGGTTTACCTGAGTAAGAGCTGTGGCCCTCAGGCCAGCAGATATGGAGGAGCTGCTGCCCGAGGAGTGGATTCACGTTGGAGAAGTCTATAGAAGACTGTCTCCTGTGGGAGGGACCCCAGGGAGCAGGGGATGGACTCAGTTGTGGTCCCCTGTAAACCGTGGTGAAGCAGAACGTCCCCCTGCAACCCACAGAGGCCCATTGGGGTGCAGGGACTCAACCTTTACTGCACCCCATGGAGGAGTGACCCCGAGGGGTGGGGGAACTCACATCGCAAGCAGCAGCAACTGCAACCGACTGCAACACCCCATGGACAGAAGGAGGGGTGGGGGAAAGTGTGTGTGTGTGTGGTGTGTGTTTTAAGACTGGTTTTTTCCTCACTATTTAGTTTAGCTTTCATCCTGTTAGTAATAAATTTTAGGTATTATCTCACTTTGTTTTTTGCCCATAAAGGTGGTGGGTGGATGACTCCTCTCCTTTCTGTCTAGTTGCAGAAAGGGATTTAATGAGTCCATGGAATCCGGCCAGGGTCAACCCACTACACAAAGATATTCAAGTAAGATTTTGCTTTTCCAATTCTTTTTGCACAGTAAATGAGGAAAGGCCTTTCAATTTCAATGCATTGAACAGTGTCAGATTTTTTTTCCTTCTCCTTTCACCTGGCTGTATTGTGTATTGCTGAAGTGTTTTGAAATAGCCTTGCTACCGTATCATACTTACCTTGACACTGACTTTGTTAATAGCTCAGTGCCTAATGGCTAGGTTACAAAATAACAGGCAAGAAGGAGCATCAAAGAATTAGGCAGCTATCTGCATCAAAGTTATCTGAGTGAAGGATATCCACATCATCAAAGATATCTAAATCTATGAATGTAAACTGTAAATATTTGATACAATTTATTATTCCAAATTTAAAATTTATTAATAAGGTGTTGATGAGTACTCTTCTGTCAACCACTTCTTAATCTACAACTCGAAACACATGCAGAAGACGAGTCCACTTTCTACTGATGCACAGAAGCATATGCTTTACATTTGCAAACTCTGATAAAGGGACTAATGTATTTCACAAACAAGAGATACATAGGTTGAGATACATATATGGTTATATGTTACTTCAAAAAAGAATAGTCACAAGGGCAATGACATGTGAGAACAGAGGATGAGAGATTTGAGTTTGTTCTGCTTTGAGAAAAGGCAGCTTAGGGGATTCCACGTTACCATGCTTCAGAATGTAAAAGATGAGAACAAAGACAAAGGAGATTCCCTTTTTATGAGGAGTTACATGAGAAAGACACAGGGATAGGAAGTACAAGTTACTCCTAGGGAGATTTCAATTAGATAAAAGAGGAACATTTTTCACAATGAGAACAGACAGACATTGCAATTATCTCCCTTGGCAAGTGGTGAATATCCCACCATTGGACAATTTTGAGATCTATTTGGTCAGGGTGCTGGTCCATCTTGTCTAGACCATGCTTTTGCTAATGAAGACTGGACAAGATGATTCTAGAGGTCTCCTTCCAACCTCATATTCTATGAGTCTATCATTAATATTGCCAGGAATATTTCAGCTTTCTTCCCTTCACATTTGGATGTGGAAAAACAAAGCATAATGCTTATATTTTAGAAATTCTGAGTCCTGTATGCACACACTTGTAAAACTCAGAAGACAAACTCTAATTCCATGATAACTAGACAAATAGATAGAAATAGTGTTTTCTGCTAGGAAAGCACATGCTTTACAAGAACATTTTTTTTCCTATAAAATAATAGAAATAATTCAGAGAAGGAAAGATTTCATAATATTAACTAAAAATCTTCATTATTGAATTTCACAAGCCCCAGAATTGCATAGGATGAGGTGTTTCTTCCCATTTATCTTAGCAGTTGTTATAAAAAGTAGTTCTGTAAGTGTTCAGTAGTGCAGACACTTCTAAAATATGTTGTTTTTCTTTTTTCTTCTGGGCAATGCAGAAAGGAAGCTCAGATACCAGTTCTGGATAGCAATTTTTCACACTTTTTTTTTTAGCAGGAGCATCTTGGCAGACAACCCAAACGCTTTTGCTGGCAGCTCCAAAATTGTCCCCTGGTGCATCTACTGTTATC
The DNA here is from genome assembly GCA_013396735.1 of Grallaria varia. NCBI lineage: Eukaryota > Metazoa > Chordata > Aves > Passeriformes > Formicariidae > Grallaria > Grallaria varia. The sequence continues at coordinate 1,635 of VWZG01012852.1, read as the reverse complement.
CTTCAATGATGAATCCTTTTCTTTCAGAGAACTTGCCATGTTTCCCTTTGTGCATCAACTTTTACAGAATGATTTGCATTTTGGAAAAGACCAGGAATTTCTAGAACTTTATGACCAGCTGACCTCACATAAAACCATTTATTCCCTGTCACTTTACTAGTATGTATTTCTGAACCTCTCTTGCTCTTCTATTTTCAGATCTGACATGAAAACAAATCCTTTTTGCCCATCAAATGTTTTTAATGATTTATCTCAAATTTTGTTCACAGGTTGTGAAGACTTTGGTATAGAGCTTGGCTGAAAGAACTGCTGTGAAATGTTTACATGTATTATCAAAACATCAGTCTAATTTTTTGCCCATTCCATCTCAGTAGATGCTCTCATTTTGCATCAGATTTCATGTTATTTAAATCACTTTACACCTGCTTGTGAATACATGAGGTACCACTTGCTGTGCCGTATTAATCAGGGAACCGTTCTTAGGCCTGATAGCTCCTTTTTCTCTGAGTATTAATGCATTATTCATCTTGGGATGTAAGCAATCTTTGACCTTATTAACCTTTGAAAGCGAGAACAGTTAGAAATCCCACACAAGCCTGGCATCATGGTGAATAATTAACAATCACTAGACGATGGAACTAAATGAGTTGAAATAGTCTGTTAGCCTCCCTTGCCAGTGCTTTGCTACTGGAAAGGAAAGAAGGCGAAACTGCAAGTTACTGGCAAGTTCTGTAAAGAAAAATACAAAAAGCATTTCTACAACCTTGGGTTTAGTGGCAAGTTTTATTTAATTGTAGAGAGATTAAGAAGTGGATAGTGAAGCAAATACAAATTGATCCTTTCCTGCTGAACAGATACAATATTTATAAAATAAGAAGTAGCTAGGTTTCTCTTAAGTACCAGGAGTGAACCTGTCACAGGTGCTTGGGAAAGCTGTCAGCAATAGCTGGAAGTCTGGAGATGCAGGAAGAGAAAAATACGTTCATACTTGCATGTGTGAAAAAATTAAGGAAATGGCAAGCCAGCTATGTCTATTTAATATCAGAAATTTGAAATCTGACAACTTTTTGCATGGTTGCATTCTCAGAATCCCCCAAGCCTACCTTTTCCACAAGAAAAAGAAAGCCACCATTTTCAGTGGAACCAGGAGTTCAGTCATTTTTTGGAAGAATGTATCCAGCTGGTATGATTAATATTTACCGTATAGTCACCACTAAGCACTGAAATACTATGCAAAAACAGGGGGTTTCCTCTTACCTCTTTACTGGCTTCATAAAAAAGAAGTGGGCTATCAGTGTACATGGTAAGACGTGACTTAGGTGCTTCACTCTTGAGGAAAATTTGGCTGTGAATGCCCATACTAAATACTCATCTCTCACATGGTTGTCACTGAGGCAGAGGGAATGGGAAGACCTTTTGCAAGTGTTTAATTGTTGTGGAAAACCCAAAAAATAAATATCAAATGACTCATCTTGTAATTTTGTAACCCACAGTTAGATTGAATACATGTTGTTTTTAAATATGTTTAATAAAGTGCCCATTTCTACATTCACCTCTCACTGCTCCACATGCCTTTTCTTTCCTCTCCTCATCCCATTGCAAGTATTAATTGCATATCATGGCTCAGCTTCGCGA
>VWZG01012846.1:30157-75910 GCA_013396735.1 Grallaria varia | reverse complement strand
TAACTGATATTGGAAGTGTACTGTGTGAAGCAACCTTTAGATACTAAGAAACCAGGTATTGTAATAACTTTTTAATTAGGAATCGTAGAAGTTAATCAGCTATCTATTGTTGGTGTCAGTAATTTGGAAGTGCTGCAGTTTTCCATATTATGACTCTCAGTACATACAACTGTATTTCTCACTGTTTCTATCTCAACCAGCTTATAAAGCTTAATAATTGGAAATTAAATAATATAAAAATAATATACAAACTATTCTGTTTTGAACATTAATAATATTTAAAAATTATAATATTTTAATCCCATGAAGATGCAGACTGTAATGATAATTTCTAGAATAACTGTTGGGTTTTTTTGTAAAGAGTATGGATATCTCAAGCAATGAAATATATAAACTTTTTTGTTTCAGGTTTTCTTCATGAGGGAAAACCCAAGTCTTTTTAGCCCAGAATTATAATTCAGTTATTGACAGTGTAGTGCCTAGGCCACCCAGTCAGAAACTCACAGATGCTTACAGAGCAGTTAAACCACATAAAGCTCTACTCATGTTAGGGAAAATCTCCGCTGACAACTGAGATGTACTGGCAGGCAGCCCTTTCCAGCCTACTGGGTTTTATTCAGGTGAATTTATGCACAGTTTTTAATTAGGATTTAAAAAATGTCTTTGGTAAATGTGTAATATTTTGATCTTAATAAGAAAAGGATAAATGTGCTTAGGCCCGAGATACTTGCTATTTTTATTTGTGTCGCAGTATGGGGAAAAATTTTGACAGTAGGAAAATTACTCACTAACTGAACCTGGAGTGTAAAGTAGAGGTATACGCTCTTCTTATGAACTCTCTCCCTTTGCTGTCTTAATTAAATATCACAGTCTTTTATCATTTACAATGGATTTCAAAGCTTCTTCTATTGGTATATACTCCTGAGTTATTTCTCTGTTTTACCCTGCCCTGGATTTGTACAGCTTTGTAAAGATGTGTGGCCCCAGCCAAAAGATCTATGCAGGTGTCCTTCCTGTAACTTGACTTCCAGTCAAGGTGGGATCACCATGACTATGAGGTGCAGCTTCCAAAGACAGAAAATTTGGGTTCATCAGCCATAAAGGAGCTATTGTGTAGTCTATTTAGAACCCCAGTTTCTACAATTAAGGGACCAAGAGAGGGAATCGGTTTCAGAACATTCATCTGCATCTTTAGATAGAGCCTTGGAGAACGTTAGCTTAGGCCTACTGTATTCATTACCTTTTAAACTACTTGTTCTTCTCAAAACAGACATGACAGGATGGCCAGAAGATTAACGTTAACCAGTCAAAAAAATTCTTCAGCAATTTATAGTGGAAGCATGATCACTCCATTGTTATCTTTGAGTAAAGTTTATAATTGTTATCGGATTTCTAGTTAGCTAAGCTGTAAAATAGTAAGTACAGAAATGTTGCAGGTGCAGCTTACATGTCATATAAGTATTAACTCCTGAGAAACTGACAAGAGAAGAAGGGAGAAATTTAACCATGTAAGAGCCCTATGAGTTGAATGAAAAATGCTCTCACTCCTGAAAACATGCAGTTTATTCCGTTCAGGCAACAAGAAGACGCAGTCCAATACTTTTAAAGTCAGACACCTAGCTCACCACTACAAGTACAGAGAGCCAGTAGGCAGTGTTTGGTTCATGTCTCCTTAAGCTTTGTTGTACAGAACCTTCTGCTATGATAGCTCACCTAATGGAATGTGGGTTGTACCCTCAATTATTACCTCACTACTGCTACTTCTGACCTCCTTCACTGTCTGGCAGAGAGAAGGCCCACATGTGAGGAATGGCAAACTGGGCTCTTGGCACTATTCATTTCAAGAAAGATTGAACTCTTCATCTTGTGTCCTAATCGCTGTTCTGAATAAACATGTGCTTCTCCCTTCATGGGCTGCCACAGGTAGTTAGAAGCACAAAAGCCATGACTGTCAGCTCAGTGAGGAGAGACGAGTCTCTGCTTATGGCCATGGAACTTAGCATGGACACTACTGGGTTCCTGGTCAGTCCCATGAACAGGAAAATTCTTCATTTAGGACTGCTTTAGACAAAGAAATAGTACTGCAGCAGCATCCGGGAACCAGTTCAATGCCAAACACCCTACTAGAATTATGTTTCTTCATGCTACTTCTGGTCTTTTGGTTCTTGTCTTTTCCATGCCTGGCTACCCAGAGTCAAAGGGGAAGGGTAGAATACCCATTCACCCAGAGGTAGAAAGTGTACTATATTAGTGTTGACCTAGATGAATTTAAGGTCCTTAAACACCAATTTAGGTAGGCAGACCTAGTTTGTTAAATGAGCATGGAATGATGACTTCTGTCCCTGGAAATGCGTCTACCTGAACGAGATTACAGCAAGTAGGTGCTGCCCACACTCTCTCCCATCTTTGTTAGTGGTAAGGAACTCTTTAGTCCTGAGCAGGTGCTCTAATACCTTGATGAATTGGTGAATTAATATTTACCTGAATATTTAACTGCTTTTCTAAATTTGCCAGTGTTTTATATTATGTCCTGTACTAGAAACAAATTAAACATATTAGCAGGTTAAGATTAGACTAGTATAATCTATTAGTAGTAAATAGTAAATAATAAATTAGTAGGATTTGTTTATAGAACTCTATCAGAAATTTATAGTGTCTGTAAAACATTATAAACAGTTTTATTATAGGACTCTTAGGGTAAAAAGAAAACAATCTTGATATTAAGGAAATCAAAAAATACAATAGAGGATAATTCAATTCATGGAAACATTTTTCCTTTTTTTTTTTTTTTTTTTTTAGTTATTGGTATATATAAAACAGCCCTTGTGTAACGGGAGACACATAGTAAATCCTGTAAATCTCACACCAACTTTTGTGTATGTTCCTCCATTTTAGGTAAATATTGTACAAGTGTTTTGTGCTTATTTCCTTAAACAGTTGCCAGAATAGCATGTTAGGGAGTCAAACATGTGACTCCATACATGGCAGAAAAAGCCATTGGTAGCTTAAACCTGTCCAGGTTCTTTGACATTCTTAAAGTTACAGCCATGAATATTAGCTGTGGACTTCCATAATTTTTCTGAAAAAGACCAGCAAATATCAGTTTTGGCCTAGGCATTAATATTTGTTATTGCAGTCATTCCAAACCATTGTTTCTAGAAATCTGAAGATTGTGTCCCCTTAGTGTATGTCTCATGGTTACAACAGAAAGAAAAATTTGAGGAACTGACAGCTTGGTGAGTGTAGTTGGGTATTGTAGATGAAGCTTCACACCTACTGAAAGTGACTGTTCGCAAATCCATTTGTTGCATTATTCCATGTGATTATCTTGAAAAGATATACGTATGAACAACATTTGCTTTACATTTATTCTGATTTTTTTTTTTTTTCAAATTTGACTAAATTCTTTACCTTTGAGCCTGTATGAGAGCTCCAGAAGACAAGCAAAATGTACAGAACAGTCACATGTAACACACAGGTTAAATTGCTTGGTACGTGGCTGTGAGTAAAGATGCCTACTAATTATAGCAAAATTTATCATAGAAGAAATATAGATTAGTGCAAAATAGAACAGAGGCACCTGACCAAAATGAACACTACTGAGTGAGAAAAAGTGATCCTACTGTATTCTTGTTGATAGGTTCGTCAGATAGTTACAGTAAATATTTTTCATATTTGTCAAGCTACAATGCTGTGGAGTTTATTTTTAGTGTGTTCATGGTTTATTTAGAATTAAGACCTGTAATTTCCAGCAGCTGTCATTCTCAGTTTAAGGATGCCCATGCTTGTGTCCCAAGTGGCATTCTTATTAACAAAAACTCTGTTAATGTGCATATTAGCATAAATATACTATAAATTGTATTTTACTGTAGTCTACATAACATTTTTAAAAGACTGTTCCTATCTTGGGTGGAGGAGAAAATTCTTAAAGAATGCTCTGTTGGGACCTGTAACCATGGTAACTAGAAAGCCGACCTTCTATAATTTGTTGAAATTTAAAAAATCCTACACTGATTTAGTTTTTACTTCACAACATATAACAGAATCTACAATAAAGAATCCACAAAAAAAGAGTGTTGTGCGTCTATGCACTGTTGAAATTTACTTAAACTATGTTTGGGGAAAATAATCTGTAATTTAAGTAAGTTTTTGTTTTCAGTTGTAAAGCAAAGGATTGTATCATGATGAAGTTAAATTATGGATATAGGTGTTTGTCCTTTGTGAGTATCTATGAAATATTTGTGTAGGGCACTTTTAAGAATGTTCTAATCAATTTAGACTACATGTGCTTGTATGTTCTCCTTCTACCATTGCCCGTGCTGTATCCTTCATGGTGTTGCTGTATTTCCACTTTGGGCAGTTATTTTGCATCAGTACCTGAAACCTATGTCCAAGACAACTAGAAAGGATAAAAACTAAAAGCTAACACTCAGTAGCCCTAAGCACTGTTCGAAGAGCTAAATGGGTGGGAAGGATTCCTGCAAATCAAGGCTCTTTTGGAAGCAGGGAAAAGAAAGGAAACAGAAATGTTGTCAACTCTCCCCAGGTTGGAAGAATGAGTTCCTCCCTTTAATTACATTTTGGAATTGGGGGTCTTTGAAGTCAAGGATTAGCAAGCTTCCTACTTTGGGATTAAAATAAAATAGCTAATTAGCCCCTAAGAGAGAAAAAGAGTCCCACGAAGTTGAGCTTCTGGCTTTATTTTATGTTTCCATGACCTCTGAGGATTATGCAGGTTTTGTTTTGGATGTAAAGGACCATTTTGTGGGAAACTGTAACTCAAGGGGATTCCTGTATGAGCTGATTAGAACCTGTGGTGTCTTTGTGCAGGGATTGTCCAAGTGCAGATTTCTAAGAATTAAGGCCCAGATACTGAAAGAAAATTATTTCTGTTAAATGCTTTGGCTCTCAGTGCTTGTTGAACAAAACATGTATTCTCCATATACCTTTCAATTATAGTAATTGCCTTGTTCAAGTAAAGACATTTTTATATTTTGCTTATAATTCCAAGGCAAGGATGACATTTACTGTTAATTCTTGAGGGAAAGACAAATTACAGTCTCTTATACTATCCCTTTGACATTCTTTGCAAGATCACTCTTCTACTTCAGTAGGGAAATAATAGTATCTAAAGTTCACAGGCAGGTTTAGACAGCATGTACACACCCCTCAGTCCAAGTATTTGTAAATTTAGCAGAAAAAGATTTTGAATACACTGAGTTAAAAAGTGGATGAAGTTCCTATCACTATTTGTCATATCCACACCAGTAACTGATGGCAGTTTCAGAAGCTGCCATTAACTTAGAATATCACAAATGAAACGGAGTTTGCAATATCAATCAAAATTTGAATACAGGAATAGATTAAGTAGTTTTTATGTTGAAGCCTATCCATTTGAAGAATCACCCAAAAGGCAAGCTGTCTTTTTGTAGAATTTATGTGCTTAGAAGCATCTTTCTTTCTATCTGGAGTGAATATATGATATAAACTCATGAAGATCAGTTTCTATAAAATATATCTAGATTTTATGAAAGAGTTATAATGAATGAAAACAAAGTGATACAATTAGTGCAAATCAATCAGCCTGAAGCAAGAAGAGCTAAGAATATCTTCTACCCATATTTCTGCTTTACAAAATTTAGCACGTTCTCAAACATAGTTTCATTTGGGATCTCCCTACAAATGATCTTTGAAGTGTAGCTCAATCTCATATATGGCATTTTGTCAATAAATATCTTTGAAAATCAGTATGTTTGTGAGAGAAAATGTCAGCAGGCTTTCTTCTACAGATGCATATCATAATACTAAGTATTAGTTCTTCTTGAAGTTCCTTTTGGAGTTTTTGTTCTATTATGTTATTATTTCTAGGGAAAAGGCTTTCTTCTATGGGAATTAGAGTTCTGAGACAGCTCAAAATATTGAATTGGTTTAAAAATAACCGTTCCTTAATAAAGAGAGACCTGAGTCAAAGGATAGTATATAATTATGTAATTAAAAGGTATATGAAATATTCATATGCACCAGAGATAAGACTTCAGAAGTTCAAGTTTAACTTTTGAATCTCTGATTTTTGATGGGGAAAAATTAATTTTGCATGAATGTAGTCACTTGCTTGAAACTTAACTTTAAAAGGAAGAAAAATAATCTCCATTGTCCTTTTTACAGTAATAGATGGAGTTCCAAGTTTGGGATGCTTTGGGGTTTTTTTGGCACTCTTTTTGTTTGTATTCTTTTTTATTATTTTAACCAACTTAGTCTACTTTTATGCTATTCTTATTTCCTCTCTGATTGCATAGTTAATTTGAAGTGAAATTTTTCTAATTTAAAGTCAAATCACCCTTCTTTTCTTTATTATATAAAGCCTTTTTGTCTCATATAACCTTGCTCTAGAAGAAAGCTTTTACATTAAAATTTCAGTGGTGGCTCTAGCTTCATACAAACATATACTCTGAAACAGCATCAACCAGAAGCTTCATAAACGACTGAAAGTAGAGATCTTTCTATAGCTAGAGAGGAAAAACATATTTTCTATGAGTAGTGCTCAGAGAATTTATTTTTGCTTCTCCTCTTAGCTGGAATATGACTTGGTCCTGGCAGTATTGCACCTGAAATGAAATACATTTGGATAGTCTTCTATGAGAGCTTTTACCATAATTAATTTAATGAAGGATAATCAATTTAATGTTCTGTCAACTAATTATCACTTTTTCTCAAGGTATGCGAGAGCATATTCTATTTCAAAAGCTGCTCATGTCTCCACAGGGTGCTGTCTTTGTATGTTTGAATCAAACAACCATCCTCCCTCTCTCCCTCCCAGTTTTCAGGGATATACCCACTTAAAATCTATGATATGTTATCATAATGTAAAGATGAGAAATAATTGAGATGAGATACGTGTGGATAGTACGAGAGGAAGGTTTTATGACAACACTGTTTTTGTAGTTGTGGACAAGTTATATGGAAAAGGAAAGGTCAGATAGGATGGAGGGATATGAATTTGACAATAGGAGGACTTGTATCAAAAGCTAGAAATGTAGATCCCAGAGAACAGAGAAAAGGGCATGAATCCTAAGGTAAAAAACCCAGTCAGCAACAACAGGAGTGATTGGATGGCATGGATGCTCATCAAGTCTACAGAGGCCTCTACACTGGGGAGAATAGTTGAATCAGAGTTGAATAGTTGAATGACGAAAGAAATGTCTGCTGTACAAGAGTAACTCAATAAATTAGAAGAATCTATTGACAAATTTCACTAAAGTTCAGCAAAAATTAATGTAAATACTTGCTTCTGAGATAAAATAACCCATGAAGCAGCATTTTCTGGAGACTGATTTGATAGGAGCAGTTCTGAAGAAAAGTAGCTGGGGGTCCTGGTGGACAAAAGTAAGCATGCTTTAGCAGTGTGACTTTTTGATAATCAAAACTAACATTGTATTAATAACCTGGTCTAATAATGGTCTATATTAGCAAGAGTGGAGCCTGCAGGTCAAAGAACATGATTATTTTTTTCAACAAAAGACTAATGAAACTACATCTTGAGTACTGGTTCCCGTTTTTGGACTCTTAGTACAGTAGAAACATTGAAAGACAAACTTGAGAGAGTCTGAAGGAGACTTGCTAAGACTGTTAGGCAACTTCAGCACAGAAGACACAGAAAAGGCTGAAGAAGCTATGCTAGTTTAGCCTGAAGAGAAGAGATGGGGATGGGGAATATAACTTCACTCTTCTCTTCTCAAATGCATATCACAGACAGGAACAGACTGTTTATCACTGTGGAAGAAGGACAGCTGCAGGTTGCACCAGTGGAAATTATGATGAGTTAAGAGAAAAATGGGTTGTACTGACAGTGGTTTGACAGTGGAGTAAGTGTTCAGAGAAGGTGGGGAATGTCCACCCTTGGAGATATCCAAAACTCAGCTGAAGACCGCTCTGTGCAACCCGTCTAATTTTGAAGCTAAGTCATGAGCAGGAATTTGGACTAGATGACTTTCAGAGATCCCTTGCAAATTAATTAATCCTATGTTCCTATATATGTTCCTATGTTTCTCTCTTTCTATTTATTTCTTTTTATCCATTGTGATTGGAAACTGTAACTCCATACCGATAAGAATTCCGTATCTCTGCCAAGTATCAGGATGTTATGACTTTAGTATGTGTGACTTTGCAGTTTTGATGTGATAAAAAGCAGTAACTGAAAAACTTGCTTTTATTCTAGAAAGCTGCGTTAGAAAAGCTGAAACACCTCTACATTTCTATGATGGTTTGTTTCAGTCCTCCTTGCCTGAAGTGTTTAGCTATTGTAAGCAAGCTATACTTTGCCAAAAGCCTAATGACTATACATAATAAATTTCAGTGGTAAGCCATTTGGCTGTAGTTGGCAATCTAGTATTTTGATGCTACATACCTGGCACTGTGTTTCAGGGAGGTATATCATGGACATCTCATATTTTCTTTAAGGTTTTAACTTTCATCTCTGCTTTATAACCTACCACACAAAAATGTTTATAGAAATTAACTTTTACCAACGAAGTAAATTATAAATATGCATTTAATTCTCAGGTTGCAGTAGGACACACACTTCACTGACGTTGGCAGCTAGTCAAGCTGACATCAGTGCACAGTGTGGACTAATCTGCAGTAAAATTATGACTTTAATTAAAGCAAACTATTTCACAACTTTTTTTTTTTTTTTTAAATACATGCTAAATTTCTGCTTATTTAGTACAAGTACTTCTGACATTCACATCCTTAATATGTACCATGTTTGTTCTGTTTACCAAGCCAAGTCATTACTCCATTTGAGTGGGAGGTCATTCATAGAATCATAGAATTGTAGAATCATAGAATAGTTTAGCTTGGAAGGGACCTTAAAGGTTATCTAGTTCCAACACCCCTTCCATGGGCAGGTGCAGCTTTCACTAGACCACATTGCACATAGCTCTGTCCATCCTGGCCTTGAACCTCTCCAGGGATGAAACATCCTCAACTTCCCTGGTTGACCTGTTCCAGTGCCTCACCACCCTCAACAGTAAAGAATTTTTCCTAATATCTAAGTTTTTCCCTAGTCTTCAGAAGTCTGTTGTCCTAAAATGATGCCATTCAAATGGGACGTATCAAGATCTCCTGGTCTAGGAGATCCATGGCATTGTTGTGATATCATATACTCTAAGGCATTTAATGATGCAGCAACTTCGTACCCTCAATTAGAATTCTGCTTGAGTATAGAGAGATTCCCTGAATTGTTGTATCCTCAAATCACATCTCCTGTGTTACGTAAATGAAGTGTAAAAATGGCTTACAGTTCCTGCAAGATGCACAGCTGTACAAAGAGCTGCTCATAAAATTACCAGATAGAATGAATGGATTAAGAACATTCATGCGGTTACTTTCAGTGGATTTAATCTCCATGCTTTTTATTTCAAGTTAATCAGTCCTTTGTAGTGCAGGATGAAAAAACACCAACCCTGTCCAGTAAGCCTCAACAGCAGGAATCATTATCATGCCAAAGAGCTTTCATTGCCATAAAGAAATGGCTGAACTTTTAGAGATGCCAAATTGTACTTCCTAAGTATGTACAATTTCAGTTCATTTTAAATGGAACTTAGAGCTATATTAAATGATGTATTCAAAAGTTTAGAAAAAGTTTCACAAATATTCTAAGCCATGTTACTCATTCTGTCTAAATTGTAGTATGAACTCTGTATAATACACCTTAATATACACCCACACATGATATTAATTTTTGCTGAAGGTGACTGGATGGCATAATGTGGGGTGCTTTTTTGCAAATAGCATATCTTAATATACAAAGAGATTTTGTCATTGCCTTACTGAATGCACAAAAATCTCATATTACTTTGTGTTTTAGTCTAGATCACTTAAGCAAGTAAGGAATAGTTTTCATAAAGATAGAAGACAAACAAATGTGAAACCATAATAGCCACCCTTGTGTGACATTAACTCTGACATGCTATATGAAGTGCCCTTCATAACTATTATATCTTATACAATTATAAATTTTCAATTGTATTTGATGAACTGTGCGCAGCCTTTTCAAAAATAGGTACCTGCTAGTTCTTCCTAGAAGAAAGGAAGTAAAACATTGATGGTGCCCTTTTTAAGAAAGCTTAATAAGCTTCAATTATTTTCTCTGATAAAGGCTCAAAGTTGTGCCACATCAGTATCAAAACCCAAGAATTATGAATAGATGTTGAATAATGAATAAATGATTCTGAACAGGTATCATATGTCTAACACCTGTGGTGTCAAAGTTTGTCACATCTTTTCAGGGTATTTCTTATTTTATCAGACTAATTTAAAAAAAAAAAAAAAGATACAGCTTTTAGGAGTTTTAAGCTAACATATGTTTATGGCAGCTAATATATTCTGGAATTACTGTAGGAGATGGCATCATTTGTACCTCACTCCTGCACTGTATCTCCCTTCTCATCCACTTCCTCTAGAAGTAGATGTTTCCCTTGTTAAACACCTGGAATCTCAATTCCTATTTGGGCACCCAAACAGGTGATGTTTCTGCTGTCATTCTATACCTTAAGCCACAACATGGAAGAGAATAGGAAAATCTACTGCTATTTCTCCTCATCGTGCATAAGTAATTATCTCAAATTACCTTGAACAAAGTTTTGGGGAAATTCAACCATCTCAAAACTCTCATTCAGCTATTACCAGCTGCTCTCACCAGATGAGTCTTTCCTGCTAGCTCCCTAAATTGAAATATTGCTTATAAAAATGAGCAGTTACCATCGTGGCTTGTATAGACCTAAAACTAACATCTTTTTACAGTTTCTAACATACTATTTTTTATTTAGAATATTTCCTTAGCTTGAATAATAACCTAGGCTGAAAAAAGAATTAAAAAGAAAAAAGTTTATAAATCTGAACTATTTTATTTATAATCCAAAGAAAGTCTTATATAGGTCCATAATTTAAATGCTAGAATTGCAAATTTCTGTCAGTCAAAGTAAGGGCCACTGTAGTTTAGCAATAATGGTGTATCTAGCTAGGTAAGAGTTGTTAACAAATGGTCCAATAGAAACCCCATACACTTCGCACATTTGCTGTATGAGGCACTGCATGAGACTACGGGGTGTTTGAGGTCACATTCAGCAGAGTTGAGAACAAATCTCAAAATTTTCAGTTCAAACTGGGTATTGGTTTTCTCATGCAACACAACCAGCTAGTACTAATATGAAGCAATAGTGATCATCTTTTTAACCCCATCTTGCCCTCCACAAACCTCTCCATGGACGTATAAACAGCTTCCAGGATAGGTGGGAAGAGAATACGTTCTAGCTTACAGCTCAGTATGTTTTCCCTAGGCTGCAGGGAATTTCTTGAAAATGTAGTAAAAGGGCACTAATTTTGTCCTGACTAGCCCGACAACAGACTGTGGGATTTGGCTGAAGACCTGATACTCCAAATTGTGAGAGCCTTGATGTACCTTTCCTCCTAATTATTAAGCACTCATGCACAATTAAGCTCCTGAGATTTTTGTCGTCTTCTGTTTGATGTCCAGCAAGCGTGAGTAGAGCCCTTCCCAAATCTTCATTCGCGAAGCCTAGCCATGATGATGATGATGATGGTTGAAGCAGTATTCTACTAAACATCTCCATTTTGGATAGGAAGTAAGGATCCCATGCTTTTTTTTTTTTTTTTTTTTTTTTCCACTTTAATTATTTTTGTGCAAATTATTGTTCCTCTACTGTTCTTTCCCTAGCAAATTTCAAAGGTTATAAGCATAACAAATTTTACAGGGTGAATTTTTATCTACTTGTTTTTAACTTGTCTTTTTGAGTTTGTGATATATCTGTACAACTTTTGTTAAAGTCATGACAGAAAGGATCCATTACATTACCAAATAAGTGGGAAGGCAAAATCACTCTGGAATTCTTTATCACCCTATCACAAGTCATAGCATCATCCCCATTGAAAGGCATTAAGTCAAAAAGTCAGTCTTGTTTTCCCTGATTTTAGCAGATATATTTGAATGCAGGGTAATTCTTGACCCTATTCGTCATCGTTTCCCATAGGCTTGCATGTTTTTTATCTGACAGCATAGTATCACAGGTTGTTGCTCTCTAACCCATTTCTTTCCAAATGAGACAACGTTAACACTAAGGCCTCATTAAACCAGGCCATGGTGCTAATTTAGGAACAACAACTTACGGACTCAGATCCATGCTGCATTGTGTTTGTGATGAAGGGCATTTGGTCTGTATCCCTTTAACCCATTTCAGCTCTGGGCAGCACATAATATCCTAGCACAACTTCAGTGATCATAGCTTTTTGCTTGCATGTGTGCTGTTTTTGCCTGGGGTAGAATTAAATTTCTTCACAGTGACTAGTATGGGGCTGTGTTCTGGATTCGTGCTGAACACAGGGTTGACAATAAAATATTTTTGTCATTGATGGGCAGGGCTTACGCAGAGCCAAGCCCTTTTTTGCTTTTTGTACTGTCACCCTGGCAAGGTGGTTTGGGTGTGCATGGGAGGTTGGGAGGAGGCACAGTCAAGACAGGTGACCCAAACTGACCAAAGGCATATTCCGTGCTTTTTGTCATCCTGCTCAGTATATAAAGTTGGGGGAAGAAGGAGGAAGGGGGATGCATTTGGAGTGATGGCACTTGTCTTCCCAAGTAACCATTATGCATGATGGGGCCCTGTTCTCCTGGAGATGGGTTAACACCTGCCTGCCCATGTGAAGCAGTGAATTAATTGCTTGTCTTGCTTTTCTTGTGTTTGAGGCTTTTGCTTTCCCTGTTAAACTGTCTGTATCTCAATGCCTGAGTTTTCTACCTTTTGCCCTTCTGATTCTCTCCCGATCCTGCTGGTGGGGAAGTGAGCTAGCAGCTGCATAGGTCTTGGTTGCTGACTGGTGTTAAACCATGACAGCGTGTGTGCTTAAAAGGTGACCCTGTACTTCTGGTGTGGATTACAGCAGGTCAAGCAATGCTTAATTGTATTGCTTTTGCATCAGTTCTTCAGTCACCAGATAGATCTGATTCTTCTTTACCAAAACACCTCAACATCTCTGTATTTGAGAACAGGAGCTCTGGGGCATCATCCAAAAGCCATTAGGTCCTGGAAGATCCTGTTTATTTCAAGTTTGAATAGGTCTCTAATAGGACATGTCATTTTAGTGCGATGGTGTTGATGAGGCAGGAGAAGAAGCTGAGCTGTTACAGATTAGTCAGAGCAGCTTATGGCCTTTATGCTTCAAAGCATGTGCTCAGTTGCCAAATCAACTGGACAACTCTTTTTTTTAATTTTTTTTTGCTAATGGCCAAGCTTCCAGAAAGAAATAGTGATGTATATTGAGAATGGGAAATTGTTACCACAAATACATTGAGGAATAAGATAATTGACGTGGCCTGGTAGGAAAGAGGAGCACGGGACAAAGGGTTCTTATCAAGGCATAGGAGGTGAAAAAATGAAGCTTTATTTGAAGGGTAATTCCGGCTTTTATAGGGTTCGGGTGGAAGGTTCTGGAAAGGGGCAGAACTTGGGCAGAACATGCAAATACAAACCAATCAAAGGAAAAGGGGGTGGTAACGCTGCACTGTGGCAACTGCTAACCAATCAGGGAAAAGCGCATTACAGAATATCTGATTTTTAACAAAACCGATTAATGCCTATTTTAACAATCACAAACTCTATTTCTAATAGCAAAAACATCCCTAACACCTAAACAAAGACTGTGTTAACACGTCTTTCTGCTTCTTCATTGTCTTTTTCTTGCTTCTCATTTTGTTTCTTTCATCTCTTATACACCTCATGTTTCTGGCTTCCGACAGATAATGTCAATAAAAAAAAAACCAAAAAAACTTAAAAGAACCATTTTCTGATACTAAATGTCAAGAACAATGCTTGGATAGTGTTTGTAGTAAATCTTTCCTTTTTTTGTGCTGAGTATCTGAGTGACTATTTATTCCACTAAACATTGGATGAATAGCAACACAAGTAACCTCAGGAAGATACCATTTAAACCACAACCTTGTTAGTCAGAAAGTGGCAATACTTTCTTTCCAAGCCGGGCCCGTTCCATATTGCTTATGGCTGCGTGGGCAAGTTATTTAAATTATATGATCAAAAATCCTAGATGATAAAGAAATGCTATGAAATGTATTTTCTTTACTTTGTTTAAAAGTGTTCTTATGCATGCCACAAAACAGAATTAGTACCTTGCATTCATCCAGCATGTTTCTCATGCTTTGCTCATGTGTCAAGAACTGATCAAACCATGTGCTCCTTCCCCTCTGCTGAACTCAGCAAATGCTCTGTGCAGAGTTCCAGCAGATGGACCTATTCTCTTCTAATGACACATGTTCTCTTATGCGCCATTTTATAGCTTGGGCTTGTTGGGTTTGCACTATAATAGATACTTTAATAAAGAGATTATCTATGTATCTCAGCTCTTCACTTCAAAAAGGTGAAAGGTGTCATGAAAAATAAATGACTAAAAAGAAGATGAAGACAAAGGCCTTGGCTCCAGTGAGACCATGAGAGATTTATGCCTGCTGACGTATACTTTCTGTCTATAGTAACCCCAAATAAAGCATGACATACATTCTTTTGAAAAACAAGAAACACTGTTTTATATTCTAATCAAATATTTTTTCTTGGTATGACTTACAGTCCTGAGCTGTAATCAAATCACTTTGCTGGATGTACTGAATGCCATTCTGCCACTCATTTTTTTGGTGAGTCTCTGAGGTGTGGATTAAGCTCACTGTGACACAAAGACCTTAATAATTAATAAAAGCAATTAAATGCTGCTTAGAAAACACTATATATAAGACCTATTCAGAATAGAATTTAAACTGTAGTCAGCTTGCTTGCTTCTGTAGTCCAATGTAAGTGCACTTTGCAAGGAAAGAGTAAAAATGCTAGGGAAATTTGTACAGTAAATGTAAACCAGAGATTTGGAAGACAGTAGTAGCTAATAAAGAACAGGAATATAAGGAGAAAAACATGCAGACATCAGCTTTACAGAATATTACCTCATATATGCCAAACAAACAAGAAGATTATTCAAATTTGCATGCATCTATCACTCAGAATATTTTGAAGTATTTAAAGTGATCTTCTGTTTAAAAACAGAAAAAAACCCAGTGTGAAAAAGTTCTTGAACATTCCAAACACTATTGTTTGAAATAACGTCTTCGAGAATACAGCACAAATGGATTAGGCATCTCTTAATTAAAGAAGACTTTGAGTGAAATTATGTTTTGATTCTGGGTTTTGTGATAGCAGGGCTGTGGGCCAGGATAGAGGTTTGGGAGCTTAGTAGTTCTGACAGCTCTCTAGTAGCTACT
Organism: Grallaria varia; assembly: GCA_013396735.1. Taxonomy (NCBI): domain Eukaryota; kingdom Metazoa; phylum Chordata; class Aves; order Passeriformes; family Formicariidae; genus Grallaria; species Grallaria varia. The sequence goes on along the minus strand of VWZG01012846.1, from coordinate 60,576 downwards.
ATGAGCTCTGATTCATTCTACTTTGCTAGTAGGGATGTACTTTCATCACTTGATGTTAAAAAAAAGTAGTCCTATAATTGGCAGCATCAATTGTCTGGGGACTAAGAAGGAAGAGTTTTAAATGCATCTCTTCAGGCTAAAAGGATACTCTATATTTATTCAGTTTTAACAGAGAGACACTTACAGGAGCATTTATTCTAATGTTGTTGAAGATTAATCTCTTTTTTATATGCTTATTTTTGGGGGTTCAACATGTTCAAAGTATGGGCTAAAAGCTTACAGTCTCAATTGCCATCAGGTATTCTGCTTTTGTGTGGTATGGGAATTTACTTGGAGGCTGAGACTTACAGGTATGTCTCTTGATTTCAAAGAGGTTAATAATTTTATTCATATTTAACCACTAAGTTATCCAGTCTGGTGTCTTAAAGTCAGGGAGTGCAAGGGCACACAGCAGGAAAAGTCTGGGTTTTTTTCAGAAAAACCCCATGAATTCTGCATAGTTGATAGAAACAACATTTATTGTAAAACGACTTCTCAGGTGCTCCTCAGCGTGGTGTGTGGCTGCAGCAGGAGTAGGAGAGAGGATCTGGCATCCCTTCCCTTTCTCCCAACTGTCAAAATCCTCCTACATTCTGATGTTTACACCAGAACTCTAACATATACTCACCCATCACTTGGCCTCTGCACCATATGTCCTTCTGTGTAGTATGGAGTGTTCTTGGCTTACAAAGTCTTTTCATGTTTGAAGCAGAAGTACCAGCTTTTCTACCTTTCTGGAACAATTTTGACAGCTATAAAATTCTGCAAGAATGCAAAAGTTAATCCAACCTGAATCAGTGATGATCCCTGTGTGTATAGAAAAAGGAAAAAATAGGCCTGTTTAAATATCAAAATCTTTGCTAAAACGATGTGAAGGGACAGTTTGAAGAAAAAAAAAAAAAAAGGTAAGGTTTTCTGTATTTCAGGTGACATACAGCAGTGTATTGCTATGTAGTGGTGTTACAAGAACCAAGTGATTTAGTCAGAAGTGTAGCAACTGATCTTTCATTTATTGATTCTTTTTATACTCTGAAGAAAAACAAAGAAATGAGCAAATGTGAAGAAAAATCAAGAAGGTTGCACAATTTATTGTTAGATTATTTTTTTCTCTCTTATCATGAATATAGTTCCGTATTTCTTCTAAACTCGGAGTTATATCTAGTAAAAGTTGGATAAAGTGCATCTACATATATCAACTATGAAAAGATTGGAATTTGTGACAAAACTGTTTCTATATAGTAGGTTCTTAAGTCCTTCTTTTTGAAAGGTTAAAAACCTAGAGGATTTGTTTTCTTCTTTTTCCAGAATTTGCATTGGTTTTACATTGAAACTCAGTATTGGTTGAAGAGGGAGGTAAAGATAACAAGAGAAAAAGACATGTCAGAAATGATGATTGTCAGATTGCTAGATTCCCTTTTACACCCGCCTGGTTAGGGGTGATTACATTATGCTCTTCAGACCACTACACCAATAACCAGCAAAGAGTCAGTCTTCTTGTAGAAGCTCATTGACTAAGCTGCTGCAACCCCATCATGGAAAGGGGTAGAAAAGACCTGAAGGCAGGTAAATTGTCAGAAAGATTCAGAAAATCTTCCATTGGTTTTGTTAGTCCTAGAAAATTACCTCTGTCCATAAAAATGGTCAGTGTTAGTTGAAGACCATTATTTTCTCTGAATTTGAACCAAATGTAATTTGAGCGGCTTATTTGGGGGTAAGTAGCAATCTTCTGGACTCAGTCCTGCCAGTTATTCTTCCAGGAACTGCACAATAATATGTATTTTTCAAGATACCCAATTTTGAATCACTGGCTGCATTAAAATTTATCTTGCTTATCTGTTGCCTAGTTAGCTAAACGCGCCATACAACGCTTATTTTTTTAATACCTTGTGTTTGATGTGATAGCTGTATAATCAGTTTTTCAAACTAGTGACTTGTGAAATTTGGCCTGTAGATCTTTGAACATAGCAGTCAATGCCATGAGACTTGGAGTTTTTCAGGTTTCAACAGTGCACAGAATTTTTCCATTGTTTCATCTCAAACTTGAACACACTAAAGCAAAAAAGTTCTGTTCACAGAAATACCATTAAAAAAAAAAATTGTAGTGAGAAAGTTCACATAGTGAGGGCAGAGTTTCTCTTTCTGGCAAATTATCTACAGAAGATTTCACTGCTTATCAGTTTGTGAGAGATTCCAATTCAACTCCTCTGTTCTGGAGTTGCATTTTGGTGCCAATCATTCTGACACTTGTTATATGCTGCAGAATATCAGCCTGCGGATCACTTATGAGGTCTTCTCCTGTGTGCAGTGCCTCCAGTATTTGCTATTTGCAGCCTATGATTACCATGCTAAGTAACATGATCGTTTTCTGGGGTTTAGATTTATATAAAAACAGAAGATTGGACACAGTGTCTATTCCTGGAGAAGTATATGGCAATGCTTCTTATTGGCTTGAATAGGAATACAATTAGGTCAATTAACTACTACCTATATCACTGAAAAATTATAAAGGCAATAAAAGGGTTTGGGAAGGCTCTTCTGTGAGTTCTGCTTTCGTACTATGGAGAAATACTGTGCAGATGCCTAGTATTAAATCAGGATGAAAGGAACTCTTAAGGTTTCAATTTTTTTTTTTTTTTTTTTTTTTTATGTCTAGTTTTGCCAAGTTTATTCCTTTTTTGTTTTTAATATTTTGTAGAAAACTCAATCATGGCTTCTGTCTCTATGTGTGAATACCAAACAAAATTATATTTGTTGTCTTTAATGTCTGTCCACTTGTCAGGAAACTTCCCCATCAGAGATAAAAGGCAAGACAAGGATGATGAGTGTGACAGGCAGCATGTTAATATTCTAACTTTTTAATGGTTTCAGAATAAAGAAAAAAAAAACTATAAAAGCTCATGAAGGAGAATAATAAGGTAGTTCTGCATGTGCTTACAGGAAAGTCTTCCAAAATCTGAAAAGTAAAACATGGAGGAAAGGAAGACATTTTTTTAACAGACTAAGTGGATGGAGGCTTGGGTTTAACTAGTGGCAGAATTCAGTCTTTGTGGATGATGAGAGAGAAATAGTTTTGATATTTGAGTCAGCAGAGAAAGAAAAGGCAACAAGTGAGATGGAGTGAAATGGGTGCTCCTGAGCAGCTTGCCAGAAATAAAGCTCCTTGAGACAGGTTATGCACAGAGAGAGCAGAGTACATTCACATGCATCTAGGCCAGAAAAAAAAGGATGGTACTGTGATTGAAATTTCTGATTTTTATAAATTTTATATGTATGTGCAGGTGAAAAGGCAAAAAATATGTGAGAAAATTTGCAGTGAGAATCTGCAAAATTAAAGCTAAATAAGTGCTTAGGTTTTTGCAGGATACTCTCTGGTTTAACATCTTAATTAATGATTTCAAAGAACTAAATGACATGTTAATGAAATTCATAGATAATGGAAGTTGACAGGAAACGAAAACATGTTTAGGAGAGAGGAGAAATCTAAAGACTGGAAGACCTGGTTAGTGAGAAAATATGTAAATACAAATGTACTAAGTAGGACTGTTTACAAAATACTAGGGTATTAGAAAAAAGTCCCGTGATCATTAAAAATTGAATATCTGTAAGTCAAGATATGTGACAGAATTGTGAAAAAGATTCAGAGGTCTAATTTGGGAATTGTTACAGATTGCAGATGCTATGTTATAAAAAGTTTGGTGCAACATTGTTGGTAGTAAAGGAATAAATTTTCTTTGAAATATTTGTAGTTGTCTGATTAAAGAACAACTGCTGTAATTTATAGCAGGTTTTATGTGTTCTTACACTACATAATTAACCTACCAACAAATAAGTACTTTATATCATGCAGTAGACAGTCATTGTATAAAACCTAGTGCTTAAAAACAGCCCAGCATGTGAATGTTCCTAAAATGGATCAGTTTGGCGGGTTATGTAACAAATACATACAAGTTACTTTGTGTTAGAAGAGGAAATGTGAATAATTATGTATTAGTTTCACTGTCTAGTTAAACTAAGTGGATGCAAGAGTTCCAGAATTTAAAAATTAAAGAGTTAGAATTTCCTTAATCGTGTATGCAAACGATACTTGAATTAAGGGAAAATATTTCATAAGAAATAGTAGAAGTTCACAACTGATAAATTGATAAATAAAAAGCTAATCTTTTTTTTGGTTGGTTGCTTGGTTGGGTTTTTTTTAAGAAAATCAATGTAAACAAAAAGCTTCTTTTTATTTAAACTAATCAATATTAGAATTCAGAACATACTAGGAGTGTGAGAATTGCCAAATATCAAGGCAAGGTACTTCATACAAGGAGTAATCAAAATGAAAAATCTTTAGCCAGGCAAAATTGAGAAAAAAAAGGAAGAAAAACGATCTTTATTCTAGGAATAAACAGATGTTTAAAATGTTTCTTTTTGCCTCATATTCTAAATGATAAATTTTGTCAAAGCTTTCAGTAATGGCAATGGCAATTCATATGGAAAAATAATGAACAGGAGGGCACGGAAATGTGACTTAGTGTTTCACAGAAGAAAAAAAGCTTAAAAAATTCTATGTGGTGCTTCACAGAAGAAAAAAAGCTTAAAAAATTCTATGTGGTCCATATGGGGGAGATTAGATAGTGTTCATTCCAGAATTTTGAAAGAACCATATTTGAAACCATAGATCTATTCAATTAACCTATCTGTCGTCAGCCTTTCCCAGCAGATATCATATACTCAGAGAGTGATGCTAAAACCTACACTTTAAATTTAGTGGGAGACATTAAGTGATTTGGGATAGTGGGTTCATCTGGCCTTTGTAGCATGCAACGTTTTAGAGCAAATTTCAATGGAAATTATAATGAAATTTATGAAGGCAATTAGAAATGGGACAACACACAACATGTTTTTAACTGCAATTTTTCTTTGATAATTTTCAAGGCAAATGACACGCAGAAAATCTCTTCTATTTAGACTTTAGCTAAATATTTGATTCAGTGCCAAAGAGTAAATTATAAATAGGATTGTTAGAAGAATTTTCGTGTCTTGCAAGAAAATTACTAAATGGGAGAAAATTGTGTGTGATATAAAACAGATAAGATACAGTGAAGAGGAAGGGGGTTATTATGGGATATTTGAGGCATTGATTTGTAAGTGTTCTCATTTGGTATTTTTCTTAATGACCTTGGTCTAAAAGGTAGGAGAATGCCATTGGTTTTGTCTGTAGTACATGCTTTGAAGGTTTTTGTCAATTCAAAGAAAAACTGCCATAGGAAAAAGAAATAGTTAAAAAAAAAATGAAGGTTTAAATAATAAAAATGGGAACATAGAGTTAAATTCATTACTGCAGTGGATAGTAAAATATTTAAGGACTGTTAAAAATTTGTGCAATAAACTAAGAGATATTCAGTAGGTGAAGGGGAAAAAAAGTTGAGTGTATTAGATGACTGAATCATCAAAATCATTCAGGTGTGAAGAAAGTAAACTCAGTTGAGGGGTTGGCTCTGAAAATGAAAAGAATGCTAATGTCATTGTGTAAGGAAGTATTAAGGCCTCCTCTGAAAAGCCAAGTAAAATTGAGGTTACTAAGTCTAGGAAAGAAATGAATCCACAGTGTAACTGATGAATGAAACATCCCAAAAGAATCAAGCAGGTGTAAAGGAGCTGAAAAAAAACTAAAGCTGAGAGCATGCATGATTTTTTTTCTTGTAAATCCACAGAAAGCATGGATATGAGAAAGGAGGAAATGACAAAGTTAGAAGAAATTAACTTTACCAAAAGAATTGATTTAATGTAAACTGTCAGTTAATTATTTTAAGCTGGAAGTTAATAGATTTCTAACCATGACAAGTTTGTGTTTAAAGCTTTCTATCAGAAATAGAAAAATAAGAAACTAACTGCTTTTAACGTAATACATATTTACTTCACAACTTAAATTACATGGACTAGCATTATATTAAGGTCAGTGAGCCATAAACTGTTTCTTCAATGTTCCTTTCATAACTAGAGGGAACCATGATACAGGTATCTGAAAGATATTTCATTTTTCCTTTCCATTATTGTTTTTAATGTGGTTCATAGTGGTAACATTACTATAAGAGTGCTGGAATACAATATCAAAAAAGATAAAATTCCTCACTTCCTTTTGGCTCTGAGATTGCTCTTTAAGAAAAGTTGTGGTAGCCTCATCTCGTGGGTCATTTAAAACTTGATTCAACGTGCTACTGAAGGAAAATACTGTAAGAAACAAACTCACAGTGAAAGGATGAGACTTAATAAGTAGTTTCCCCCCTCCCTGCTTCCTGGAGTGCCAGCTCTTCTGCTGTTCTTCCCTTTAGTGCGGCATCTCCAGGTCTGCACACAGGGTTGCTGCCATCTGAATGCACAGATTAGCAAAGTAGCTAGTGCAAATGTTCAGTAGGTATTTTCAGATTTAAGTCACTTTCTATTTCACTTTTTCTTTTAATTACAACAACCGCTCGCCCGTAAATTGTGCATACCCTTTGATAGTTAATGGGAGATTTAATTTTCTGGTTGAATATTCTGTTGAATATTCATTCTGATTGAATATTTGACTCAAAGAAACTAGCAGTTTCTGGCAAATAGCAGCACATATCCAGGAACTATAGAGAAAAATATAGAACTACATAAGTATTTTCTTTCTTTCTTTCTTTCTTTTTTTTTTTTTAAGTATGAAACCAAAAAAATGCACAAACTTGTCTATGAAAAAGAAGTACATTCATTTTTCTGTGAGAAACTTTACTTGCAAATAAAAACAAGGCATTCTCTAAGACTTCTCTGAGTGTAATCACTGTTGCTTTGGGAGTAGAGCAAAACAATCTCCAGACTGTCCCATCAGAAACATGTGCACTAACTCTCACAGAGAAAACAGTATTTAAACAACAAAGTATACCACAACTGTAGGCTTTGGGAGTTGTTGTCTTTTGGGTAAAGATGGAGTTTTGCAAGTTACAACTTACAAGCAGACCATTCAACATTCACAGAACCTTTTAGACTTAATGGTGTTTCATTGGAAGCCAAGCAGTCCGTATGTACATTTCAGCTTTCAGAAACATTTACACTTTTGGGGCAATTCTGCACTGGGATTGAAAAGCAAGGAAATTGTAACCTAGCAATATTACTTTTCATCAGACCCTTTGAAAAAGAAAATAAATTCATTGTGAAATTTTGTTAATATTGGTAGGTAAAAGAAAATTTTGATTCCTAGGTCCAGCACCAAACCACTGAAATTGCCTAGTTTTATTCTCCAGATGGGTTTGTGAATTACTAATTTGTCACAAAATTAAAGCAAAACATAATTCTTGCTTTTACTGTACCTGTTAGAAAGGTAATACTCCTTTCTAGCTTGAACAGTGTTACAGTTTTAAGGCAAGGATTACTCTAGATTTGTGTCTAAAGTGTACATTTTTTTTTAGAGAGGTATAATATAACAATGCTAATTTTTATGTCCTTTACAAAGCACTCAGGAGTTCATTGAGGTCAACAGGAAATAGTTGAACAGCTATTATTTAGTAGCATCATATTCAGTAAGACCAAGTTGCTAGGCAAAGTATTGTTAGGTGTACTATAAATTTAACAATAACATGTTATTACATGTGTAAATTGCCCAGAAATTCTCCATTTAATAAGTACATCATGTCAGTTGACACACAATTATGTTAATGCAATAGAATTGGAGAGCAATTTAAATGTAATTATCGTTTTAGGGCTTAAAAGATAAATTGTACAGAACATGGAACTTGTTCTCATAGAGTATGTCTGAAATACCATCTTACTGTTTTACCTTTGAAATTTATTTTTTCAAATGGATTAGAATATGAGCAATTTGTAAATGACAATACAATCATGCTGCTCAGTGGTTCAGTTCCAAGTTTAGACTTGCACAATTAAGACAATCAGAAAACATATCCACAACTGAGGTTCAAAATAATCATGTGTGTATCATGGCTTCAGTTTTTCTGTTTTATTAATGCATAGTCTAACAATAAATTATAAATAATTTATCTGCTTTTGTAACCTTACATTAAATTTCTTATCAAGTTTACTTCAGTATTTAAATGTCTATCTGTTTATGTATGTATATTCATGTCTTTGAAGTTTAGAGTTAAGGTTCATTCACTAAATTTTAATGTTGTGATAATGTAAGGTATGGGGAAAAAATTAATGATTGTGTGTTATTTAATGATTTCACTAGATCCTTGTTGTTTAATGTTGGTATTTATAAATTTTGTTATGGATTTCGTTATTATGAGATATGTATTTATTTTTTACATCATATCTTTCTTTGTATTTAAAACTTCTCTCTTCCCTATTAAAATATCTTTATAAATTTTTTTATTTTTCCACACACATTGTTATCAGATACAGTGTGGCTATGTTTAAGGTGCTGGGATTCTTAAATTTGTTTTTTTTTAATGAATAGCAGCATAAATTCTCAATCCTAGCACCATACGATACTTAGTTCTTTTACACAGAAATAGATAATGAATTATGATCAGTCTTCAAAGGCCAAATTTATTCCATTTGATAACTTTACTAGTAGTTCACTAGTGAATGGTGTCACTAATTGTTGTTGAATGTGTACAGGTTTGGTGGTTTTGGTTTTTTGTTTGTTTTTTGGTGCTTTTGTTTGTTTGTTTGTTTTTTCGTTTTGTTTTGGGTTGTGGGGTTTTTTGGTTTTTTTTTTTTTTTTGTTGTTATTTTCCTTGAGGAATCCATTTCTTTTCCACAGTATTCTTGTTATTGGGATTATGTTATTTTGTGCTCTGCTCAATTTTTTCTTTCATACCCACGGCTATTAGTCCTCCCTCCTTTATTCATATAACCATATTCTTATATTGTTAGCTTGAATGTATTTATAGACTGCAATAATTTTTCTTCTTGAGGGTTATAAATATAGGTTTTTCACCCTTAGCTTATTTTGTTTGTACTCCTCACTCAGTAACTTCATTTTCCTGTTGCTCTTCATATTGTTCCATGTGTTTCTATGTTTTCCTTACTCTGAAGAGCCAAGAATACAAGATTTGTGAAGCAAGAGTGAATAAAGAAAAATACACACCAAGTTATAGTTGTGAAGACACCTTCTGTCAGTGAGGACCTAAAACTTATTCTTTTTATGCAGTCATAGTAGTCATTGGGCTGTTGTATTTTGTGGTGAGACCTGCAACCAAATCCAGTTATTTTATCCTTCCTGCCATATTTTTCACTAGAAGTGTTAATGAACTGTCATAGTTTGTGTTGAACTCAGATATTTATGCCCTGAACTCACACAGGACCAGACACTTCATGGGATTTGGGCACCTGGTTTGTAAGTCTGAAAAGGACTAGTCAAAGAGAGGAGCAGGGATTTGTTCACCTTTGCAAAACTTATTAGGCACTTGGTATACATCACATTAGAAATTCAGCTGTATGGGCAATTTTCTTCAAGAAAATATAGGCACTTTCAGCCTTGTTTTGTTTATGTTTGGTTGGTTCGGTAGGGGGTTTGGTTTGGTTTGGTTTGGTTTGGTTTTGGGGGGTTTTTTTTGGTTGGTTTGGTTTTGGGGGGGGGGGGGTTTGTTTGTTTTGTGTGTGTATGTGTCATGCTTTTAGACTTAGAGCAAAACCTAATCTAGCCTTTTAGAAGCCTCATATTAACTTCCACCATACATCAAAACTTTAGGTGTCTGTCTCAGGTGTCAGTATGCTCAAAAGCTAACTAGCATCTGTAGCTTCCAGAATGACTACTCAAATTCCTTTAAAAACAGGTGACAACAGGCCAATGCCTCTTAAGACCTGCAGCACTGGTATTGATGCTTTAGCCTCCCTAATGCGTGTGTTTTGGTTAGGCACTTGACAGGGTGTTCTTACATTCTGGATCCCACCAAATCGCCCTGCTCTGTATAATGCACTTTTGGAGAACACCAAAGGCTGTATGCAGCTTAGAACGAATGCTGGCTGTTTTCTGGATCAGCGCTTAACCACTAAGCTGTTAAACAGGTGGCAAAATCCATTTTATTGGAATTTAAACAGGAATAATGTCTAGTTGCTTGATTCTGGATCATAATGAAGCCTTTGGTAAAAAATGTCATCTCTCCTGCCTTTTGAGGCAATTTTGAGCGTGTGCAGATGAGTAAACAGGTTAAGCCAACTTGTTTACTTTAACCACAATCAGAATTAATCTGCTGGAAGAAGGATTTATTGGAATTTGGTTTGGGGGCCACATTTGGGTTTAGGTAACAAAAATCTAGCTTTTGCTGCCAAGGCACCCTAAACATTTTTCCTGGAAACTCCTCAAACATCTCTGAATCCACATATTTTACCTTCTCCCACTACACACTGACAAGGTAAAAGAGCAGTGCAAGGGCCATCCCACAACTGAGAAAGCTGGACTGGCTCCTATAGTCTTAAAAAAAACCATATAAACACAGTGAAAGAATACCAATTTTATTATTCTGAAATCAGAATAATAAATGAGGTCTTAATTTACAAAAAAAAAAATGTTTATGATTGTGTGAAGCTGTACTATGACAAGTGTTTCAAAAATCTAGAAACTTTGGTCAATATCCTCAGCCTAATGTTAAGGCTTCTCTGATACATTATGTTTTTAAAAGTCATTTGCAGCACATGTTGTTTGGCAAATAGAGGCACTGTTTTGTGTGTTACATTCTTGTACGCTTTTTCAAGCAGCAGAGATCTCTGGATGTCAGAATGGTCTATAAGCATAAGTATTCTTCACTAGGGGCACTGGCATTATTCCAGCCATCTGTTCTAGAATATATTCTATCCCGTATGACTTTTTAAAATCGGCACGCTTTTGACAGTTTTAGTTATGTTTGACTGAATATTTTATTTGTAAAGTGCCCATCACTAAGTATTGTCCTAACAGCACAAGCTACCATTCTCCTCAAGAAAGCTTGGCGTGATTCAAGTTTTGTGTTGGAGTAGATGTAAAAATGAAGTTTAATATAATAAACTTTTACAGAATTAGAAATGTATTCTGAATTTTTTATGGAGAGTGTAAGAGGAGAGAGAGTGTAAGAGTGGCAATCCAAATGCAATATAAATTAATGTTGAACATTAAGTTTTGAATTCTGTCTGAAGTGATAATCTTGTCTTGATCTGCTAAGTATGGCTTCCTGAAACATATAATGGTCTACATAGTGTTCTTGAAAAGTCACTTAGAGAAATTTACCATCTTAACAAGAAAACATATAGGAAAAAAGAAATTAAAAAAGAAGGCACTTCACAATGGAAACTAAGTCTGACAGAGGGAAAAGAGGTGGCCACAGGGGTAGTTTATACAGTGTGGGTAGGGGAGGAGGAATGAAAATGGAGTGATATATTATTGCAAGTCTCTGTCCCTCCTGGACTCTGAACAAGAGGTATTTTCCCCTAGAAGACAAGTTTAAAAAAGCCTGCTGGAATAGTTTAATACTTCTTAAAGCATTTTCACCCTTCCTTGTATAACAGTTATAGTATGAAAAAAAGAAGAGAACTTGCACATAAGGTGTTTTCAGTTCTCTGACGGTACATAGTGTGATGTGTTTGATGGGGTCAATGGTACCTAAAACTCACATGTACTTCATACATGTATTTCCCATATTTCTTAATTTCTTACATTATTTTTCCTAATACATTATTTTCCCTAAAATGATACTCTAAGTATGCAAAGGTATAGTGGCTAGATAAAGAGAAAAGACACTGAATTAGTGGCATCATTGAGGGCAGGCCTGCAAGTTTGCAAGGGAATTTAATAGCTATCAGTTTTTCTCTGATGTCCCTGATGGCCACAGCACCCTTCAGTGCATACGTGACTCAGAATCACCACAACACAATCTTGTCTTGTCCTCAGGTCATTGCTGGGAGCCCTGGGAGACGGGGCATACAGAGTGTGTACCAAGACTGTGTGTTGTCATTAGTACCTTGACTTATTGCTGGATAATCAGAAGGTCATAAAGGACAGGACCAGGATCAAGGCTATTGTGACAGTAGTGGTTTAAGGACAGTGATTTAGATGACCTACGCATCACGACAGTTGGTCAGATTTAATGTCAACATATCAATCCTTTCACTTCAGGTCAGAGAAGTCGTGTTGAAACTCCTGGGCTTTCATAGAACTAGCAGTGTGTCACAAAGAAATCTTGGCTGTGTCAGTGCAGCAGTGGGCTCAAGGATGTTTCAATTAATCTTCTGTGCTTGCTAAAGCAGTAGGTTAGACCTGCTTCAGGAAACTTTGAGATAGGGATTAGGAATATTTTGGTTACTTTTTTTCAAACCTATGCATTAAAATTAAAAAAAAAAAAAGTTTTTATGTGTTGAGAAACTGCATCTGAAATGCTTGACTGAGGGTTTACCGCAGTTTCATTGGCACCAAAATGCAATTACATAATGGCCTTATTTGAAAAAAGATTATTAAAAAGTTGTCATTTTTACTCTATATAAAGTGTATACTGGAGAAAAACACAATCCTGTATATGTTGATCTTAGGAAGATTCAGAATTAAAAACTCTTTCAATGATGTGTCTCCAAACTATTAAGATGTTTTTGTTTTCACTGTGAAGTATTTTCTTCATCAGTGAAAGGAAAAAAAAAGTTACAAAATCTGTTGTCTTCAAAAGAAGAGTAAGACAACAGACTTTTTTTTCAGTTCACTTTTCAGATGTAGAGTTAATTTTGTTGCTCCATTTTCTAGAAGAGCAGAGACAATAATAGCCATGGTATGAGAATTGTAATTATCCTCATTCTTGCCGTTCTGCAAGTTGTTACAGTGATCTGTATCCAGAGAAGTATTCTATAAAACTCATTCAGAAAATCTTTTTCCAAAAAAAGCTATTTCAAATCAAGAAAATTCAGTCTGTCAGGAAAAGCACCACAAAATTATCTAATTGTCATGCCAGAAATTTCTTTTTATCTCAGCTCTTTCATCAGTTTGTGAGTTTGTTTTTTTCTTTTGTTTGTAGCAGTAATGTTTTCAATCTCTTCTTGTCTTTTCTCCTTGAAGAATAATGCTCATCTACAGTTTGACCTTTTGCCAAAGAGCTTTGTAGTCTATAAACCCTTTTCTCTCCCTGCTACTTTCTCCAGAGTGATAGCTCTCTGGGAAATGTATTGCTTCCTTCCCAGGCTGTCAGGACTAATCCAGTCAGGGACCCCCACTCATTACTAAGACATATGGAAGGTGCTGCAGACATTTAAACTGGAACATGCTTCACCCTATTGACAGTTTCTTCATTTGGCATGTGGGAATGATCTTTGATTTGTCTCATTCAAAGTTCTGCCTCTGGCAGTGGCTTATAATACACAATGCCAAAAAAGAGATCATACAAATGGCACCTGAACAAATGGGTTATTCTGAGTGAAGTAGGATGAATGGATTCTTTCAAGTTGATTGTGAATATTTTTTTTTAATTATTTTTGTAACTGGTACACCTATGACTGCAGAATACCTGAAAGTCTGTTGTTTGAACTTCCTTTGTCTGAAATAAAAAAGACGAGGAGCTGGCCTTATGTGGTGACATAGGGTATTGAGGAGAAAGTCAGATGTGAGATACAGAATGGGATTCAAGGACAGCATCCTCGACAGAGTACTTTGTGATAACAACATAGGTATGAAAAGCACTTTTGGCCAATTATATTGGATAGATATGCTGAAATTCCTCACAGTAGAGAAGCTTAAATAAAGGGTGCATCCAGATTCCTCTTTATGTTTAAAGGTGCAAGGCTTTATCTGTAATAAAATATATGACCAGAACAAAAATGTTGTTAGCTGTCTATACTGGAAAACATTTCATGATTTCATACAGTTGCATTTAAAATTACGTCAAAACCACAGTAATAATTTGTGAGCATTGCACAGAGTAATCACATATGGATTTTTCTGATTGCAAATTGAAGGTTGTTTTATGTTTACCTATAAGTCTGATTTTGATTTTGGCTTTTTTTTCTGTTATTCAGTCTTGTCATTTGGGGCCTTTATGAGATAACATGGTGTCATGTTTTTAAATGTCAGAGGCAGAGGTATTTTATTTTCACTGGAGGTTTTTTGTTGGATTTTTTTTGGTTGGTTTGTTGGTTGGTTGGTTGGGGTTTTTTTGGAAGCAGGGAGAGATGGACTTAGGACTTGACTAATTAAAAGCGATTTGTTTTCATGTTCTGGATGAAGTGGTTTTGCCAGATGCTTAAGATACCTCTGAGATTCGGGCAGAAATTTGTCGCATCATCCAGGAAATCCTTATCAAAACACAGCTTGGATCTCTGGCGGCACTGAGTGTATCGTTTGATAAGTGAGTCCTATTTTCTTGTCCGCACAGCAGTCCTTTGTAGCAAAGGGCATTTATTAAGAAAACAGATGGGGAAACATCAGTTATCTTTTGTGCCTTCTGTTTTCTATAAAGGCCAGCAAGACAAGGCAAGCTCAACCAAAATAATTGAAGGCTTCCTAGAATAAGTCAGGTAAGTCAGGGCAGAATAGTTTCACTACAGTAGCACTATAGTTCCTGATAAAATAAAAAACGTGCTTTTCATCTAGGTTAGAAAAACAGCTCAAATTTTGAAAAACCACAGAACTTATTTTTCAGAGCAATGTTAATCAATGAAATTACTTGTACTAATGCAAACTGTTGTACTATGTATACATGTAATTGGTATAAACCATTCCTGAAGAAAGATTTTTTTTTTGAAAAATTGAGAGCCACAGAGGTGCTGAACTACTAACTGCACTTTCTATGAATTTCTGCAGAAATGGTCAATAATTATAGAAGTCCTAAGAAAGTTATCTTTAATCAGAATCATAATCATTAAAAGCAATATTTCTTGTCCAATAAATAGGAGTAAATCAGGTCTAACATATTTAGTTTTGTTCTAGCCTTGTAGTGGGCTAGCTGCCATGTGCTCACCAGGCTGTTCTTACTCCCCTTCCTCAACAGAACAGGGACAAAAAATAAGATGAAAAATCTTGTGAGCCAAGATAAAGGCTGGGAGATCACTCACCAGATACTGTCCAGGAGAAAACACGCACAATATGGGGAAAAAAATGGCTTGATTTATCGGCAATTAAAGTGGATTCGAATGGTGGGAAAAAAACCTTAAGCATTTCAGCCTCCCCCCACTTTTTTTCCCAGGCTCGACATCACTCCTTCATTCCTTCTCTACCGCCCCACCCTGACAGGTGCAAGGGAGTGGAGAATATGGGCTTAGGGTCAGTCTATGACAGACCCCACTCCTGCCTTATCCTGTTTCCCTGATCCAGCCTGGACCCTCGAGTGACTTCAGGGAGTCCATGAACATGGAACACCTCCTACTCTTCCCCTCTATCCTGGGACTCATGGGGATGTTTCTTACACCTTTTTCCTGTCACTCATTGTTCATGGGCTGTGTTCTGCCCATGCTTACGCATGTTTTCCTTGAGGAGCCACCATCGTGTCTGGGGTGTTCAGCTGTGCCCTGAGATGGGTATGTTGGACCCAGCTGGAGCTGGTTGTGTCTGGCACAGGGAATTCTCTTGGTGCCTGGGCACCCACACCCAACACAGGTTTAGTAGTGAAATGTGAGTTAATTAACAGTACTAGAATGAAAACAGTATGAGTTAAGAGACAGTTTCTTTCAAGTGAGCTTTGTTTGTGGCTGGGCTTCATACTTCTGAAAACTATGAAGCTTTTAATTTTGTTCACTAATGATACATTTCTTAATTGATAGTGTTGAGTTAAAGAAATAAAAAGGTAATCACCAGAACCTGAAGGAGTTTCTCATAAAAATCTTTCTGAGAAAAGTATAAGGAAAGTGAATAGTACCAGTTTTAATATGACTTCTATTTTTTGTGTCAGTCTCTGCTATATACATGCATGGAATTACAAGTTTAATCAGATTTAGTAATGAAATGCTTCCCTAGCAGGTATTGCAGAGTCACACAAACTTGTGATAGGCAATATTCTATAAAACAAGCTCTGGAAGGACAGCATGAGGTTCCTCAGCTCTACATAGTGCCACTACTGTAGGACAGAGCAAGGAACACAGTGACATGAAGAAATAGGACAAGTTAAGAAACACTGAAAATGGAAAATACCACATTAATGCACACCATCAAATCATAAATATTTCTGAGTCTTAACATTCTCTCAAATATTTTAGCAAAAAAGGTAATAATATTATTCTATATTGTGCAAGAACTGTTTCATATTATTTTGACTATGTTGAGATATCTGATGACATTATCCTTCAGACAGTATTATTAGGTTGCCCGCTATGGGAGTCATAGCATAAAATAATATAATAGAGAATAACATAATATAGAACAGCGTAGAATTGTTTTTTACACTGCCTATTTTAATGAACCAAATGGGATAAAACAACACAGAGATAAGAAGTGCAAATTTGTAAGCCCATATTATACACGGACATAAGTAACCTTTTCTGCAAATAACTTCAGCCTAGTTCAGCTTACATCCATGCTTATTGTCTTTAGCAGGAAAAGAAGGTTGATTCCCTGCCTTATTACTTTCTATGTCCAGATCTGTGTTGTTTTCAATCATTACCTGTTTGCTGTTGGTGTCACTGTTGCTTTCCAAGGCAATGAAGTTGTTGTCTCATTGCTACAATAGTCCAGTTTATCTGTGCAACTGACTGCATAGTGCTTGTGTTTTTTGTTATCTCTAGTCACTTCCCTTTGTGGATTGACAAGAAGAAATTTCTGTAATTATAATTTGGAGGTCTTTTAAGGAAAATCTTTTTTATTTTAATTTTTTTGTTTTTCTAAGAAGGTATGCATTGTGTAGCATAATGTATTTTTACAAGGTCAGGGAGACTAGAACTCATATCTACCTTAATCTCAAGGAAACTGTGCAAAGTTCTAGGAAACTCTTTTATCCAACCTATTTGCCATCATCATTAGCATAAAAATAGATTCATATTCATTAATGTTCTGTGGCCCACAACAAGCTGATTGCTAGTTTAGGTATGGAAAGCCTCAAGTTTTAGATTACTTATCTGGGAAGACTTACAGAGATGGTTATCTGCAAAGTCTTGTCTGCCTTGTCCACTCATTATTTCAGTTGCGTCTTCTTTTTTTCAAAGCAGAACTTGAATTTCTTATGTTTAGAGACAGCTATTCATCAGTACCCAAAATTGTTGCACTTTTCAGATTCACCTTCCGTTTATAACTTAGTAAAGTGTAGCTTTTTTACTGGCCAACATTCAGTGTTTGGCGGGCGGCTGATGAGGAATGCAGTGAAGTTTTCCATGTCTTTCTATTCTTCCTATACGAGCTTCATAGGATATGCATTTTCTCCTCAAATATTACACTTTAAGCTTGCAAAAGAATGTTTATGTCTTGTGCTCCAGCTTGCATGGTGTGGCACTAACCTGCCATATCTGAGCAATATTTTTTCATTTGAAAATAGACTTGTTGATTTCTTCTTATTACAGTGACAGTACTGAGTGGGGGTGTATCCTGTAAGAGTTACCAGATGTGTCACCCCTTGGTTCTGTGCTAGCTAGTGCTCATCCCATTAAGGGGCTAATTAAAACAAGGAGGTTTTCGTACTTTGGGTATTTTTTAAATGTCAGGAACACCATCAACTTATTGCTAATGTGCCTTACATTCTTACATTTTTCCATTCCATACATTACTAGAGCTAGGTAAAAATGCAAGTAACAGATGCTAATTAGAAATGGATAGATGACTCTATTCAGGTTCTTGATAACAAAAGGAAAGTGCTACCTAACAGTTGTGTTCAGTGCAAACATAATCTGTCTACTTCACTGGTTTGGGCCCTCAGCAGGACTGAGCACGTCAGCTATTCTCCATGGTGGAGTATTCAGCTGAGTGAATTTTGATAGATCTCTATCCTACTTGTTCTTCAAGTCTTTATTTTTAAAACTAAGGTAATGGTGTTTCATGCCCTTTTACAGCAGTCTTTGGACAAAAGACACAGTAACAGAATTCCAAATTTGTTAAATTATTTTTTTAAGCTTGCTAAAGACCACAGAGGATCTGAACAATTGAAGAGGAATACCTGTGCAAAAAAAATGAAAATGAAAACAAATGGACAAGGAGTTTTAAATAAAGGAAGTGATTTCATTTTATATTCTCCTAATTCTTGGTCTTTCCCATTAGCCCCTAGAGAGCAGCTCTCTACAGGACCTGGAAGAGATTGCTGTCCTGCAGAGTTACTGAAAAGTAAATGGAGGATGTCTCCAAAATGATCATGTTTAAAAGTCATTTTACAACTAAGTTTAGGCAATATGATTTTAGATCATGTTGATTTTGCTCTTGACCCAATTTAAATCTTAATGCTTCAAAAGTCTGAAGGCATAATGTTCTGTGACTGAAGCATAAGTATATATATCCTTGTATGCCATCAATGGGCATAATTTTAATAAGATTTGTTGTTTTACATTTGTATCATTGCAATTTAAATTGAGAAAAAAAAACCAACTAAAAAACAAACAAAACCAAAACCAACAAAAACAAACCTGTAAGGTGTTTCAAATGGAAGATAAAAAAGCAATATTAGATGAGAACAAAGGATCATCTAAGCACAGGAACTGGCTTCAAAGGAGCAGCCAGTTGGAGTTGCCTAGTGAACAGTACAGGACCCTGTAGAGCATGTCCACTCCTTCAATTTACCCTCTCAGCTTTCAGCAACCAGTAATTATGAAACATCTTAAACTAAAGGCTGTGGCAAGGCCATAATTTTTATCTGCTATCAATGGACTAATTTTCCATGAAATTATCTGAATTTTTTCTGTCAAAAACACAAAAGTCTGTGGAAATATATTTCCCAGTTTCATTATTCACCCTGTGGAAATATATTTCCTCTTTTTTTTTTTTTTCTTTTCAGTTTTTCTCACTTCATTGCAGCCAGCTGCCTCTATGTCTAGTATTAGAAAAAGTAATAAAACTTGTTCCCCACTTATTTACTTTATGTAATCCTTGATTTTAAAGAGTTTTTCATATCCCTCTACAGCTCTTTATTTACTGACTTGAAGAGTCCTAATTGGTTTACTGTCCTCAGTAGAAATCTTTCACTGTTCTGATAATCCCTGTTATATTCCTTTGTGCTTTTCCAGTTTTACTGAGGGTGCTGCTGCAAGTGCAAGTACTCTCCTCAGTAGGCAGTTTTCTGTTCCTTTGCCTACTTTTTCCTGTTTTCTAAATTTGGGGTTTGTTTATCATCAAGATGACATTTTATACTAATTATCTGGAAAAATTTTATAATTTTCTAAGTAGTAATAGATAATTTAGGACCATTCAGTGTGTATGTTAAATATTTTTTCCCAAGGAGATACATAATTTTGTACTTATCAGGACTTTATTTCATCTGCCATTTTGATACCTAGTTGTTCAGTGCTGTAATATCCTTTGCAACAATGTCCTGGCAATTTTAATATTGCCTACCTTGTAAATTTGGCTATTCATTAAATTTCAGCACTTCCCCACATAACATTCTTCCTCTTACAACGTGCTTTTTTCAAATGTTCAATATTGCTAAAGTTTTATGAAAGAAGTTATACTGGGAAGGTTCAGTCACTAATTCTTAATGTCTTTTGGCAAAAGTAGTGTCGATTCTCCGACAACTAATTATGTCCATCAAAAATTTTTCCGAATCTAACCTTACAAAATCCTCAATGCAGAAAGAGAAAAAACTTGTTGAAGCGCATTCAACACAAAAAAAAAAAAAATATTCAGAAATACTTAAAAAAGACAAGAAATTAATAAAGTCAATAAAATCTACAGTTCCAAGTGGCTTCATTTTGAAGTCAGAATTTAAATACTGCCTAGATGTGTTACCTTGAAATGAAAAGATTTTGTCTGAATCCCATGGGACATCTGTGACAGTTCTGGGAACAGCACACAGCCTAGCACTGTATTCCTGGACTATGACATTTATTGATTAATTCAGTAATAATTATGGCTCTTTTTGATGAAATGAATTGGGGGAGCAGATTCAGTTTGTTTCACCCGGGTTTCTGCACTTAGATCAGATCTGTCTCTAGAGGCCTTCAGAGACATACACTTTCATTCAGTATACCAGAAATTCGGTGGTGGTTTGTGATAAGTATAGATATGATTTGAGCCAGTAAAGAAATAAATGGGTTAATTGCAGCCTCATAAAGAAATAAACTGGCTGTTGTGAGGTCACGAGGTCATGAGTTTCCCTGAGCTCTTGGCAAAAAGTACAAAAATTACGACAAGACTATTGTGAGTCCTCCCTGAGCATTTTGTCAGGGAATACATGAACTATTACCTGGTGTGTAAAGATAGCGGACTGAACTGACACAATAACTTAGCTATAGCCTTCTAAAGAAATATATGTTGAGGACTGCTTAGTATAGTGCTGTGAAATATGTATATGATGTAACAAATATGTATGAAATAACTGTATAAAAACTTGACATACTTTGCGTCCGTGTGTGGATTTGGCGGAGCAGAGGCCCCCCCGCACCCAGCACTGTTTTGCTTTTGCCATATAATAAGCTCTTGTTCAAAAACCCGTTTGGGCTTGAGACTCTGTTTCTCACATGGTTCAATACCTAAAATGGAGGTAGAAATTAGAGTCCTAAATTAGGTAGATTGGACTTCCCCTCTGCTTTCTAAATAGAAGTTATGACTGGGATGGGCCAGTGTCTTCTTTCCTAGGATAGTATCATTACAAGAGGAAGGTCTATTTGCTCAGTTCAAAGAGTTTTACATCCATGTGTGGCATGAAGCCTGCTAGGCAGAGGATGAAGGAAGAGACTTGCAGTTTAGCAACGTTCATCACAGCAGGGAACGCAGTTCCACCTACAGGAGGGCAGCTATGCAGGAATTAGTGCTTCTTACCTGAGCTCTCACAAAGTGAGAACATGAACATCATGGTAAAAATATTATCGATGCTGACAACCTTTGTCAGCTCTTGACAGGAATCTGAGAAATCTGCTGGCGCTTTAGTTAGTTTCCCAGAGTACAAGGCTGTCTTTATCCTGAAGTTTTATTTTTTGGCATCATTTTCTTTGCATAATGAGATATGTTGCAGGAAAATTAGATGGCTCCTGGTTTTTCTTCATATTTACCCAGACGTGCACAAGCTTTATCTATTCCTTCTTCTCTCCAGTTAGAATTACCTGTCAATAGCAAGGCATCTTGAATGGACATTGATCCTTTCTTTCCTTGGCTGAGGTAACAGAACAGCAGGGGTGAAAGAGGTTGATTCTGCTTAGAAAGAAGGCAGTTCTTACTGACCAAAGTTCTTTTTTCATCTAACTGCATTGTTTACCAGAAAGGTCTTTTTTCCTTATCTTCTTTGTCAATGGAATTCTAATCAGTATGTCATCAGGCTAGAAATAAACCACAGGGTAAACCATTACCACAGTCAAAGCAACACAAATCAAGAACCAGCAGGCTATTTCATAAAGGTATGCTGTTGCTTTAGCAGAGAAGCAGCTTGCACAATATTATCAGATAATCTTTTTCTTGAGTTAAAAATACTCTTTCCAGAGAGGTCACCTATACAACTAAGAAATGCTCAGGCATTTGGTGTTAAGTAAATGGTATTTTTTCCTATTCCTTCATTAATTACAAGAGTCTGCTTTGATAAAGACATTGTAGTTACCCTCAAAAAATTGTATTAAAAGCTACTGTCTATCAAGGGTTAGAAAGTCTGTAGATGTACATAATTTAAAACATTGACTAATATGTTTATAGGAAGAAATCCCTACTGTTAGATATTCTTTACAATTTTATGTTAGATATCATGTGATAAGAAATTAAATTGAATGCTATTAACCTTCCTCTCCTAGTGTAATCTACATAAAATTGGTCAAAACCAATTATAAACACCTGGGTTTTTTTGACCAGGTTATGACTGGATACATGATTGGTTTTTTGTAAATTTTTGTAATTTGGAGGAAGTAATTTACTGACAAGACATAATTTAAAAGGCTAGATTTAAGCAGCTAACCTAAAATTGTCAGGTAATTTTTGTTTAATTTTTGTTTTGTTTTTTTGCTGTTTTGTTTTGTGGGTTTTTTTTTATGCTAGGCACCATAGAAGACTGACTCAGGCAATGTAATTTGCCTTTCATAGTCTATCACAAGGCTCATGATTATTTCTTACAACAAAATATTCAGTGTAACAAATTAGTGGATTCTGCTATGTTGGTTGGGCTGCATTCCAATTCCTGCCCTAGTGATGCTGGCTGCCTGCAGCACTGCCAGCACAATAATTATTGCTGTATTTTCTGGACCTCGTGAAACCAGCAAGGTGATCACCCCCTTGGAACAGCTGGGGATATGAAGTATGGAAAAGTGGAAAGAAATTCCTGCAACTCTGTGCTATCTTGCCAGCAAGTGCCACTTGAATGATGACAGCTATTGGCAGGGGTAGGTCTCTGCTGGAGGAGAGCTTGCAGCAGTTCTAGATTATAGCTTTTGCTTCTTCCAAGGGGAATTGCTGTGGGCACTGAATTAAAGAAAGCAAATTGGAAGGTGGGGAAAATGAAGATTTGAAGGCAAATGTAGAAGGGGAGGATGATAATCTTTGACAATGAAGCAATTTTTTGTTTACTGTATGTGATTGGCTCCCTTATGAAACAAAAGTCTTCCACCAATACCATCGTGTCAGCTGTGCAGGTTTGTTAGGGGCAGCCTTCTCCAGCCTTTGTCACAAAGTTAAGGTATCAACAGCTCTCAGGCAATGAGTGTCATCCTTGTTCCATACAGAGAATTATACTACTATTTATCAGTATTTTACCATATGAAGTACAGAAGCAAAGTTTAAAAAGTCTAATTTTAGGTATTTAGAAATATTGTCATCATCAAAATACCTGCTGAGAAAGTGCTGCTGTGCTGAAGTGCCTAGTTTGGATAAACAAATGGGTTTAATCCAGGACACAACACTAACCTTTGCACAAAATAAACACCAAATTAAAATCAGAGTTTAGCCTCAGATTGGTTGTTGTAAATTATCTCCATGTAAATCAGAGAAACATTATTGACTGCACGAAATGGTTATGCAAATAAGCAGGCCAATTATATACATAGTATCTCTGCTTCTTTTCCAGTGTCTTCCTTTTGTTTGAAAATTTTAATTTTAATCCAAGTTTTTTTTAATCTGGACAATCTACTTGCATGAAAGTGGACATTTTGACACCATTCTTATCATTTATAGCACCTATTAGCACAACAAAATATAGCAAACACTCCTCTTGTATGTTTAGTCTTTTGTTAGAGCTTTGCCTCTATCCTTTTCCTTGTCCCTCACAATTTAACTTTTCAGTATAACAGACTGGGAGTAGAGCTTTGTGATTCACTAACTCTTAAGTTAGGACTTTATTATAGTTGTCCATTTTTTCATATTTGTTACCTTGTTGGTTGCTAAAGCTTGAATGCAAATAAATAATATTTCAGAAGCAATGGACTTAAGAGAAGGAGATATTTTTATCCATGCACAAATTGGCTTACTAAAAAGAGTTCCACACACGGTATGAGTACATTAGTCATTTCAGACTAGCTTTTTATTCATTGCATTTGTCATCAAGGCTAGGGAAGAGGAATTGTCAGTCTGCTTCTTGATTATATTATAGCTTAATGTAGGAAAAAGCAGGAGAATGAGACTGTAATCTGTACTACTTATGTTAGAGAGGCTGTGCTTTCTGGAAGCAGGTGATAGGTTTTGTATTTTTTCAAAACAGAAAGCTTAGGGTTCCACTTACTTAAACATATTGTTTCATAAAATCAGGAAAAAAAAAACTTGGTGTTTTCCTTAAAATGTTTAATGGGATCAGGGTCTGACTGACTCACCCTATCTGTCCACAGGGCTTGGAATGGGCAACCCTAACCTAACTGCCCAATGACCTGGAGGTTTTCTGTAATGACTATGACAGCACAGAGTGCTTCACATGTTGCCTTTTTCCTTATAATCATGTTCCAATACAGATTGAATACAAATGTTGAAATATTGAAAATTGTTTCAAATTGGCTAGCTCTAATCAACAATTCTTGAGCTGAATGAACAGTCTTGAGCTAGCCTATGAGAATACCACATTTTCTTTACAAAAAAAAAAAAAAAAAACAAAAAAACAAACTTGAGTTTTTGGATAGAAATTTATGTTTGTGGAACTGGGTTGTAGACAACTACCAGTGTTCCCCAGCTGCCATTGAATTTAAAGGCACTGAATCTGGGAATGTGGAACACCAGACATCTGGAAGAAGAGATCTCAGACCTGGTGCTTGTCCCTGGGAATCTGGTGTAGAGACAAGATGACAAGTCTCTAAGGTAGCCATGTTGCAGAGAAGATGCATTGCTTCCTTCAGCGCTACTTGGAGTTCCCCAAGAGCAGATGACTTTATACATGGGTAATACGCAAAATTTAGCAGGTAGAAGCTTTGCTGTCTGTAACTGATGTTAATTATCTTTCTTCTGTAAAGTGATCTGCATACTTTAAGTACCAGTTTTCAGGTTATGCCAAGGCACGAAAACATAGCAGGTGCTTCACATATTATATGTAAAAATAATGACTATTTGAGGAGAAACATCTTAAGAGAAAGCTTTTTCTAAGGTCAGAAAAAGCCATCATCCTGCTTATCACATTTAGTTGTGGAATGAGAGATAACAAAGCAAGGAGCCCTCTGTGCCTTCCAATTCTGACATGGATTAGTTGCCATTCTTTGTCTTGATTTGTATTGAGCATATCCTTATATGCCTATACACAAGTAAAGCCACCATAGTGGTTGGCTGTTTTCACTTGATACAGTTCTCTGATTCCAAATGCCCAGTTCTTATTATTACAAGACTCAGTTCTGATGACATAATGAGTGATCTCTGTCAATACCACTCAAAATTATTTGGCTAATGAGGTTTCTTCCAGATGTATCTTTCCTGATGAGGATTATATACTAATTTTTTTCTGTTGTTTAAAGGTAATTTTTTTTCTTGTATTAAGAAAGATTTTATTTTGGGCTGAGGAAACATACACAGAAGATAGTTTCAACACCTGAAGATACTCTAGATACATCCTTTTTTTCAGTTCCATAACAGCATTATCACATCTTTGTTGATTTTACAAATGTAATATAGTGTAATTTGACTCACTGTGTAGAAATTTGTTGTATCTTTGTGAATGAAACCAAAACCCTGCTTTATTGTTAAATATTTCTATAAGGGCAGAAACAATTTGAAAATATTTGATAAGTATTATCTTTCTGAATGCTCTCTGAATGCTTGATTTTGCCTTCAGACTTTACTGCAGGCTAATTCATATTATTGAATTAAATTATTAATGAATTATTATTAAATCTTAATTCAAAAGTATTTTTACCTTCAGAATTGGTTCAAGCTTTCTCATTAGTGTCAGTAAAACTGAATTTTGCTACCTTAAAGGTGTGGGTGCCAGTGCTTCAAGGTTCTTGCTAGAAGAATGATGTGAAGGATTGAGAGAGAAAGGGAGGGAAAAATAAGGGTAGGGCTAGGGCAGAGAGATGAGAGGCAGGTCCCAAGAGTTCAGTCTTGATCTTCCCACTGTCAATAGCAGAATGGATGAATATTGGGTTGTGTATGTTTTCAGTGTTTAAACTTATTCCCACCAGTGGTCACTAACCCATCTATCATGATCCCTCGTTTGGCCACAGTCACAGTTAGCCTGCTTGTTACGTGCCCCAGCTGAGTATTTTGTGTCATAAAATTATCTTGGTTTTAAGATAAAAATGAACCTTATAACTTGAGGTTTATCAGTCTATCAGTTTGAGAGTGAACCACTTTTATACATATCTTCCTGGTTTTGGTGAAGTGAGAATATGTCTTATTAAAATAGTGCACAAATTTTATTACAAGCGTTCACGAACAGGAAATGAAATCCTTTACAGGAATTAAAACTTGTAGCACCTCTTGCTTAAGTTCATCTTGTGGGTGAGCTACTAACTTCTTGATAGTCTTAAGAAGTAAACAGAGCGGTTTACATGAGACTGATTTTTCAAATTTTCTTTCAGACATGCAAAAGGATGTGGTTCTGATACATCTCTTAAGTCTTACTGCTGGGGGGCAGCCAGAAACAAGAAATTCTGTTGTCTTAAAACATACACATACATACAAAATTTGCTCTAACATAAAGATTTTTGACCTAAATTGTAGCATGAACTTAAGACTCCAACCCGTTTAATCAAGTCTTTGGGATCAAGTGTGCCATTGTATACAAAGCTTTGCCCTGAAGACAAATGAATGAACTAAAATGTTCTGCTGGTTTCAAGAGTATTGAAGTCTCCTATACCTCACAAATTCTGAATTTTATTGTTGATTTAAGTTTTTAGCTAAAGTGAGTTTGGTCTTGTACAGTAAAAATTATGTCCATCTGAGGCATGATTATCTCTACAGTGGTCTGTAGCTATGTAAAAATGTCACCATGAATTCTACTATTTGCTGCTGGTTTCAAAATTTTAGGTGTCTTAACTGCAACTTGTATTTAATTATGTTTTAATCATTATTTTGGCAATATGTTTCCTATAAAGTTATTCTAAAAAATAATTTTAGGAAGCATTATTAAAAATACCAAATAATTTATTGTAAAATTAAGGACTTCCCCCCCCATTATTTTTTTCTGTCATTTATCTCTTTCATGAATTTTGATGTACATAACTTGTCTGAGAAAGTATTTTGCAAGATTATAACTTTTTGATCCAGCATTTTTTCAGCAATTTCCTCTTTTTTTCTGCCTGTTCACTCAGCAGGTGATTCTTTCAGGGAGGTACTTGAAAGACAGGTTTGATTTTACTATTGAGTCACTGCAACTCCATGTATGTATGGTGGAGTTTAAATGTATATAAATCATGAATATAATACCCTAAATAGATGTTCAATGCACAGTAAATAGTTTTTATTTAATCCAACTGTCAGCTTCACCAGCTTAGATTTGACTAGAATCTTTCATATTTTCATGTCTTGAGTAATAGTAACTGGAGTGTTATTTAGGTAACAAGTCTGCTTCTCACTACTACATAAAAGAAAACATACTGTAGAAAACTTGTATTTTCCACTTTTTTATTATTTCTGTGTTCAGTTAGGGAAGACAGCAGCTGAGACTTAGAATGCACTCTGTCCCTGTGGAGAGCCCTCTTGTCCTTAGTAGGTCACAGCAGAAATCCACTTATGCACAATACGATGCAGTAATGTGGTCCTGCACAGGATTTTTAAAAACTATGATTGCCTTTTTTATCAGGTGTGGTGGAGGCGCATTCCTTCTCTCAGCAGCATCAAACGGATTAAGGACAGAGGCTTAGTATTATATATGTGATTCCTTTAAGGAACCAATGGACAAGTGAAAACTAATTCCTTCTTGATTTTAACTGGAATTACCTGTGATTGTGATAGTTTTTAATAGATGTGCTGAGAACACCATTGTGTCCACAGCTCTTCACAGAACTTCATTTTAGTTTTGCCTTTCTTCTTACAAAAAATAAATTAGATGTTTTTTTTTTTCCCCTGCTGTCTCGCAGTAAACGGCTTGACTCACACGCTTGCAGATGTGTATGTGTATTTTGTATAGACTTGACTTTCAAAATGTTAATCTGTTTTTCTGCTGGGTTACTGTGGAGAATTTGTTGAGAAACTGGGTCCTCTATCTCAGGATACTATCTTAAATTTTGATGAAAATTTAAATGACGTTCTCTAAGGAATGGTACAAATATATGCACTCTGCCTCAAAATGATGGAAGTGTTGGGGAAGGTTAGCTGGGGATATTGTATGAGATGCAGGCAGACTTCAGCATTAGAAATCTTTCATAAGCCAAAGGCCAAAAATACATGTTTATCTGGCTCTTTTTAACTTTCTATGCCATAGAACCAGGAGCTGAAAGTCATTAAAAAACTTTAACTTAAAAACACAAGCAAATTATTCGATGCTGTGGGCATCTGGTACAACACAGTTTTGCTGAGCGGATTTAATGAGCTAATGATTAGAGTTTAATTTCTTTAGCTCATTCTTAACCTGCACCAGTCAAGGATATAAACCACATTTTTTAATTCTCCTACACTACAGTTAAGATAATACTCTTTTCTTCCTTTGGAGTGAAATGAGAGCCTGTTACCACCACTCAGCCGGTGAGTCCATTGGTTGAGTGTGACCTTGCTCCAAGCCCTGGCATGCTGAGTGCCTCTGAGTAGTGTTTGCTGCCCAAGGGCCATGGCTGGCGGGAGCCATACAGTTTCACTTGTGTGTGTACCCCTGTGTGCACTTTAATTTGTATCAGTGCAAAGTTTAGATTCTGTATCATTGTGAAGTAGTCATTGTTCAGTTTTTTTCTCAAGGAGCTTTCTGAGCAAAGGCACTTAGTCATTTTCCATTTTAGAGTATGTATGATAAATCACCTTTTGACTGGTTTCTCCTTTGTGGTTCCTGTCTGGAATTCTAGTCCAATCATATACTTTAAGAATTCTCTCTAAATGGTTTTCATTTTCCACTGCAAATTCAATTCTTAGATCCCTCAACTTCAGTAACACTGTTAACCTATTAACAACCAGCCTCTGACTTGAATGTGGAAATAGTTTTGGCTTGACAGCATATGAATTATTGCTATTTTTTATTTATTTTTAAAACAGCATAAGTCTGGAAAAAAATAATGCATTGGTAAAATGATTCCCTTTAAATAAGATCTTCTATAATTTTATCAGTGAATACATAATCTCTTATTTATTTGGAAGCCTAAGAAGACAGTGTTGTGGGTGTTTATTTTCTAACATGAGGAACTTACATAACCTTACATTGTGGGGTCACTGCATTATTAAAATGGGGTTGAATTAAAGCATATTTTAATTCAACTTTTCTAACTGTACTATACTTTTTCATCTAAAGTACCCATTTTTCCTCTTTCCCATTCTTCTGGAAGAAGAATCATAGAGTGGTTTGGGTTGGAAGGGACTTTAAAGGTTATCTAGTTCCAACACCCCTACCACGGTGGGAGACCTTGTGCTAGAGCAAGTTGCTCAGAGCCCCATCCAACCTGACTTGAACACCTCTGGGAATGGGGAGTCCACAACCTCTCTGGGTAACCTGTTCCAGTGCCTCACCATCCTCACAGGGAAGAATTTCTTCCTAATATCTAATCTAAATCTACCTGCCTTCAGCTTAAGACCCTTTTCCCTTGTCCTGTCATTATGTGCCCTTGTGAAAAGTCCCTCTCCAGGCTTCCTGTAAGTCCCCTTTAGGTACTGGAAGGGTCCTATAAGGTCACCCTGAAGCCTTCTCTAAATAGCCCTAACTCTCTCAGCCTGTGAGGTGTTCCAGCCCTCTGATCAACTTAGTGGCCCTCCTCAGGACTTGCTTCAAGAAGTCATCTACATTCTTGTGCTGAGAATCACAGGCTGGATGCAGGATTCCAGGTGAGGTCTCACAAGAGCAGAGCAGAAGGGGAGAATCACCTCTCTTGTCCTGCTGGCCGTGCTTCTTTTGATGTAGCCCAGGATACAGTTGGCTTTCTATGCTGCAAGTGTGTATTGCCAGATCATGTTGACCTTCTTGTCCACAAACATCCCCAAATCCATCTACCCAGGGCTTTTCTCAATCCATTCTCTTCCCAGTCTGTATTTCTGCTTGGGATTGCCTTAATTCAGGTGCAGGACCTTGTACTTAGCCTGACAAGGTTTGCACAGGCCCGCCTCTCAAGCCTGTTAAGGTCCTGCTGGGTGACATATCGCTTCCCTCCACTGTGTCAGCTGCACAGCACAGCTTGGTGTCATCAGTGAACTTGCTGGGGGTGCATGAAATCCCACTGTCCATGTTAATGACAGAGATGTTAAAACATGCCAATACTGATACTAATACCAGCACCTGACGAAGAAGAAGAAGGAAGAAAACAGACAATTCTATATCTATTCCCGGACTTTAAAGATTAATATTTTTTCATTAGTTCTTTCGTTTCTCTCTGTAATGTCCTTGAAACATCACTAAACATTTGAAGCTGGTGGTTATGATTTGAAGGAAGAATTGCAGTTGTTTAACCAAAAAATTTAAGTTTTTGAAGTAATAGAATAAAGAGCTTTCAGAATCAGGTCTATATTTTCTCTTGCTATGTTAGGAAATCCCTTATGATTCTGACATCTGTGGAAGAGGAGGAAACTGCATAATACTGTTTTTAATAACTTTTGTCACTCCTTTGTCCTACTTTCCACTTTTCCNTGGCATTTCAACTGTGCACAGCCTACCAGAATGTTGCCACATATCCAGCAGCCACCCCCACCCCCCCCACCCCCCCTTCCCGATCGTTTGGAGTGAAATGAAAAAATCTAATAGCAAGTCTGCCAGAGACAAATGAAAGGTAGATACACAGTGACAAAAGTGGTTCAGGCTTGTCTTCTTGCTCTGTACAGCCAGTAGTTACCCACTGCCTTGTGTGTTGTGTTTTCTGGTAGATTAACTCAACAGAAATTCAATATGACC
>VWZG01012846.1:10319-22418 GCA_013396735.1 Grallaria varia | reverse complement strand
AAAAAAAAAAAAGAGGCAATTACCTTATGTCTGAGCTTCCTGCAGCATCATCAGTCTGCCAAACCGTTAGGCCCCTGAGAGTACAGCTGAGTTAATCCATGTCTTTTTAAATACTAGACATTGTCAATCACTCAACACACCTAGTGGGATTAATGCCTTATATAACAAGTAACCCTGACTCTACCAAGTCTGTTTTGGAGTATTTCAGTTATTATTGTAATTTATTATCTTCCTTTTTTTTTTTTTTTAACGTTTAAAATAGTACACAAAAGTGTGCAGTAGTTCATCTCTCATATGTACATACCAGGATACTATCAAACAACAGTAATCATGCCATAGAAAATTTTAAAGCCAAGCCATGCTTGCTGAGCTACCTTTCTGAATTTTAAAGACAGTTAGATGGTCTCTGCGTAGTGAATTATCTGTCCAGAATTTTGGTAAGAGAACATTTCAGAAGACTGCTTTACTAAATCTTGTTAAGAGAACCAGTTTTCAGGTAAATGGTTATTTATAATGAAAGAAAAGGATTCTTATGCTTAACTCTTTTTAATAAGTGAGTTCTTGGACTAATTCACTTTATTGACCTAATTCAATTTATTTTCCAGATACCTGTTTTATTTAAAATAAGGAAGTCTGTGTACTCAAGCTCAGTACAGAAATTGTTAAAAAATATATTTTCACAGAATCACAGAATGGGTAAGGTTGGAAGGGACCCCAGTGGGTCACCTAGTCCAAGATTCTTGCTCAAGCAGGGTCATCCTAGAGCACATGGCACAGGTTTGCATCCAGAGAGTTTCCAGTGAGGGAAATTCCACAGCCTCTCTGGGTAATCTGTTACAGTGTCCAGTCACCGACACAGTACAGAAGTTCTTCCTCATGTTTTACTTCTGCTTTCTTTATAGCTGTTGTAAACCCATTTAATAAAAAAGATGATGAAATTAAATGGAATGGTCATTGTACATTCTCATCAGATTGCAAGACACAAAGTTCTCGGAAGTCTATGAAGTCAGACTCCTATCTGAGCCCACTCTCTGTTAAAGGTTGCCTTAGGAAGTACTTTTGTACCCATTCTTTACTTCAGCTTAATTGCATTTATTTGATGACTTACTGTGTTGCAACTAAAATGCAGACATTTATTTATAGAAGGAGGCACGCAGTCACACAAACTACTCTGCTCTACTCAACTTTCCAGAGCAAATGATAATTCAGGAAAATAAGCAATAATTTTCTGCATAATCACTTTGAGCTAATGCCCGATAATGTTATAAGTACAATTAAGTAAATGACCTTGAACATTTTAGTAGCAGCATTGTCTGTGGACTGTCACAGGAGACTGAATCAGGATACAGACTCTATTTCAAAATGTGTCATTGGCAAGATATTTTGTTTGTTCAAGTGTGTTCAAGCACACATTATGATATTTTACAGTTTGTTCCTTTTTTCATTAGTTTGCCATGGATAATAATGAATGTGCTTTTTTTTTTTTTTTTCCCCCCCCTTTTTTTTTTTGGAGTTCATAGAATCATAGAACCATGCTGAGTTAGAAGGGACCCTTCAGGATCACTGAGTCCAATTCCTGGCCTTGCAAAGGACACCCCAAGAATCAAGTATCTTAGAGCACTGTCCAAATGCTTCTTGAACTCAGGCAGGGTTTGTGCTGTGACCACTACTCTAGAGAGCCTGTGTCAGTGCTCAGCCACCCTCTGGGTGAAAATCTTTTTCTACTATCCACCTAAACCTCCCCTGACTCAACTTAAAGCCATTTCCCTGAGTCCTGTCATTGGTCACGAGACTGAAGAGATCTCTTCTACCCTTTGTGAGGATGTTGAAGACTGCAATGAAGTCTCCCCTCAGTCTTGTCTTCCCCACGGTGAGCAGACCAAGTGACCTCAGCTGCTCCTCATACAGCTTCCCCTCTAGACCCTTCACCATCCTCATTGCCTTTCTTAGGACATTCTCTAATAGCTTAATATCTTTCTTATATTGTAGCACCTAAAACTGCACACAATATCCAAGGTGAGGCCACACCAGTGCAGAGCAGAGCAGGACAATCACCTTCCTCAACCCACTGGTGACACTTTGCCTGATGCCCCCCAGGACATGGTTGGCCCTGCTGGCTGCCAGGGCACTGCTGACTCATATTCAACTTGGTATCAACCAGGACCCCCAAGTCCCTTTCCACGGCACTGTTTTCCAGCCTCTCATTCTCCAGTCTGTCCGTACATCCAGGTTTGCCCCATCCCAGGTGCAGAATGTGGCACTTTCCCTTGTTGAACTTCATATGGTTGGTGATTGCCCAGTATTTATTTATTTCACTCAACTTGAAAATCTTGAGATGCAAAATGATTTATATTTTGCTACCTACAAGCCAGATCAACCAGGAAGTTTGTGACAACAGAGGTTATATTTCCATGTTCGTAGAAAAATCTATGTCAGTGAAAACTTAAGTAATGCCTAAAAAGTCAAAGGTAGTCCAAATATGAATGACAAACAATAAAAGAAAATGTTGACAGAACAGTAATTTCCCCAGACAGTAGAATTCCATGAATTTAGCACTATGTGTGCCTTAAACAGGGAGGAACAAATAGCTATTTCATTTGTGAATTGTATGTTTAGTAAGATGTTCTTACACTTGGGAAATGAAAAGTGAAGGTCCTCATCCAGTTTCAAGTTACAATTTCATAAGCACACTACCATTACATTTTCAATCAGAAAAATCAAAAAGATTCAGAAAATACAATTGATGCATGTTCAAAGAGGTGATAGCAACCCCTAAAGTAGCCATTATGGAAAGTCTGCCTGCATCTAAATAGAAGAAATTTTCCGGTCAAACTCTAACAAAATAGTTCCTCAATGCTAACACATTTTATTCTTGGGTCTATTGATTAAAAATTAGTCACATAGAGAGTTTGAAAGAAAATCAGACAAGTTTGTTAAAACACAATCTGAATCATCAAATAACAGTGACTACAATATGGGTCATGGTCCCTCAGAAAATATCAAGAAACAAACATTTTTTGCTAATGCTTATCTTGGTGAAAAATCATAGACTCATAGAAGGTTGGAAAAGACCTCTAATGTCACTAGTCCAACCATTTGAGTCCAACCATTTACCTAACACTGCCAGACCCACCACTGAACCATCTCCCTAAGCACCACATCTACATGTTTTTTGAACACTTTCAGGGATTAGGGTATAAAGTATTTCTCATAGTTTATGATCCCCATAAATTCAAAAAGGAGACCAAGTGAAGGAGAAACATCACACTCATATAGCTAGTTAGTAGAGATGGTTAACTAAAATAAACATCTCTGTGAGAAGTTGTGTCTGATGAAGTAAACTAAGAAATAAAATTTCTAAAATTATAATGCAGCATAGGATTGTATAGAAGTAAGAAAAAACTTTGAAGTGCAAAGTGCAAAGAGTATGAGGACAAGCAAAAAAAGGGTACAGACTAAAAATAGAAAACATAAAAGACTAGTAGTAAACCTTGCAGAACCATGTTTGGGACACTAGTAAAACTCCAGATCATAATACTTATTAAGACTATTGCAGTGCTAGAGAATCCACCTCGATTCTGAATTAACCTAAAGTTTCATTCATGGTTTATTTTTTGTTATGCCAGATAAACTGGTGCTAAATGGAAGCACTGGTATTTTTTGGTATACTAATTACTGCATAGGGGCATTCTCTTGAAATGCTTTTCATGCCATGAATAGCAACACAAATTCTCTGTAGCGCTTTCCATGGTGAGTATTCCATATTGTTAATATTCTTCTCATTATAGAATTTTTACTAAATATTTTGCTTGTGGAATGCTTGCTGTTTGTCAAAGCTCATATTCTTAAAAAACATCCTTTATGCTGGTCACCTTTACAGTAGTTCTCTTTCAGATCTCATTGGTGTTTTCCAAAATATCTCCAAGTTCAAATATACCTGGAGTGAAAGCATGTTATAACCCCTTTCTCTCTTAAAAATTCATATAAAAGATTACTGATACAATTTGACTGTCAGAGAAGAGTAGAGTTTGTGATTCTTTTTATAGTCGGTCCTTTCACTACTGATGTTATCTCCACAGAATAACCTTTTTAAACTTTGCTAACTGCTATTTTTTTGGAGGGTTTTGCTCACTTCTGGCAGATGCTGTGAAAAATCAGTAGGGTTCTAAGTAGAAGACTGCCCTTTGGACTTTAAACAACATATGTTGAAAGGGATTTTGATTCACGGGGAGGTATGCTGTTTGACAGAGTGGTTTTGTTACTGTTGTGTTAAAAGATTAGATTCTTGTATGTTGTGGATTTAAATGTGCTTTCATTTATATTTAAAAAGATAAGCTCAGCAGTTTACTTTTGTAACTGGATCTAGCCTGCTTTAGGGTAGGGATGGGAATGTGAAGGGAGTTGAAGTTAGTGAATAGCCAGCTGGTCAGTGTCATTGCTCTAGAAGTTTGAGTAACCCAAATTTTGAGTCTAATGCCTTACACACACACAGAAGTTGATCAAATAAAAGCTTAAGTATTGCAATGGTCAAAAACCAATTCTCTCTTTATGTTTATTATTGGTTAGTTTGTAGATTAAATACAAGTTTAAAACAGATGGTCTTCTTTTTTATGTGATAATCAGTCCAGAAATTTAGCCTAGGCTGACACTGGGATTTTGACTTCTCCTTTTAGAAATATTTTGAAAATTTATAAGAGATCTCAATGGATTTAAAATTCTTAAACCCTGGAGATTCTGCTAAGTCTTGGGCAAATATGTCCAAGAGTCACTTCCAGTATAATATTATACAGAGTGTAGCTGTTTTGACTGTATGAAAATATGTGAAAGAAGATATTCTACCATAAATTTCTTTGCATTTTCTACCCTTTTTTGGCTTTTGATTTTAATATTCTTATACTATTTTTTCTGTAGCTTGCCTCGGTAAAGTTTGACTACTTTCATCTGCTCTCTTTACTGCAACATATTTAGGTGTGAAGAATTAAGGTAAAAAGAATTATTCTAAAGGAAATTATGAAAAGGAAATTTCTTCTTAAAAAAGTGTAAAATATTCTTTCAAGATTAAAGAGTACCCAAACAATTACTCTGGCAGCTCTAAGACAGCACAATGGGAAGAACAAAAAACAACCAAAACCATGTTGATCAGAGAACTACCCTAGGCATAAAGAGGAAATTATCCCAGATAAGAGATCCTTAGTCTCTGACTCCTCTAAGTTTTGTGTAGGACATTACTTTCTCAAAAGTCCTCTCCTGTCAGAAAACAGAATTCTGAAGAGAAAAAGGGTACTAGCCCCCAGGAATTTCATTGTAGATAGTTAAGTGAGAAACTGACAGACTCCAAGAGACTTTTTAAATAGTAAACATTTTGAAAACACGTTAGACTCTTCTCACTTACTTGAGCAAGAAATCTATTAGGTTCATAGAACCACTGATTCCTGAAAATTAATTTGATATGTTTTCAGCAAATATGATCAAAGACACCCTGGAGAAGAATTCAGGACAGAATTTACTTCAGCAACAGTTCTACTTGAAGTTTTCTTCTCTTTCAGTCTGTAGTGGATTTTCATTAGTTTTCAGAGATTTTTTTAAGTTTTCCATTTTAAGAAGTCCACTTAAAGATACTTAGCTAATACGCGTTTTTAAAATGATATATTTATTGAGTATTAGAACATGAAAGATTTTATAATTTGCATCATATAATTAAGTGCAACATTGATTTCCAGGAAATATTATGCAGAACTTGTTCAGTGCATGAAACTGTCTGATATTTTTAATTTAAATCATCAATTATTAATCTCATGCCGAGTCTGACTGGTGTAGAATTCAGCTACATTCATTCTTTCCCAGTGCTTTTATCCCCTAACAATGAATGGGACTCACATTTGAAAAGTAGCCATTCAAAATGTCTGTCCCTCATCCATTTCACAGAAAAGGAAGATGGCTTTCCAGAAGTCTCTACTGAGGAGTACAGTTCCATGTAGAACTGCTAATAATGTATAACAAATATTATATTTTATTTTCATTCAAACTAGAGAGCTCACCCTGGAAAGGTGTCAAAAGATGAAGTTCCTCTCCATTTACTTTTCTCTTTCTTTGGACTAAATCCTCTGGTTTGTCACCATAATAACAAGTGTGTTTTATTCTACGGTGGGTTTGTGGTCCCTTTTTTTTTTTTTGTTTTGTTTTGTTTTTTTCTTTTTAAGGACTAGCAGCTCTTGGTGTTAATGTCTAATTGGCACTTTTTAGTTGAAATACTGTAAAGAGCATGGAGAATGAATGACTTAGCTGATGAAGTCTTTAAACAGATACTTAGAGGAAGAGATTAGAGATAAAATCACTGGGGTTTGCTACCTCTACCTAAATTTCAGTGGAAAACATTAAAATTCTCTCAAGCACCCAATAGCTCTGGCTAGCTAGAGATAATTAAAAATCAAGCAATGATAAGGTAATGTTTCCACTGTTCTGAGATGACCTCTACAGTTCAGTGCTAAGTATTTCTCTTTATCTAGAGTAATCAGATTTCGTTGTATTTCCCACACTTGCTCCTAGACTTGTTGCTGTGGATTTTTGCATTGTTTATTTAGGGTGGGGTTTTTTTGTTTGTTTGTTTCTAGCTGGCATATATCAATTACTGCTGACATTTGCTTGTCTAAGAGGTTATAGTTCTATCTTTTTATCTTGTATGTGTTAATATCATGCTTTCATGGAACTGTCTGTACACCTCAGAGGTTTTAATGTATCTGTCCTTGTGTCACACTCCAGAAATAAGAAATTAATCCCCCCACACATAATTCTTTACAACATGAGAACTGAAACACTAAAAGTTTGTGACATTTTCTCAGCATCAGAGGAAAGGCTGTGACAGATCAGCATGTGAAACCATGTCTCTCAAGTTACAAGCCAGTGTCTTATCCAATGCGTCCTGCAAACATAAAAATGCCCCAAATTCTCTATAAAGCCTGGGAATAAAGATTTGAATCACACCTCCCTAATGGTATGGAATACTTCTGTAAAGGAAAAAAAAAAAAAAAAAAGAAAGTTACAGAACAGTCTTTTGAGATAAAGACGATTAATAGATACAAAATCTGCACGTACAAGCAAAGAAAACAAGGAATTCTTTCACTATTTCCCAAGGGCAGGCAGGAGATCAGCCATCCTCAGGAAAGCAGGGCTGCATCACACCTGTTATTTGGAAAGACAAATGCCATCATTCAGAGCATCCTCTTCTTCCTCCCTCTTTCCCCCACTTTATATGCTGAGCATGATGATATACAGTATGGAATATCCCTGTGGACAGTTGGGGTCAACTGTCCTTGCTGTGTCCCCTCCCAACTTCTTGTGTGGCCCCAGCATGCTCACTGGTGGAGTGGTGTGCGAAGCAGAAAAGGCCTTGACAGGGTGCAAGCAACAACAAAAACATCTTTATATTATGAATACATTTCAGCACCAACTCAAAACATACCTCCATACCAGCTACAATGAACAAAAAAGCCCAAACCAGCGTATTTTTTCAGCACAGGAAAAGTTCCCTTATACCTGAAGCTTTCTTAGTGATAACTCTTTTGTCAGACTCAGTGGTTCTTTGCAATAGACTGCAGGTTCAGGGCTTGATTTGGAGTAGTCATGTAACAATGACTCTGTTCCTGCTCCTCTTTCTGTTCCAGCTCCTTCTGTACTTCTATGTCTCCCTCTATTCTCTTCACCTTGATTCAGCCACTAATCTCTACATGTGTATTTAAATGGCATTGTACTGCTTGTAGCTTAAATTAAGTTTTCTACTTGAAATTAAATGCACTCTGTGCAGCATTACTTACCAATACTGACCTGAAACCAAGTTTTGGTCAACTGATTAAGTTTCACACAGTAAGTCAAGTAAAGCTGACTTTAGTCGTTGTTTTATATCTTTGCACAGGATGACCTGACAATACCTGGAACCCATCCTTATGTATTTTTTCCAAGAGGGTTTTTTTCCTAGGAAATGTGGCTGATTCTCTTTTGTGAGCTTCATTGTCACCCTGAAGTTATGCTTCAAGAGAAGTGCATTGAGAATCACACAAAGCTATACTACTCTATTCATTTACAAATTCTCATTTCCAATTCTGAGAGAACATGAAGGTGATTTTCTTTAGTTATATTCCAAGTGTGGCTCTTTTTTTTTTTTCTTCTGAGCAAGGATCTACATAAAAATCATTTGTAAATCTTGTCACAAATCTCCATTTCAGAATGGCAGAGATGTTTTTCTCTTCCCTTCTGTACTTACCTTTTAAAGTTTTTAGTGTTTTCATCATGTTTTTCAACTCCTGAAGCTTCACAAGAAACAGGGCACTGTACATTTTTTCAGGCTTTGCCTGTTGCTGTGAGTACCATTGCCAATAAAGATACTTTTTCTGAATGACACAGAATGGCAAGATAAACAATGAGTACAGTTGTAAAACGCACTACTAAAAATGTTCCAAAATTTCCATTGCTCCCTATTTCTATAATTTAGCTGTCAAGGGCACTATTTATTTGCAGCTCGTTCTATGAGTTATTATGTATAGTAGGCATAGATGTGAATGCTACATACATTCATTGTTGGTTACATCATAGTGAAGTGGCGTTTTACATGCTGTGAACTCAGCAGGTATGATTTGAATTATAAATGCCTCTAAGGACAGAATTTTGCATATCAATATAAATTTTACTTCTAAACAAATCTAATAGAGTAACATGTAGTGTTATAAGTAAATGCTATGTTTCCCTCCATACCAGTTTGAGCTACCAATGGTGCTGCTGCTTAATTTGGTTTCTAACTGTAATTTCTTAACTATTTCCATTCATACTGTTTGTTAGATTCTTATTTATTTATTTATTATATTAAGCTCTGTAGCTGTTTTCATTGATTTCAGTATCAATTTTTGGTGAATGAGACATAACTAATTTTGGTTTTCATGCTGATTTTGTCATCCATTAAGCCACTTAAAGATTCTCTGCTGGTTTTGCTCTGAGACCAATGAGAGTTTTTGTTTTTCTTTACTTTATGGCTCACAGAAAAAAAGTTAACATTTAGCTGGTGAATTTACTGTCCCACCAGAAAAATTAAGAACTCATCAGAAATCGCTACAAAAGTTTCCAAGCTTGTTTAATCGCCGTCTTTGGGAAGAACATAGATGTTGGTCCTTGGACAAGCATTTTTTTAAGATAGCATTCTGTCATTAATGCATAGACAAGCAAAATTATTGTAGACGTGTTCATTGTTAAATGTTTTGAATAAGTGATAAATTTGAAAATAAAATCATGAATTTTAAGCTCACATTATTTAGGTTAGCAGTTTATTGTTAGTTGGATTGGCTTTTCTAGTCAAGATCTAAAGTAATCTTAAAAAGTTTTCTATCATGACTTAAAACCAAAAAGTTACTCATAGACTGTGGCACTAAGTATTCTGCATAATTAATTTTGTATCTGCCTGAAGAGGAAATTTTTTTTGAAATTTAATGTTGAATCAAATGTGTCACTGATTTTGTTTAAAAGTTTGGTTTTACCTTCTCAATACTACTTTCTGGGTAATCAAGAACTATTCCATTTTTTGTCTTGTTGAAATACCTATTCATAAATTTGAAATGTTTTTAGTAATATAAATGGTACAAAGGTTCAGGGTTCTACACCTCTAACTGGGCTAGTTAAGCAAATTTTGGATTTCATCTTCATGTACTGGAGTCTGTAAAAAACTTAGATCCAATTTCTGTCTTGAGAGACCTACCCTTGTAATAAGTTTAATTACTACCAATATTAGTGGTTTTGTCTACATGTCTTAGGTTGATTGACGGTGCTTTTCCCTCATGAAGATGTCATTGTTAAATTCACAGACATATAGACACGAGTGGATAAGCAGCCTTTTGTGATACGTGTCTCTTTCTAAGATATGTTGCTGTTTCTGTGTGAGAAGGCTCTTTGACACGGTTTTATTTATGCTGACTTTTAACCATTGGATATCTGAATTCTACCAGAACTCATTCTAAAAATGGTCAGTTTTATTAATGGGGCAAAAAGTCTGAAAATGGGCACTGATCAACAGTCTGCATTTCAGCTCAGGTGCAGATAAGACCATGACTAACCAAAATATCATATATTTTTCCAGATAGTTAAACCTGAACTTTAGGTTTATTCAGTGTACTGTGCAGGAATTAGATTTACCACAGAAATTCAGGAATCAATATTTTAATTTAGTAGGTTCAATCTCTAATCAAAGTGCAAAAAACATATTATGTAGAAAAGAACACCAAAATGGAAATAAAATCCAGCCCACTCTGAACTTACAGAAAATCACAGGAAAGTCTCAGAATTTAAAAAAAAAAAAAAGGAATACATGTTGTTGACTAAAAAGCCCTAGAAAGGCTTATCTTTGAGAAGGCATATACTGTTCACAGCTGTAAATAAACAATTCCACTTGAGTATTTGCCGATAAAAATGCAGTAGCTACTCTACTTATTAAGAAAAATTGTCAATATATGAATGTGAAACACATACATTTTTTTTTCTGAAGCCTGATGTGAAAAATAGTAAATAATGTAACTAGAAATTATGATAAGTTAAATAATGTGACTGTAATGCCTGAAATGCAGCAACAAACATCCTTTTAGGACTTGAAGATAAAATTTGTATGTTAGGTGGCGTAAAACCCATAATCGTGAAATGAGGTAAAGATGTTTTGATCCTTATTTACTGCGATTTGCACTCCATCGCACTTCAAAAAATGGGTATGGTAGGATGATTCTTGCACGAACCATATCACTGAGAGTCTGTAGAAACTAAAAAGTTCTGATTAAGTCAGGGTGGCATTGGGTATGCTCATGCATGGTAATGACTGGAGATTTTACATACAATGTTGCCTTCCCCATAAGACTAGTGTTTATTCCACTGGTAGAAGAGACGATGGGACTCTCAGATTTTTCCCTTTCTGTCATCAGAGAAACAGGGATGTCAAGAAAGTGCTGACATTGAAAGTCATTAGAGGATTGAAACATGCTGAAATCTGTGAGGATTTTTTTTATTGTCTTTAGAGGAGTATGTATAACTAGAATGGCCCTGAAAGGAAAATTTTCTTGTTTTGAAAGTAAGCAAAACAGTATATGGACTTAATCACACTGTATTGTTCTTGGTCTTTTTTCTCTATGGAAAATCATTTAGTAATTACAAAACTTAATGAATGTTCTCTCCTCACCATTCACATAACTTAGGTCCCTGTGTTAGGTCTTGTGCTCCTTAATGTATTGTGTGTCTGGGCAATAATTAATAATTATTAATAATTATTGATCTTAATAAATAAATAATTAATACTCTGCTGTCTGTGGTCTCCTGGACTTCACTGTGGTGCAGATTCTCTAGTCAACTCCCATTCTCAAATGTGGAGTCTTCACAGTTCTTCTGCCTATAGACCCATGCTGGAGTCAACCTATCTGTAAAAATTATCCTTCCAAGGTTCAGCTTTCTGATCTTTTTCTGTCTTCAGTTTTTCTATGTTTCTTTTAATCCTCATGTCAGCCTTCATATCTCTGTTGGACTTTCTTACTGGATATACCATGCGAAACAAGTTGCTAGAATAAAGGATAGCAGTTTTCTTTTTTTTCCTTTTTCTTTTTGTTCTTTTCTTTTTTTAAATTTGTGTTTTGATTTAGCTGTCTCCTTGGCATAATTACTGTTTCCTAAGGCTAGGTTATTCCCTGCTAATTTACTTTGAGTCCTATTTAGATATGGTAGTACACGTGTTTAACTTGACTGACTCCAGAATCTAAATATTGTCTTATATGTGTATGTATGTATCATCATGGCTCGGCTTCGCGAATGAAGATTTGGGAAGGGCTCTACCCACGCTTGCTGCAAGCGCGCTGATGGCTAAAGAGGCCGATGCGAGATAGGCAAGTCCGGTTGCAAAAGGCACAGCAGAAAGTCTCCATAGGCGGTGTTGGTGAGGCACGGTTCTTTCTGCGTTGTCTTTTCTCCTCGAGACTGATTCTGCGTGCATTCTCAAAGGAAACAGCAGCACTATGGATGGTGTGTCTCCATGCCTCCCAACTGGAGGCCAGAGTGGACCATTGATGGTAGTCAATATGGCCAAGGCTGAGG
>VWZG01012845.1:56562-73851 GCA_013396735.1 Grallaria varia | reverse complement strand
GTGTGTGGGGCGAGGCCCGTGTGACTCTGCGCATGGGGCACAAGGCCTGTGTCTCTGTGGGGTTATTTCTCGCTCTATTTTCAATACCAGAGTTTGTTATTCAAAGGTTTTGTTGTTTGGCAGTAAATTAAATGAAATTCCCTGATTTGAGCCTTTAAACTGAAAATCGGGGTGGGGGGACGGGACTGTCTTGGGGAAGTGAGATTTTGCTGTTGCCGGTGCAAAGATAAAGCTTCAGAAAGTTCCTGAACAAGTCTTGGTGGGACGTGCAGGTTTTTGTGGCGCTCAGCTCTTTAAAGTTTTATTTGTCTGAGCCCTCAGGAAGCAAAATCCTGGTGAAGATGGAAAGGCTGGCGTGGCAGGAGGAGTCCTGGCAGTAGTTTTTGGGAAGCGGTGGCACTTTACTGTGGTGGCACTTGTCTGGTTGCTGCCCTCCCAAACAGCACACCAGTTAAGTGGCCGTAACTTGGAGGAACGGGAGAAATCCTGTGCAACTAAACAGAGCAAAGAATGTGAGTGTTTGGGCAAGAGGAGATTTT
Organism: Grallaria varia; assembly: GCA_013396735.1. Classification (NCBI taxonomy): domain Eukaryota; kingdom Metazoa; phylum Chordata; class Aves; order Passeriformes; family Formicariidae; genus Grallaria; species Grallaria varia. The sequence goes on along the minus strand of VWZG01012845.1, from coordinate 73,312 downwards.
TTTATGATTCTGTTTTGCTGTTTCAGGAGAGAACGGCAGGGAAGGGGAAATCCAGACTTCATAGACCTGCTATAGTGGAAGATAAAACACAGGGAAGGTGTGACCCAGCCTGGAGGTCAGAGGGGTTTTGCTGTTATCAAAATTAAGTAGCCTGATGAGACGGAAAGTAGAGTGGGTTGAGCTAAAGATGAACTTTTAAGGCACACATTTCTTCTATTCTTCATGTTACCTTTGCCTACATAACTCTGTAAGTCTGAGTTCAGTCCACCAAAGTGACAGACTCCTGAGTTCCACCCCTGGGACTGAGAACAGCATCTTTCTTTATGAAAGAAGTTCTATGCTAATCCTTTTTCATTTTCTTGTGACACTTTTTTTTTTCTTTTTTAGCAGTAGAAAAGCCTGTGCAGGGTTATGAATGCTGTAGGTTTATTATTAAGCTTGTAGGATTGACCTTGGGTTTGATGGAAAACCATTTTCAACCTAAAGGATTTTTGAAACTCTTAATATGAATGGTTTCCATTATTTTAATATTAATATGTGTTATTGTGCTGTATGATATGAAAATATGCGTGTCTTGTGTATTTTAGCAGCTGAGCCAATATGCCTTATGTTTGAAATTACCTATATAGTGAAGCATTTTAAAATGCTGGCCTTGAGCAGAGTAATAGCATTGCTGTGACCTCTGGTGTTTGGAACTATTGATAATAATAATTTGGGAGTAACTTTGTGGTCCCCCCTGATGAATGTGAACATGTAATTAGAGATTTGAATTAATCATACTGCCCTGGAGTTCACTGAGATGCCAAAAGGAAATGAGTCCCCCAGGGGCGGTGACAAGTTGGTGACACAGCAGAAAATAAAACACAGACATCTTCCCCTCCCTTATGCTCAGATTGTTCTTGTCTGTGTCCCACAGCCCAAGAGAAGACTCTTTTCAATGGAAAATGTGAGGCCAAAGAGCCTGAAGAGCCCATAGAGAGCTCCAGGTGCAGATCCCTCACTGAAGGGAAGTTCTAGAAACACACTGCTGTAAATCCATTTAGTTCATATAATTGAGGCGACAAATTAGAGAAAACAAACTATTGTAATTATAGAAAATCAGGCAGTCCACTAATTGAAGTTACAATCCATCAGGAGAATTCGTATATTTAAACACCATACCAACTGTAATTACAAAAGTAAAGCCAGTGAAGTGTTCTCTTTCCCTTGACAAGGGGAGAAAATATGTGGAAGCCTGGATTTCTTAAGGCTCAAGGTAAGTTTTTCCTGCTGCTTAAGGCAGTCATAACTCTTGGAACATAGGGTGGCACCTTAGAACCAACAAACTCCTTGGAAATTAATTTTTGTTTGGTTCGTGGTCCCGTGGAATTCCTCATGTGAGTTTTAATAGGTTGTGACAGGTATCACATGTTGATGTACAGTGTTTTCCCCCAGATACACTTGAAATATTATTTTCTCAGCAGCAGTAATAATAGTTAATTAGTATTTAACCCAGTTATATATTATTACTGTAATTGATGATTTTGAATAAATAAGCTCTTAATTTGCATTCCTGCAACATTTTTGTGCTTATCCTTAGCACAAGCAAAAGTGAGTGGGAGCAGAGGTAGTTATGCTTAGTTATTTTTGCCATAGTGTATAATTATGTCTGTAATTCCATTTAGTACATGTGAATGCAGTAAATGAGATAAGTACAAGCCCAGCTTTCCTTGTACAAGTATCCCAACCTTCTGACTGGAATGTAGGAGGTGGAGTTTTCACTCTTCCAAGCTGTGCCCTACTCTATAAAAATCCGAAGCCCATCTACAAAATAAATGGAATTACTGCTTTAAATAAGGGTGCAAAAAGTGAAGGACTATGGACTGCAAAGCATTTCCCCATGGGAATTCTAGGGAAGAAATAGCTGCAGTGTGAACAGAGACTGTGCTGGTAATAATTCTCCGTGTAAACACTTTGGAAAAACCTGATGTATAAATAGCAGAGAAGTGGAAAAAATGGATCAAAATGTAAAGCTCTAAGGAACTAAAACCCAAAGTAAAAGAAAGCATTCTTTGATTGACTTTTGCAAGCCTTGTGCAACTGCCCAATACTGCATAGCATTTTATTTAGGACTTCTGAGCTCATTTTACTGACCTTATTCAGTATCTCATTCCATAACCAGTTCCAATTAGATGAAGAGCAGAGTGTGGGCATTTAAAATTTTTTTCTGATGTATTTATTAGTCTTGAAATGCATCCGAATTCTCTTTGTCCTTGTATTTAGTGCCTGCAAAGTTGTCATGAAAATACACTGAAAGTGTTGAGTGACTCTTTGCCGTTCGTTTCCCTCTCGCTCCCTGGCCCAACTTGGCTCCCTCTCCTCTCGCTGATGAGATTCATAGTTGGGAACTTTTTGTGGTCTCGGTGTTTATTTTGCCCTCGCTCTTTTTGATGTGTATCTGCAGAGGGGAATGGGCCACACGCAGCCATTCAGCACAGGCTGACTCTTATTTTAGGAAGAGTTATTCAAACATATTTCCCTTGTTTACTGAACAAATGCATAGTTGGGCAGGTTTGAGTTACGCTGGCCTGTCCTACCATGGGAAGGGAAAATGAGCACAGGGAGAAGAAAAGGAGGGATGATGAAAGTGCCATTTTTTCCTCTTAACAACAAAGCTGTTTTATACTTGGCCACAAACCCCATCTCGGTAATATGCATTTTGAATGATTTAAGAGTACTTTAGCTTTTTTAGGGGTGGATTGCAGGATTTCTGGAGCTGTGCACTTTTTGTAGGGCTTTGAATAAATGAAATACTGTCTGAGGTATTGCCCTCCATTACTGAACTATCTGAGCAACTCTTAATTTTTAATGGTCTTACTCTGACAACAGCCCTGGATGTCAGGGAAGTTCTATTATTCTTTTCACAAGTGAAGAACTGAGGAACAAAGGGACTAGACTGAGGTTTTCTCTTTAGGCTTCTTGCCTTGGTTGGGCTGAGAAGTGTGTTACCCAAGACTCTCCTGTTTTCATTTAAGATTGTTACTGGTGCAGTATTAATTGGGGCAACATCTAAATTCCTTTTTAAAAAAAATTAAGAAGGTCACTGAGTAAGGAAAGTTTTATTTAAAGTCAGAGAAAAGGAAATGATTTGGTTTTAATACAGGGTACAAATTCTTTTTGCAAAAGGGAAATAGAGTCTGAACTGCTTTTTAGAGGAAATAATTTGGATTTAGTGGGATTGTGCTATAAGAATCCTGGGATAATATACTGAAGCCGTTTTCTCCAAAATCTGAAATCACTTAAAGTGGTTTTTCTAAATACAGAAAAGGGGAATTGAAAACCTTTCAAGTAGAGGCAAATGTCCCTTTGAGTCCTTGTTCTCCCAGGCTTGGAGGGGAACAAAACCTCCACATTCCTCAAATACCCAGATGTACTAAACCAGTCTGTGCTGGACTTAATCTTCCTGAACTCTCCTGAGATTTGTTGGGCTGGAGAATAAAACCAAGTGTCCATTTCTGTGGTTCTTCCCAGGAAGAAGAACCTGCGTGATTTGAGTTTCTGTCCTGCAAAAAGGCCTTACAAAGCTGCTGGGGTGTGTAGCCACTGCCTTTGCATCTTCCCCACCTCTTTAAAACACCCACAAAACTATAAATAAAATACTATGAAAATATTGTTTTCTCCTACGTTCCTTTGCCATATCATATGACTGTGCATTCCCCTTGGAGCTCTGATTTAAAGAGTGATTTCTTGTAACTGATAGTGTATAACCAGCTTATGGTTTTCATTATGTATGACTTGAACTTGATGCTTTTTTTTTTTTGACCCAGAAACAGGAAAGCTTTGGCACTGCCTGAAGTCTGAGAGCAGTGAATTACTCCAGAGTCCCAGGAAGACATTTTTTTTTCCCCAGGTCAGCAAATGCTTGTAGGTTTTGATAGATATTCTCAATTATGTCTGCAGAAATGAATTATGAGTTGTGAAAGGAACAGAACAGGCAAACTCTTCGGTGCTTGGGGGATTCAACTGAGCATTCCCAGGGCTGTTCCTGGAAGGGGGAAAGTTATAAAATAAGGGAAAGACAAAAAACCATATTTCTTGGGCTGGCAGAGCTGATGGGGGTGCATGTTGTGTGTATTTTAGGTGTGTTCATGTTGTTGGAAACTCTTATCAGCCTGTCTTTCTTTAAAAAACTGGTTTTTGTCAAAATGTGACTTCTCAAGGGAATCTCCATGTAAACAGGCTTTGGTTTTCTTCAATATGAAGAAAAAAGTTCGTTTTTACACCAGATGGACGCTCTCCTGCAGCAACTTTTGTGTCATTTGCATGTGTCCAGTGAGGGGAGACCCCAAAACTTGGAATTCCTCTGCAACCCGTGCTGGGGCTTTACTTGAAGCTGTTAATCAAGTCAATCACTTGGTTTTATTTTCATATTTACTCAGTAGGGAAAAAAAAAATTAATTTCCTTATTTGCTTTGACATTCCCTACTAAGCGTTGTATCTCTTGGCTATTTATATACTACCTATAATATACTGATACAGTATATGCAGATACTAGATAACAAATTACACAATAATTGTTATTGCTGGTTTGTTTTTCAAGGGATTTTGAGAATACTGAGCATCAGATTGCCAGGAATTTTTTTGTTTGTTTGTTTTCTTAATAGAAATGAGATGTCATGGGAATGTCCCTTGTAGGTCAGCCAGGCTGTGTGGGATGGCCTCATTCTTTTTTGCTGGTGTGAGTGTTTTTTTGGGTGTGTAACTGTGTATTAAGAAGGTAATGTAATATCTTAGTGTTTCATTTTCTGGGGGCTTTTCTTGAATTTTAGATCAGTCTGGTGGTGGGAGGGAGGGGATACCAAGCTGCCTGTGCCTGAGACAAGGGAAAGTGCTGGTGCTATTGGCTGTTCTTTATCAGTGGAGATAATTTTGCAGTGAGAGAAGAAAAATATCCCTCAGTGTGGCAGGTCCTCAAGTCCAGACCTGAACCTGAGCTTTGTTTTGGAGTGAAACAACTGCTGTTGTGTTGCACATTGGGGTGTGTTGGGGAAATCCAGGAGTATTTAAGTGACAGGCACTTAAACGCTGCATGAAATGACACCCAGGAGTTTTAGAAATGGACATCACTGCTTTAATGTGAGAAATGCTCCCAGGCTAGAAATAAGTAATTCCAGCTCAGATATTATCTGTGAAAGGCCTATTAGCTTGTTTTGATTGCTGAGCCTATAGTGGGATTACACAGTAAAGCAGAGAGATTGTATTTGTCAAAACTGACAGTTTTCCCAAGAAATCCATACTGCAGGAGCTGGTGAAGGATCAACTGAGTTTGCCATTATTGGAAAAACAGATTTATTAAGCATTTGGAGAAGTACTCACACTACAAGATAAGGCTGGGAAGGACAGACCAATAGGGCAAAGTGAAAGGTGGATGCAGTGAATCAAAACCTGCACTGTAAATCATATTTCTGGTTCTTTGTGGCACTGAGACCTTGATTTGCAAACCCTTTGCAGCACAAGTGAACTCTCATCATGTGCAAATACAAACCCACATCCAGACCTTGGCTGGATTTGTAAAGCTTCATAAAATGAGTGATCACACCCTTCTGCCCACACTTTTTTGGTGCATTTATGCAGCTCCTCAAGCCAATGCTTTTTTTTTTTTTTTTTTTAAACATCTATTATAAGAGGAATTTCCAGAGCCTTGAGAATTAGAGCTCCTTGCACTGATGTGATGGATGGTCCTTTTATCAAGTGCTGGTACTTATGCACACGACGTACAAAGTATCACACACAATTTCCAATTGAATGACTCTTCTCAGTGAAGAAAATCCATATTCTCTGCTCAACAATGTGGACCAAAAGTCGAATAAACATTAAAAAGCGAATGGAGTAACCAGGGATTAGCAGACAGTGCATTATGTTGATTACCTACATTGTCTTCAGCTTAATAAATTTTATTTTGCTCTAAGTCAGTTCAATTGTGTGTGAAAATAGAGAAGGTGGAAAATGAAACTAAACAAGAGGGTTAAATGACAGTGTGCCATTCCAGAAGCAATTAAAAACAAAAAAAACCCCAACCCTTGAGGAACAGAAAAAAGCAGGTTTTGAAGTGTAGAATAAAAGACATTTTAATGTGGGAAGGGAAAATCATCTGTCCATTGCTCATAATTAAACCCACGAAAAGGTAGTTGATGAAGAACATTTTAATGTATCGTGTGGCGCTTGCAATAATGCAACACTGAACAGTCACTGGAGAAGGAGTAGCAGGAATTCCAACTCATAATTTTGGCATCCCGTTCACTGAGTCCAGACTAAGATCCCTCAGCCTTGCCATGATTCAGGACCTGCTCTGGCAGGTCTGTCCAAAGTGAATCCCTTCTGAACAGGTGTCTTCAGTCCTAAGAGTAACCTTGAAACCAGTTCTTAAAGAGCTGTTTGGAAGGCTCAGTTTTTATTAGCCCTTATTTATTTATCTGCTTTGACATGCCTTGGAAATAGTGGGATTTCCAGCAGATTGCAAGAAAACTGAAAATGCACAAAACATCTAAACAGAACACCCTGATTAGGCCAGGGAGAGAAGAATCAGGAACCAAGGAAAGGAAAAAGTATGGAAGAAAAACTTTCCAACGTATGTAGCTCAGCTGTTTATCTTGTGTGTAAATGGTTTTATTTCTATGTTGAAGTGAGGAATTGATATCCAGAACTGTGGTGGGAGCCAGTGAAGTGCTCAGAAACCTTGGCAAGGGGGGCTGGTATCTAAGGAAGTAGTGTCATCTAGTGGTTAAAGGAAAAGACCAGGAAATCAGGATTCCTGAGTTACATTTTATAATTTCCTACCTACTTGCTGGTTGATGAATTTACCTGAAAAACTCATTTCTCTGGGGAAAGAAGGAGGTGGAGGAGGAGGATGACATTAACTTTTGGCCCAAGCGGCTTTTCAGTTTTGAAAAAACAAAAGACTGAATGTTGAATTACAATGTTCTCTTACAATCATAGAATCATGGAATATTTAAGGTTGGAAAAAAATCTCTTAAGATCCTCAAGTCCAACCATCATGTTAACCACCAAAACACATCCTCCAAATTCCAGTCCTCACGTTATTCGAGCACTTCCAAGGGGATGGTGATTGCACCATTTCCCCGGGCAGTCCCTTCCAATGCTTTACAACTCTTTCCATGAAATTTTTTTCCTAATATCTCATCTAAACCTCCTGAACTTGTTCCCTCTCATCCTGTCAACTGCCAAGAGTGCAAGGGGATTGTCAGGAGGAAGGCTCCAAGAATTCCAGGATGTTTTTCCCGTTCCTGCTCTGCAGGAAGTTTTCTTGCCTACCTGACCCTTGTATTAGAGAGTAGTCGAGACCTTTTCCTGGTTGCCAAGCCAGCCTGAGGAAGAATGCAGCAGCATTTGGATGTGGAACACGGGGAGCAGCACAAAGGGCAGCCTCCTGCCAGGCTGCTGTTAACATTCTGCTCAGCTCAGCCTTACATCCACCATCATAATTCTCTGTTAATTGCATAGTGTTGATTATATAACTACATAGCAGTTCCTCCTCTTTTAATGAGCACAGCTGTTTTCTGTCCAGCTTCAGCAGGGAAAATTTCCCATATCCAATTTAAAAGTAATGCACTCAAAGAAAACTCCGGAGGGCTCTTGGGCTCGCACTGTTTAATATGTTTTAACATTTGTGGTGCCTCCAGGCTTCCTTCAGCCTGGAGAGCACTTATGGCCCATCCCCTTGCCCTCTATAACGAATCTTTATAACTAATGCACTTCATAACTTTATATTATATCTTTATAACTTTATATTTATATCTTTATAACTAATTAGTGGTAAAAAACTTTACACATCCCTCATCTTGTAAGGAAAACCATTTCACTTGGGCTGACTGAGAGATGTGTAAGTTGGATCCGTGAGCTGTGGTCACTGTTTTTTCACCAAGTGCTTTCTACAAAAGTGGACAAAAGAGTTGTTTTTCTGCCAAAAGCTCCCCAAAGAGTGAGTAATAGACACATGCATTTGTTTAGTGCTGAGGTGGCTGGAAGTTCCAGCTTTCCAGGAGACACAAGTGTTCCCACCTGCTGGAGAGAGGGGAGTGCTGGGGCACTGAGGGAGAGGAACACGCAGGCAAACAACACCAATATGCTGAACAAAGACTTCCAGGTCCTCCCTTACCCTCGGGGTCACTCCAGACACGCTGCAGCAGCCACAGGAACACCTTTGAGAGCGTGCTGAGAGCTCAGCCTGCTTTAATGTGCTGCCAGTGCAGTGCAGACAGTCCGGGCACGGCCGCATCCTCTTTGGAAAACGTGTTTTTGTGAGAGTCAAAACATTTCCTGGGAAAATGTTGGCTCAGATAAAGTTCTAGGTGGAAGAATTGTCAAAACAAATCACTTCGACTTTCTGCTTTGTTTTTCACAAATTCAAAGTCATTTCACTGAGATTTTTGTACCTCTTAATTTTTCAGGTCTATGATAATATGCTGCTGTGTTGTGATGCTGGCACAATGCATTGTGGCCTGAGCAGAATTTAATTTTTATGTATTTATTTAACTTTTTATTTTTATTTATTTTTAACTTTTGGTCTATAAACAGATTCAGAGGTGTGAATAGGAGGGGGAAATGGCTGAGGAATGAAATCAGTAGCAAGAGTTGAGCTTTATTTCCTAACTGGAGCCCCATTATTTCTGCTTTATGGTTCTCTGTTCTAATCTCCAGGTCTGGGGCTTTCTTGACCTGTTAACTTGACCCTACTAACAATATTTCAAAAGGTCAAGAAGTGATAAATAGTTGAACAGATGATTGAATTTTCTCTGGGGTTGTTTGTGACCATGTAAAATAGTTTTTGTAGAAATGCTTTTAAAGCACTATTGTCTGTGAGATCTGTTAATTATTTATTAGCCGATGAACTCTCCATAGGTGCAGTCTGAACATACACTGAGACTGTTTGATCTGTTATTGAGAGCCACGACTGCCTTCCTGGAAAGATGATGGTTTATTTGGAAGTTGTTCTTCACCCTTTTTAAGTCCTGCACAGATAAATGTCTCTTTAGCTGGAGTGTCCTTTTGTTTCCCTACTACACTTGATTGCAAACACACCCCGAGCTGTTCCCTCAGGGGGCCCTTTTCAAGGAATCTGGAGTGATATTATGATAATAATGCTCATTCTTGGCATTAATAACTACCCTGAGTGCCATCTCTTCAGCCAAGCATTTTGTTTTTGTGTTGTTTTTATCCCTGACTCTTCCCCATTGCTGGGCTGTCGCTGTGAGGATTTGATGCTGACAGTGCTGGCTGCCCATTCTGCCTCTTCCTTACTTTGTTTTGCTGCATCACTTATGGCTCTGGGCAATCACATCTCGGGGTCAGTGGAGTTTTGGGGTCAGTGGAGTTTTGGGGTCAGCGGAGTTTTGGGGTCAGTTCATCCACTCAGCTCCTCCATCTGACAGGGTGGGACTCCCCTGCTGTTCCACTGCTCTTCTCCCACAAAACCCTGAATTTCCAGACGTGCAGTTGCTTCAGACAATAAATTATAAAGGATCTGAGGTCAAAACAGCTGGGGAAAGTACAGAGTTTATAAGATTAAAAGTAAGTTGCACCTGTTTAAAAGTAAAACCAGGTTATTGTACCAGGTGTGTGAGGGCTGTTTGCTGTTGGGGTTTGTTTAGTTTGATAACCATTTACATAATTCCATTTTTAGTACATTGCTTTACCTGCAACGTACTAAGACTGATTCAACTAAATTGATTTGTAGTCTTCAATGTTTGCATTCACTGATGCCCAGACAAACAGGGATTTCTGCTTTCAGGTGTAAGAGGTTTCCTGTTTCACCTGTAACCTCCTTCTGTGCCTGTTTTTTTTGGTCCAGTTAGTTGTTCTCATTTTGAGAACAAATACAGAAGAGTCAGGTATTTTTTATGTAATCTCTTTGGTTTACAAAGGATGTTCAAGCATCCCTAAAGAAAACTGCAGTCAAACATTAAAACATTTATTATTAACACTTAATAACCTTTTTTTTTTTTTTTAAGTCAGCAGTGACCAGAATGGAAATTAGCAACGAGATGGAAATTAGAGCATTGGGAAAGGTTGTTTAGCCCTTGCACGTGGCAAGTTTCAGTTCTGTTGGTCAACTTGGAAGTCAGTCCAGAAAGGGAGATAAAGGACAGTGTTTCTCTCTCCTGGATGAGATGAGGGGGCAGAATTGCTGAGGGGAACCTTCTCTTCCCTCTGAGCAGTGCAAGGATGGGCAAGGATAAGCAAATGGCCAGAGGTTTATGGCTGGCTTGGGAACCCAGAGCCTGGTGGGAAGCTGTTGACCCCTTTAGCTCTGAGCACAAAGAAAGAAAAGGTCCTTTGGATCTTTCTGCACCTTCTTCAACTTTTTGTCTCTCTCTCTCTTCTCTTCAAAGCATCAATTTTTCTTTGTGCTTTTTTCTTTTTTCCCCCCTTCTCAGCTCTGCTCAGCAGAGACTCTCTGGGGAGCCCGTGTGGAGTTGAACTTGGCACACACGGCCGGGAAGAGCTCGAGCTCCGTGTCTGTACAAATGTCCAGCATAAACTGCTGTATTAATATTTCAAATGACTTCCTAATGCAGTGAGCACTGTGGCAGGGATCCAGGGAACGAGGCTTGCCTTCTGAAATCTGCCTTCTCTTTTTAATATGCACTCTAACCAGTTTATTTTTAACACTGGAAATAGCGATGTTTTCCTTAACGGAGAATGCTGGCATCCTTGCACTAATTTTGTTTGTACTCCTGTGCAATGATGCTGAGGGGTTTTGGGTGGAATGCTGGAGAATCCACCCCTCTTGTTTTGCACCTAAATTACTGTAAATCTCTTCAGAGGGCAGGTTTAGATGGGATATTAGGAAATAAATCCCTCCCTGTGAGGGTGGTGAGAGGCTGCAATGGAATTCCCAGAGAAGCTGTGGTTGCAGCATCCCTGTCCCATCTCTGTCACAATTCATCACATTTCAGAGGGCATTTAGAGGATGTATTTTATTGTGGAGCTGGAGGCTTGTTCCCAGTCTTTTTGCCTTGAGATGTTACACATTAAAATATTGTGTGTTTTTCAATTAAATTAGTACTGTTTCCTTGCTCTCTATCAGTGCCCCATTGTGCAAAAATGAGTCACAGGTAAATGTGTACTTTAAAATTTTCTTACCTGGGCAGCAGGAGTTGGTATAAAGATACTCTAGAAAAGAAAAGGAAAATGTCTTTGGAAACCCTATACCCTGGAACCAGAGCACTGTTTGCTCCTGGATAATCACCATTAAACATCTGCCATAACCTCACAGTGAGAGCCCGGAACTGCCCCTGGGGTTGCTACAGTCACACCAAGGAAAGACAAGACAAAAATATATAATTTTATAGACACAGAAAGGTCTTTATTTTAAAGCTCATGTTTTCACTTCACTGAATCTGACTGATGCATTTGAAGGTAACAATAACTAATAACACACTCCCTTCACACTGGTCAAGAGGATCACGTCTGCCTGGGAGCCACCAGCAAGCAAAATGGAAACTCAAATTTGTCATGACAACCTTCTCCCAACAGCAGATGGTACAAATTGGGCAAGATCTGACTCTGCCAGAAATGGGCTTTCAACCAGCAAAGGCTCTCATGGCACTTTACTTGAGGTGTCCTGTGCTTGTGCAGGTGTCAACATGAGTGAGAATAAAATAGAAACCAAAATAAAGCCAAATAAAATAAAGCAAAATAAACACAAAATAATAATAATTTTATTAGAGAATAAAGCAGTTCCACAGTAACTGAACCTCGAGCCCATTGCATAAATATGCAGGGCTATGACTTGTTATGTGAATGACTTGATGATTTCAGGGGTCTTTTCCAACCTAAATGAGTCTCTGCCTTTTGTGTTTGGCAGCAGGAATTGTCATTTCCCCCCAGGCTGTGACAGAGGCAGAGGGAGGACAGAGAAGGGGAAGGTGGAACCTGAACTCAGCCCAAAGCAGCACCCTCGGGCTGCTCCAGTGCTGGGTGTCATATCCAGGAGCATCACTGAGAGCCCTCCTGGAGCTGTGAGTGGGGAAAGTGAATATTTGACAGTCAAGCCTGTCCCCCACCACGTGGAAATGGGGTCACTTCCCCTCTATACATATTATGGAACTAATAGAAAAAAGCTAACAAACAAAAAGTAATCTATCGCTCTCTGTAAAATTGCCTGTACAGACAGAAACCCCCCACTGCTCCCTGTGCTGCTTTTGTTAGTTCTGTTTTATTGTTTCTATTTAATGAACTGGCAAATAAATTACAAAAATCTGTTTTATAAGCCAGTTACTTATTAATTCCATATTTGCTGCAACAGGTTCTGACATTAATGAATCAAGGAAATGGAAAAGCCTATTAATTTAATTACACAATTACCATTGCTGTAACATTTATTTTAAGGGTGTGACATAGTTAATGGATGGTTTATTTATTTATTTATTTAAAGCGATCTTAAAGTTTATATCTGCAAATTTTTTTTAAAATTTATTTCTGTCTATTGGTATTTCCTCTCTCTGGCTTTTTTTTTTTAATTATTTTTATTGGTGTGTTTAACCAAAAACCAGATGGATTATTTTTATATATCTGTATTCATCCAGTTATATATAAGCATTTAACACTTCATTCATTTCATACCTGTTTGAAGCTTCCCTAATGAAACAAATTATTAAAATGGGGTTTTGAGTAACTTTCCCATTAATCTTGGGAGTGTAGGAGATATTATTGGTATTAATTCTAGTAATTAGGAGGAAAACATAACAAATTACTCTTAATAAGCCTTTCAGACAGGTGTGTTTTTTTTAATCTACAGACTTATTTATATCTGTTTTTATTTTTCCACTAAACTGGCATTCTCTGTACACTCTGAAATGACCTTTATTTTTTTGCTGACAGATCCAACACAGACCATAAAATCAAAGTGATTTGGTTTTAATTTAATAGTCAGGACAAAACATGGGGGGAGGATTTTCACTCTCTCCATGTGTTCCTTCCTTAATTCTCTTAATATGGCAATATTTGTAGGCGAAGCCTCTGTGCCAGTGCTGAAGAGGTGTTTGTATTTTATTTATTTATATCAGACACCTAAACCAGTCCCTGGGACTTGGAAAACAACTGGTTTTGTGCTCCTGTAACCTCGGAATCCTTGAGGGAATTCTCTTCCTTTTGGTGGCTTTATTCTTGTGGGTTTAGGTGCAGACCTAAGCACAAGTTTTTGCTGTGTGTTGTAGAAGACAAGAAAACATTTTCCTCCTGATTCTACTGAACCTGTAGAATATATAACTAAATATCTAAACCATAAATTTTATCTTGAACTCTAGAAGTCTGAGCTGGTCATCCTGTTTCTTACAACATGAATGTTCTCTGGTGGGCTCTCGTGTGTTTTCCTCATTTATTTACCAGGCAGAATTTAACATTGGCTCTTGTTCCACTTATCCCTTTTCCTCTCTGTGTTCCACCAACACTCTTCCAAACTTGGAAGTTTGTTTCAGGATCTGCAGGTGCCTCATTCTTCTATTCCTCTGTGCGTCTCCTGGGCAGCTTAGACTTTAATTTTTTAGCATGTCAAGGAGTTAGTTCTGCAAAAGATGGTGTGGTTGGAAAATCTCTGAGGTGCTTAGAGGGCCTTGGGAAGGGTTAATCTGCACCCACTGATGCCAAAGCTCCAGCCCATCTGCTTGGTTCAAAGTTGGTAAGTATCACTGCTTTTAAATTAATAAGACCTCTGTTAGAAGAGTAATTGAAAGTTGCATAAAATATGGATTTGGGACTTTGTGTATAAATAATAGAGCATATATTTGATAAGAGCTTTAAAATATTTCTATAAAAAGTTCCACTTTTGTGATTACTGCGGTATTAAAATACGTAACGTTTGTCATATAATCCCATCTGGGGATTAGGATTAGTAGAATAGCATTATTTCCTAAACCCCCGTGTTCAAGTTTTTCCCCATTATTAAACTCTCTGGAGGAAATTTGTCCTTCGCAAGTGGAGTTGTAAGGCCTGGGAAATGCAGGTTTCCTTCCCTTTGTTTTCCTGTTGTCCATGGCTTTCGACAGGGTTGCCCTGAATCCATCATGGATGGGCAGAGGAAACGAACACTGGATGGGGCAAAAGGGAGCGAGCAGAGCTCAGAGCACGGCCAGAGGCAGGACTGTGTCTGCCTGAGCTTGGGAGGAACCCAGTTTGGGAGCATTGAAATCATTGTTCTGTATCCCCTTCAACACACAGAAACACAGCTACTGGACAGGAATGCAGCTAAAGGAGAGGGAAGGTTATTCCATTTGTCGTGGGGGTGAAGCCACATCCCCTAAACAGGGTTTTGTTCTCCCTCAATGCACCACGATGAACTTCAGGGCAGCTGCAGATCCGGGCAGGAGCTTTGCCGAGGACTAAAAGGTGTGCTGGGTTGGTTTTTTTTCCCTTTTGGGATGTAGCACAGCAGGTGTAGGAGAGATGCTGCAGAGCATTAAAGAAATTAAAGAACTGGCTTTAAAGTCCTTGCAAGTTCTTCATGGCTCAGGATCAAAGGCTTCTGCTTCTCAGTAGAACTTGACAGTATTTCTGGGCAGGAATAGAGTGAACATAACCATGTGGTTACCTTCTTTCTAGCCATTTAACTTAACATACAAAGAAATTACCAGCCTTTGTTAATTGATACTGAAATTTGATCCAAGTCAATTTGTTTGGAATTTAAGATTAATTTAAATAACTTTTGACAGAATACTCTCTTGCAAGGTTTTCCCTTGTAAGTTCCCCACCAAAGTAAATCACTTCCATTGAATTATTTACGAGACAATTTCATAGGGAGAGCTTCAAAAACCCTCCAGGCAATAATAAAATGATCTTCACTGTTACAGTCACAATTTGTTCTGGATAATTGGCTGCCTTCCCTCCTTGGGGAGCACTGTGGGTTTATGTGCTGGCAGGTGCCTGTCCCTGCCAAAGGACAAAGGGGGCCAGTCCTGGGTTGGGGTCTGGGATTTCCATGAGAAAGAGAAGCAGCCAAACTCTGCAGCTGATCCCCCAAACCCGCCATGCAGATTCGCAGCGAATCACAGAAACAAACTTCCCTGCTTTGTTTGCTTGTTTATTTTTAATTATTTTGCCTCCCAGATGGGTGACTTGGTGATAAAGGGACGGCGCTCGGAGCCCGTTGTGTTCTCACGTAGGTGTTCAGCTGGAGAGTCTGTGTTTGCAAATGGCTGTTTATGAAGCTCAGTGGGAAAGAAGTTCCTGTGGAGGGGGAAAAAACCCGCAGTGACTGTAGATTTCCTAAGCCCATGGAGGGGCCTGGGGGAGCTGAGTCAGTTGGGCTCAATCCTGCCCTTGCCATCCCTTGCAGGGCACTGAGGAATCACAACGCTGGCATCAGGGTTTGGGCTCACTGGGGTCTCTGGTCTTTGCTCCCTCTCACTCCGCTGAGACTGAAGAGAACTTGCACCTTAGAGAAGGGAAAAAAATGGAAACGCTATTTAGAGTCAAAAATCTCTGGTTTTTTACCTAAGCGTTCTGCCTTTTTTAGCGAAAAATCAGAATTTTCTAGAGCAAACAGACTTGTGCTCTTGAAAAGTCAAGAATAAAAACGGTGAGAAATAATTCCTTTGGATTAATTAAAAATCCAAATTCCACCAGGACCAAACCCTGCCCAGTTTCTAAAATGTGGACAGCCCCTTGCTGGGAGGGAGAGAGCAATTCCTGGGAAGTGGTTGTGCTGTACCTTTTCATTGCTGTTCTGGGCAGTAGGAAGTACCATAATTCTCTTGTCTTGCAGATCTTCCTTAAAGGCCTTATATTCTTTTCAGAACTGTTCATGACACCTGCAGTAATGTTAATTTAGCCTGTCTTTCCTGACAGACACGATGTTTCACAGATGACAGTAACAATGAAAAATGAATCAAATACCTGTTCTCTGTAGCTCAAGAAAAGTCCTTCAGAAGATGATTTATTCAGCCTGGGATTTTCAAAAAATCCTGTGGACTGGGTGCCTAATTCTTCTACACCATCGAGTGAATCCTGCTCTTCTTTCAATAATTCAGCATAAGCATCAGTTCAAAATTGCCAAAACTCTACACGGGTTATCTGCATGTAAATATTAGACCTAATATTTCAAATAGTATTTTATGTTAATTTGATTAAACTCCCTGCCAGTGCTTATAACTGGTACAAGAATCCATCTTCTACAGAGATTTCTCATAGTAATTTATCATCATGTAATGAAAGCTAAAATAAAGTGGCCAAACTCATGTCATGTCCCGTTCAATGCTTGGAATATTTCATCTGTACTGAATGAGCTGCACAAGAGTTTGAGCACAACCTGCAGACAGACATCAGAGCCTGGAGAGAATACTTGGGAATAAGAAGAAAGTCTGAATAAAATTCAAGTTGTTCTAGGGTTGTCAAGTGCAGCAGCACTGGTCAAACGTTTCATAACTTATTTTAAGTAATTTAATCCAATTAACATGCAGCTAATTTAGCATGACGTGAACTGTAACTGTGCAACTCTACTCCAGCTTTGTTCATTAAATTCAACATTTAGTCATTGTCCTGACACCAAAATGATGTATAATCAGTCACCCATTAATTAGCACCAGTATGTCAGGTACTAATAATGGGCTAAACTTTGTCTTGTTGAAAATGGCTTTTTGCTTAATTTTATGCACTCAGTGAAATGGAAAATGAGGTCCTAAAAGCCACAGACAGATCTCGAAAGTCATCTGCATAATTTGTTTGCCAGGTTAATTTAGGCACATCTTCCAGTGCG
>VWZG01012845.1:40518-55996 GCA_013396735.1 Grallaria varia | reverse complement strand
CCCCCCCCCCCCCCAGCTTCTTTCAGAAAACATATTTTGTATTTTTGTGATATGACCATGAGTTAAAACTGTGTGTTGACTGGGAACAGCAGGACACATTGGAGAGGGGAGGGGAGGGGAGGGGAGGAGAGGAGAGGAGAGGANCTTTCCTTGGGAGCTGGTTGTGCTGTGTCTGTGCTGTGTAAGGGTGGGACTGGACTCGAGAGACTCAAAAGGGCAGTGATGGGACCCAGGAAATGGCCTGGAGTTGTGCCAGGACAGGGTCAGGTTGGGTAGGGGGGAAAGGTTCTTCCCCCAGAGGGTGGTGGGCATTGCCCAGGGCAGTGGGCACAGCCCTAAGGCTGCCAGAGCTCAGGGAGCCTTTGGATGATCCTCTGGGGCCTGGGGATAGTCCTGGGCAGGGCTGAGGGTCGGACTTGATGGTCCTCAGGGGTCCCTTCCAGGTCAGCAGGTTCTGAGCCTGTAAATGTGCTCGAGTTTGGGTGACAGGGCAAGAGCAGCCCCTGGTGCTGTGGCAGGAGCTGGGAGGTGAGACAGTGGGCAGCCGAGTTCTGCACTTATTCAGACAGCACAGAAGTGCCTGCATATTGAAATTGGCTCTGTTTGTGTGAAAGAGCCTTTAGGAGAATTCTTAGTCCGAGAGTGGAGCTGGGTAAGGGATGAGACCCCTGTGTGGCTCTGCATGCTCCATTGTCATCCTTGCTCTGGTTCCCTGCGGAATCCCAGTGCTGCCTTTGGCTGCAGGCAATGGGGAACTCCATGGGGTTTGGGGAGCTGGGTGGGTTTTCCTGCCTCGGTGTGCTCTGTCGGGTGTCTGTTCTCCCTATTCCTGTTAACTGGAGTTGTTACCCCAAGCTCTGTTGGCCGGGTCAGATCTCCAGCTCTTTGGCATTTGGGGGCCTCTCCGAAACAACCAGTGTGTGTGTGTTGTGGTCCCTCTTGGTTTAGGGACTGTTGGCTCTGGTTTTAATCCGTGTTAGAGGAGTCAGAGTTTGCTTTGTTGGTTTAACTCACCAGCGAAACAACTGCTGTGGCTTTTAGGTCAAGTCCCATCCGTCACTGAAGAGGATTTCCTTCACCACGGTGGGACACAATAGAATTGTTTTTATTTATTTTTATAACTATCAGCAGTGACGGATGTTTTCAAGGCGAATACCAATCATGGAAATGCCCGTGTTTTGTTTTTCCTGATTTCCCCTTAAGAAAGGCAGGGAATTGGCTGCCAGGAGCAGATGTACAACTCATTTAAGAATACTGATAGCCCCTGATTTTCATTCATAGACCTCAAAAAACTTTTTCAAGGAAGTTAAGAGCGTTTCATATAAAACATGCATGCAGTAAATAAATAAAACAGTGAGAAAAGGAAGGGAAAATGACCTTCCCTGGGACCACCCAATAAATAAACTTCTAGCCTTGGAGAACTCCTGTCACTTGAGTTCCTTACCAGAGACAGAGGATTGGAGATAGCAGAATTTGGCATAGAAGCCTCAGTTCTGTGCTTGATTCAGCAACCAACACAGGGGTCTTGTGTCTAAGAGTGGAATTAAAAACATGCTGTGAGAGATAATTCAAATATTAATGATCAGTTTTCTTAAACTCTGAATTAACAAGTTTGACAAAAAGCTGTTTGAAGGCTTTTGAGGTGATGGACTTGTCAGGGTGTGTTGAAAGCTTCCTGCACTGCTGAGAGATGGTTCCTTTAGGAAAAGGGGTAAATAAATTCCTAATTCCCTGGGAAGTGAACCTGAGAAAGAGATGTGTGTCAGGCAAGGCTGGGCAAAGGCACTGGGAGAATAACCACTCCAGGGAGAATATTGAGATGACCTTTCTTACCGAGTTCCTCTGTTAATGAAGGCAAAGTCTCTTTTAAAGGGCAGCCAGACTGAACTTTTGTGGACAGGGTTTGCCAGGCTGGGAATTGGGCTGTGCCTTCTGTTCCAGGAGCCTCTCTGGAAATTGTAACCTTTAAATATTAAATAGACTTCAGGTCAGGAGAACCCAGTTTATGAGAACAGTAAATACCTGCATTTTATGAGTGTCATTTCAATCCAAATTCCAGGTTTGTTACTCACGCCAAAGATGTCCATAAAATCCCTATAACAATCAAAACATGGATCAAGGCTCATAAAGCAAACTCGAATGTTAATGAAGTTCCTTTCAAGGGTTTGTAGCCGTGAACAAATCAGCACCATTGGCATTTTCACAGCCTCGAGGGCACAGAAGGAGCTTCTGCGAGGCTGAGCCTGCAGGGGGAAGCTCTGCAGGGCTTTACTGGGGCACGACTGACCTGGCATTTCATGCACCTTTGGTCTCGGTCACACTGATGGCCAGCCATAGCCTCAGGAGAAAACAAAAACATCCTCCAAAGGTTCTGGGAGGCATGGAAATATTCTGAGCATCACTTCAGAGACTGAGTGTATTCCAGAGAGATTTTGGGTTTTTTGTTTGGTTTTTTTTTTTTTTGAACTGAGGAATGGGATATCTCCCAGCTCAGATTCCTGAGACTCCTGTAATTTGACTACTGTTGGTGTCCAACTTGCAATGGTAGGAATCACTTCATTATGCAAAAACATTGATATTTCAGTGGTAGTAATTCTCAGGCAGAATCCTGGATAGACCTTCTCTGTTTACCTGAAGTCCTGTTTTTGTTGCAGAACCCCTAAGGTGGTGTTTGGTCAACAATACTCAGCTCAGTTCAGTCCTGGTGCCTCTTTTATCAGCAGTGGCAAATGAAACCCATAATGAAAAAGCCACTTGAACTGTGATTCAGCAAATGCTGCTTAGTGTCCTTCTGCTTAATAACAACTATTAGTGGGTCTCAGAAAAACGCAGAAAAACCTTTTACCTGATGCTGATTTTTCATAGTTCAACATTTATGGGAAATTTTAGGCTCTATGTTGTCTATAAAATAACTCAAAAAGAGGGAGTACAAAGGTGATTCTGATTTTTTAGTATTTCTGCTTCACTACACTGTAAATTCCATTTGTTTGTCAGAATTGTTGCCACTGTGGCTGATGGAAACGTTGAGTTTGAGTGTTGCATTAGTTTTCTCATCATCATGTGGTGTTTAATCATAGAATCACAGCATGGTTTGGGTTGGAAGGGACCTTAAAGATCATCCAGTGCCACCTCCTGCCATGGGCAGGGACACCTTCCACTGGCCCAGGCTGCTCCAAGCCCCATCCAACCTGGTTTTGCCATTGCAGTCACAGCAGTGTCTTCATTTTATGTTTATTTTCATCCAGAGCCTTCAATGAGATAACAGAGGAACAACTTGATTATTTGCTGTAACTCCTCTACACACACACCTGAAGGGGGAGAAAAATTTTTTACCTTGCCTTTAACTCCTTCTCTTGGTGGGATGGTGTGAAATAAACTCAATATAAATAAGCCTGATGGGGTGTGACGTGCCCTGACAAAGGCCAAGAAAAGGGTCCTCAAGTCCCAGCTCGTTCTCTGTTTCCTAATTGCTGTGGTTTAAGGTTGGATTCTCCAAAGTGTTGATGGGCTCGTGTTTCAGGCATGGTGACCTACTTGGGAATGGTGTCAGTGCTGGGAAAGGAGCCCCTTTGATCCACACTCTTCAGGCTGAATTGGGATTAGAGGCATTTAAATGTGACTCTTATATCCTTCAGGTTTTATGACCAGATCTTCTTATTCTTTTTAATCTTCCCAGAATAAAAGGGTAGGGGGAAGGGGAGGAAATGATCTTATTACAGCTTCAGAAAGTGGCTTTGTAATTGGGAATAAGAACTTCAATGAAGTGGGAATGAGTCAATAAATTGTTCTCACATGTTACTCACAGGCCCTTATTTTCATTAAACATCCACTAGCACCATTTCAGTTACTTAAATCAACATGATGACCTACTTTGAAAAGATCAGTTGGAAGAAAATATACCTCTAATTATATTCAGTGATGGCTTTATAAACTTTATAGAGTATGTAAATGCCTTAATGTGTATGTAGGGCTCCCACATCAGCAGGAAGGTGAAGGTTGGCTCTGCATCCTCCATGTGCTTGGTTTAAAACACCTTTGAACCCAAGTTACACTTTGGGGAAAACAAAAAGACCCCACATCAAGTGTAATTAGGCACATTGTGTATTATAAACAAAACACTTCTGGGAAATCACGTCCCCATTGAAGCCAGTGATACAATTCTCTTATTTTTGGTGGGGCCAAGATTTCATAGAAACAATACAGTTTTCATAGTAATTCCAGTGTCTGAAAGTTCAGACACTGTTCTGGCTCTGAGGAAATTCAAAGTGAATGTTCAGGACCTGCAGAATTGTCACTGGGAATAAGCTGTGTAGTGTTTTTTTCTTGGAAAAAAAACTCAGCAGTGTAATTCTAATCCAGAAAAGTATTTGGGTCTTTCAATTAACTTCAGTACTGTAATTTAATTCATTCAGAAAAATCCAAGTATCCTTTCATTGCTCACATTCTTCCCCTGAGGATGCAGAATGGGAATGTCTTGAATCAGTTCTCATTTCTGGTAATGCTGAACCAGTCACTTCACTAAGACAAGAACCAAACAAAGGAACAAGCAAACAGGAAACCACTAATCCAATTTGTCCCGTGATGAGAAGGTAAATAAGCTCAGGTCTGTCTTAATATCTTCCATCTCCACTGAAGTTCCAAAATTGTCTAGAGCACAATCTCCCTTTAAGTTTTGTTTTATTTTGGCTTCCAGGCAGCCTGATTTCATTATGACAACTGCTGTTCTTTACAAGTATTAAGAATCCCTGTTTCCTCTGTGACAACATAAATTTTATCAGTCAGTAACAAGCCCCATAAAACCACTTTGCAATACTTCTTTCTTGGCAGCTTGATAATCCATACTGCAGAAATAAGATGTTCTCTGGGGCTCCTTTTCAGTGCTAAAGTAGTGCATGGATGCAGAGCTTTTATTTTTAGGGTATCTTAGACTCAGGCAAAGACATTATTTGGCATTATGCAGCCCAAGTGCTCCTTGTCCAGGTCCGCTCCCCTCCCCAAGGCATCATCACACCCTGCTGTAAGGAATGCTAAAATCAGATTAAAAGAATTCCAATATTCCGGAGCTGAACTCCTGGGATGTGTCGCAGCAGCACTTTAACTTGCACTTCAATTTTGCACAAATGGCTTTCTACTTTAGGTGCTTTGCATTTAGGAAGAAAACACCCCAAAATCCATTTCTGCTGCAGATGCAGGTCCAGATCAGTTCCTGTTGCCTGTGTTTTCTCCCACAAACCCTGCTGGCAATCTGTGCCAGTTACAAATTCAGTTGCATGGAAGTTTAGTTCTCAACAGGCATCAATTTGCATCACAAAATGCCTTATTTGTGGTTTTATGGCTTAAAACTACTTAAGTGGAGTGATTTATTGTTTGCAGTGAGGAGAGGAGGCTATTGGGGGGACGACAGTCTGATTTTGGCTTTGGAAGTTTCTACTGGTGGCGTTTGCTTTCAAACATTAAATGTGGAATAACACACTATTAAATATGAATTTGGTTTCAGTCACTTCAGTATCCTAATCTGTTCTCACATGGGAATTTGCAGAACATGTCTGATTTTGCCCAATGAAGGGCATGATGTTCCTCAAATTACCCAAGCTGTATTTAAAGCTGCCCAGGAGTGGAAAGGTAAACCCTAGAGGTTACTGAAGGTGATCACTCTGACTCTTAATTACTGTATTTATTTATTTATTTATAAATAAGGATGTCAGTGGTTCCACGGAATACAGCAAAACAGGAGCTGAGTTACTGCCTAGGCCAGGTGCTTCACAGCCATAAACTTGTTTTAGTGAAGGGATAATTTGGCTTCAATTTAAGGCAAACTATGGCCTTGCCTGAGACTCAGTTCCAATATAACTGTGTGTGTTTAGCCTCAGGTGAGAGTAGATCTTAACAGAGACCTCAACAGACCACTGCAACTCTTGAAATTAACCTCTTGGTCACATTATTAGTGGGGATTTCATCAAAATTTCATTTGTAGAACCAGATTGTCTCTCTTGAGGGGTCCGTTCCTCAGGCACGGCGTGGCAGCAGCAGGGACCCAAGGGCTGTGTTGGGTGCATTTGTGGAATGCAGGTGGATTTTGGGACACATCCCTTTGGGAGGGAATGACATCACTTCAGTTGTAGCTGGTGAAATTTGGTCTCACAATGAGTAGGGGGAGTTTGGGCTGCGCTCAGCTGTAACCTGTGCTTTATATCACAAGGTAGTGGTCAGGGAAATGTTGGGCTTGATCTTGGGGATTCTTTTCCAGCCTCAATGATTCTGTGCTTGCTGGCTGTGAGCTGGGACACCAGCAGCTGGAAATACTGGGGGAAGGGTCTCGAATGAAATGAGCTCTGTTGTGACACAAAAGGCACAGCCCCAAAAATGAGGGGCTCTGTTGAAGGAAGGAGCTGGGTCAGCCCTACACTGCCAGGTTGTCACAGGCTCGTATTTGACTGCTTCTCATATACCACAAAGCTGCTTCGCTCCTGGGTGGTCACTCATAATCAATACAACATAAAAGACTTTTTTACTTGTGCTTTTAATTTTGAGGCTGTTCATTACTGTCTTTCAGTGCTGCCTAATACCCATCTATTCATCCTCACGCAAGTGCCTTTTTTTCTTCTTAAAACACAGAAATGGGAGACACCTCTATATCTTGATTAAAATCTCCACTTTTTTACTTCTAACTGCCACTTGGTTTTTAATAATCCTCGCTCTGAAGCATTAATTCCTTAATATTGGGAAAATGTACTTCAAAAATTACTGCCTCGTCACTGCTCTTGTTCCAGTGCACAAAATCATCTCGGCGCCCCGACGAGGCTCTGTCAGAGATGTAATTTAGCTGAATGAGCCTCTGTGGAGGGTGAATTTGCTGTAACAGCCTCCCCTGCAATAATACCTTTGTAAAGGCTCCTGCTGGGCCTCGGTGCTGACGAGTGTTGTTGTACAAGGTGCTGGTAAAGTGATGTCTCTGCTGGGGTCACAGCGTGTGGGGTGACGTTCTGGAGCTGAGGAGAGCAGCAGGGACGGCTCGTTGAGCTCATCCTGGAAGTGATTAGTGTTATTTTCATCAGCGACTCCTACAATTGATGGGAACGGGCCATGAACCCCTTCCATCAAGGCTGTACAGCCAAGGCAGAGGTGGCTCTTGTTGGTGACAATCTCAGCAGAGGTGGCTCTTGTTGATGACAATCTCAGCAGAGGTGGCTCTCGTTGGTGACAATCTCAGCAGAGGTGGCTCTTGTTGATGACAATCTCGGCAGAGGTGGCTCTCGTTGGTGACAATCTCAGCAGAGGTGGCTCTTGTTGATGACAATCTCGGCAGAGGTGGCTCTCGTTGGTGACAATCTCAGCAGAGGTGGCTCTTGTTGATGACAATCTCGGCAGAGGTGGCTCTCGTTGGTGACAATCTCAGCAGAGGTGGCTCTTGTTGATGACAATCTCGGCAGAGGTGGCTCTCGTTGGTGACAATCTCAGCAGAGGTGGCTCTTGTTGATGACAATCTCGGCAGAGGTGGCTCTCGTTGGTGACAATCTCAGCAGAGGTGGCTCTTGTTGATGACAATCTCGGCAGAGGTGGCTCTCGTTGGTGACAATCTCAGCAGAGGTGGCTCTTGTTGATGACAATCTCGGCAGAGGTGGCTCTCGTTGGTGACAATCTCAGCAGAGGTGGCTCTTGTTGATGACAATCTCGGCAGAGGTGGCTCTCGTTGGTGACAATCTCAGCAGAGGTGGCTCTTGTTGATGACAATCTCGGCAGAGGTGGCTCTCGTTGGTGACAATCTCAGCAGAGGTGGCTCTTGTTGGTGACAATCTCAGCAGTGGTGTTACTGCTTCTCAGAAATACAGGAATCACAGGGGCGTGGAATGGTTAGGGCTGAAGGGACCTTAAAGCCCATCTGGTGGGCAGGGACACCTTCCACTAGCCCAGGTTGCTCCAAGCCCCATCCAACCTGGCCTTGGGCACTTCCAGGGATGGAATATCCAATTTACTTTTGGAGAAAGCAGAGCTTGTCCTCTGCTGTGTGTTTGGGTCCGACCCAGAAGGTTTTGCTGGAACTCAAAGCGTGATAAACTCAAGCTGAGCGTTAAGAGTAGGAGTAGCATATGTTGAAAGGGGTGATGTCACACAGGGAAAATTTAAGGCACTAAACAAAAGGCCACTCAGTGAGGTGGGTGGTTGTCAAGCTGATGTGCCTGTGGGTCGCTGCAGCTGGGATATTGTGGAGGGAGAGAAGGAAGCCAGGGGAGGGAGGGGGAAAGAAGATTTTTAGAGCATTTTAGGGCAAGTGCAGCGAGTTATTTGCTCTGTCAGCGTGTGCTGTCTCTGCCTCTCCTGGGCCTGCACTGGCAGGAGCTCTGAACCCCATGGCACAGCACAGAACTGGCAGCCACTCCGCTTCTTACAGTTTAGTGAAGTTTGTCAGCCTGGGAGATTTGCTTTGTGTTGTTTACAGGCTCTGTTTTCCTCTCTTTCATTACTTGCATTCTACTTTCTGCAAAGATAATGTGCCTCAAAGTCAAACACAAAAGGAGGCTGGTGATAGACAAGCTGCTTTTTATCATCTTCAGGGAATTACTGTCATTTGCTAAATACGTGACCCGCTCTCTTTGCATCACGGAGATGAATATTCAGTGCAGCTGGGAATCCAAAAAGTTGCCTTGACAAAAGCAAGCTGGTGCAGTAGCTGCAGGCTCTGAGGTTGCCCAGCTCCATCCCTCCACCCAAACAGCCCCAGCTTGTGCCTCGGTGCTTATTGGGAATGTGGGACTGCGATGGTTTAAAAACACATTGGAATATCCTCTGTCCTGCTGATTTTTGTCAGTCAGGAGTCTGGCATCTATGGTTTCTGTCTTTCCTTAACTTGCAACATGGGGAACTTTGTTCTTGCTGCTACACTGACGTTATTTTCTGGTCAGGAGTGAAGTTTGATGCTGGCAGAGTCCTTCCTGATGGAAATCCTTCCTTGGACTTCTCAGCTTTCATTTCTCTAAGCAGGAAAGGAATCGGGAGATGCTTTTCAGTCACCAGACTAAGGAGAGTTGAATTTACTGTCCAAATACCTTGTGAGGATTCTTTCCCCTTTCACAGGTCATGTGCTAAAATGTCTCTGTTTCAGCCCTTGCACCCTGAGAATTACTGAACTTCCTTCTCTTGCCAAACCAGCAACTGAACATCATTTTTCTCAGCCTTGTTTACAGTAAGCTCCCTTTATTCAACGCCCAGGCAGGAAGGGATTCTTCAAGTGGGCATAGATCACATTTATGTTCACTTAATTCCCCTTTACACTGCCAGAAGGATGTAAATCACCCTCAGAACAGACCCCAATCAGACACACTCTCTCAATGGCCATGGAGTGGAAACTGCAGTAAGGCTAATTCATTTAGCTTTCCTTAATAGGAGGTCACTCGTTATTTACGCAGTTTACAAGTCAGTTGAAGTTATGGTTTATTAGTAGCAGGGACAGAAAGATGATCCAGGAGGAGCATTTCCCTTGAGTTCGATGTGCCCTGGTTTAGTCAAGGTAATATTTAGAGTCTTCATTTTCACTCTCTGTACCTGCTGTGCCTGAGCCAAATTCCTGGGCTGGGAGAGTTGGTAGGAAGTTATTCCAGCTGACCTGAACGAAACAGCTTTGAGACACCTGTGGGAATAATATTCCTTCTGCATTCACTGAGCTGCCACCTGCTGTTCCTTCAACAGAGAACTCGCCCAGGTACCATCCTGAATTCAGTCCCATTGAATTTTTCTCAAGCACGGCCATTGGTTTTGTTTGTCTTTTTCCTTTTTGCATTCCTGGGGAGTATTTGAGGATGCAAATCTGTCAAAAGCTGCTGCTCCAGAAGGAATATGTAAGACACAGGGAAAAGATCTCTTTGACTAAGCCAGCAAACACTGCTGGCTGAGACAGCTGACCAGAAATGCCACTGGGAAATGTCTCTCAGGTGTGACAGTGACAAGAATTTCAATATTTGCTATGGCACAACACCAATGCATTCAGCAGAGTGAGAACACAGTGCAGAAGGAGCAGTTGAGACCTGCTGGTGTTGCCAATTCTTCGGGGTAAAACCAGTCCCCCTGTCCTGGCTTCCCCACCATCCTGGGAAATGAAGGGGATTGTTTTCTTTACTATTAATTAATTAGATCCTGAGTAGCTCATTCCACGTCCAAATGGTCTCTCTGTGCAATTCCAGAGCAGGCAAGTGCCAGGAGAGGGGAAGGAGAGAAAAGAGTGGGGAAAGGACGAAAGGTGAGAGCTCTCAGCAGGATGTGTGATGGACCTTCCTCTGGGCATCAGTTGTGGCAAGGAAGGGATCATTAACTGGGCTTTTTTCCCCAAACTTTGTCCTGTTAACAATTCTTTTAATAACAACCACTCTCCTATTAAGCAAAGCACCCAATTATTAATCCATTAGCAATTCCATTGCAGAAAAATTCAATGTAATATCTACTTGGAAGGCATCTTCTTGACAGGCCATTTTTTCAGGGCGGGGGGAGATGGGTATTGTTTAATTATGATTTAAAAGCTTGGCTTCCTAAACTTAACAAAGAATTAATGAGTTCTGTTGCTCCATTGTACTAAACCTGCTCCCAAATTAACTGTTCCTCCTGTTCTCTGCCTTGAGAACTTCTTAGGACATGTTCCAGCTTCCTACCAGTTGGTCTCCTGTTCCTTTAGGAGTAGCAAGATTATGTAAGAAAAGGCAGCAATTATTACTGTAATGAGAACAATTAGTGCAGCACAATCCAAGAGTTAATTGAAGTGCATTCATGTCTTTTGAGAAGGCTTTTGTCATATCTTGATTTGCCTTCTGGTTGTTATAATGCTCTGCTTTCAATGAGTGAGAGGGGATGAAAGCCGAGTGAAAGTGTTCAGGCATACAAGGTTTGGAGGGAAAAACATGGAAAAATATGGAAAAACCCCTGCCTTGTAGCTGTGATACCTGACAAGGCTCAGTTACAGTGCTCATTGATGATTTTCCCTTGACTCCCTCTAGGAAGAAGGATTAGGTGCTTAAAAAGATACCATGAAATGTATATTTTCTGCTGGGGAAAAAGCCCTTAAAAAAAAAAATCAAAAGTTTGACTTGCAACTTGGGTGTGTGCAATTTTCAGAATCAAATATAAACCCCAAGCACATTGGCTCTGCTGAGAGGAATATAGATCGTGTTCCCCCCTCTCCCTGTTTGCTCTTCTACCTTCAAACAAGACAATTTATGTCCTTGTAACGCTGTTTTCCACACAGGAACGGATTATAAATATTTCCTTACAACTCAGGGTGTTGTTCAGGGCACACGGCATGTGGTGCAGGAGGGGGAGTGGGATAGAAGCTTCTGTCCACGTCTATTAAAGCTTGTGTTTAATTTTATTTGAGCAAACAGCTACGTTTTATTTGAAACCTTTCCTTAGGCAAAAAAGAAACTGGAGAATTTTTTTTTTTCATGATTTCTTGGGGTTTTTTTTCTTTTTTTTTTTTTTTTCAAATCTACTTTTGCCTTTTCTCAGATCTTTCCCAGAAAAGAAGATCCATTTATTGTAACTGATTTTTCAGTTTCTTGGCTCTTTGCACTGCATTTCTTACTTGGTGCCATGAATACCTAATCTCCAGGGAGAATTTAAGGAGCCCCCCTAAACAAGATGGGTTGGTACCATTTCTGGAGAATAAATATGATTTAGGTCGTTATTACTACACTGAATTGTTTTGGAAAACAAGAACCAGAGACTTTACTGAGCAGTGTTGGGAAGTTCATGGGGAGCCTTTCCCTTCCCATCCCGTGGGGCAGCTCTCCCTTGCTGGTTCTGCTTTCCCTGCTGGATTGCTCTGGTTTAAGTGGCCCATGTCCTGTGTGTAGCAGTAGGAAAACACTGGGATTTGGGGATGATGAGGGTGCGTGTTGTGCAGTCACAACTTACCGACTGAGTTGGAAAAGAAACGGCAGGAGAACATGGGAAGCATTTTCTCTGTAGCTCCAGACTTTGGTTGACCCAGCCAATTCTTTGGGGTTTTTTTTGTTGGTTTTTTTGTTTTGTTTTTTTTTTTTGTTTGTTTTTTTGTTTTGTTTTGTTTTTTTTTCCTTTTTCTAAGAGTTAAGATCCATAGGCTGTTCTTCATTTCAATGACACTGACTTGTTTCAGAGCTGAAGTGCTCTATGATGTCCTTTGTCTTGCTGTCTGAAGTACTTTGTGTAGCGGGGTTTTTTTGGGGGTTTTTTATTTTTTTAAATTTTTTTTTTTTCTGAAGAGATGTAATTATTTTCAAGGGATTTGATTTCCTGGTGTTATTCATCACAAGCAAGTGGAATTCACACGGCTCTCATCTCTAATAATGTGCAAAGACAAGTGCACCCAAGTGTTCCCAGCAGCTCCGAGGACATCCCTCTTTGCTGCTCTTCCCAGGTGACCTTTCTGTGGAGCTGGTGCTCCACACGTGCACCAAAGCAGAGAGGGGATGTGTTTGGGTGTTGGGCACAGCTTTGCCCAACTTGGTGTGCAGGGCAATTTTATGATTTTAATTAGCATTTTTTAGTCTACTAGAAAACTAATAAAGGTGGAATTGTTTTCTGGTCTATGCAACACATGAGACTGTAAAGAAACCCATCCTTTCGTGTGGTAATAACAAACTTCTCTTTGCTCTTCCCATTAAAAATTTGCTTTTATAACCCTTTTTATCATTAATTCTCCAAAGTGGGTCTTCCTGCTTTGCCTTCCTTCACTGCAGCCGTTTCACAGCAGAGTGGTAATGGCATATGGTTTGCTAAAGAGTTGGAAGAAGAAATGCCATTTGTGTGTGTCATTCCAGGCACTTTCTTTGCCTAAAAACCCTGAGGATGTGTAAAACTGTTAAAAAAGAAAACTTTTTGCTACAACTTCCTTTGATTAATGGATAGCTGAAGGAAAGTATTTTGTAGAAAATTTACGAATTGAGAAGTGTTTGTTTCAGAATGTCATCAACGAACCCAAACTGCATTGCAGCATCATCAGGGGTTGATGCATCCCATTGATCAGCTCCTTCTGGCCAGAAAATGAAATAAAAAGCCATTTCTTCAGTCACAAATGGGCATAAAAACAAGCATGTTTTATTTTCAGGATGTTTGGCTTCTGACATTTGAAAGGTACAATGTCATGTGCAGAACTAGAAATTGTGGCTCTTATGGGAGTTGGGATTTGACACCTGCTGACTCCAAGCATTAATTAAAAGTGAGGGCAGAAAAGTAATAATTTATCAATATTATAAAAGGTTTTGGCTTATTGTCAGAGGCATTTGGGGGTCAAAGATCATAACCTTGGTGAATAAAAAGGGGCTTAGTTTAGTGATCACTGATTCAACACCCACTTAAACGTTCAGCTGAAAAAAACCATAATGGGATGTAACGGTACATAAATTCTCCAAGGAGAAAATAAACTCTGCGTAGGTCCATATTTTATGGCCTGAAGCTCTGCAGTTCGACAAGGACATGGATGAAGTTTTGTGGTGCTGGGGGCAGTGGAACATTTAGAAAGAGCCCAGGAGCAATTAGGACTTGGCTGGTGCCAGCAAAGCACTGGAGCCTCCNTTTTATTTTATATTTTATTTTTTTCCTATGTTAGTGCTATAGATATATAGAATGGAGATATCTTCCTTACTTAAAAAGCTGTTCAGCCTTCCAGTCTCTCAGTTTATTAAGGCAGTTTGTTTGTAAGAGCTGGAACTGGGCAGGGCTGGCACGAGAAGGAGCCCTGGCTGTTGGCACAGCTTTGGCAGGAATTTCTGAGTGCCTTTACAAGGTTGTTTATCCTGCTTTACCCCTCAGTTACACTCTGGGGCTTCCACCTCTGCCATTNGACCCAGCCAATTCTTTGGGTTTTTTTTTGTTGGTTTTTTGTTTTGTTTTTTTGTTTGTTTGTTTTTTTTTTTTTTGTTTTGTTTTTTTTTCCTTTTTCTAAGAGTTAAGATCCATAGGCTGTTCTTCATTTCAATGACACTGACTTGTTTCAGAGCTGAAGTGCTCTATGATGTCCTTTGTCTTGCTGTCTGAAGTACTTTGTGTAGCGGGGTTTTTTTGGGGGTTTTTTATTTTTTTAAATTTTTTTTTTTTCTGAAGAGATGTAATTATTTTCAAGGGATTTGATTTCCTGGTGTTATTCATCACAAGCAAGTGGAATTCACACGGCTCTCATCTCTAATAATGTGCAAAGACAAGTGCACCCAAGTGTTCCCAGCAGCTCCGAGGACATCCCTCTTTGCTGCTCTTCCCAGGTGACCTTTCTGTGGAGCTGGTG
The DNA here is from genome assembly GCA_013396735.1 of Grallaria varia. Taxonomy (NCBI): domain Eukaryota; kingdom Metazoa; phylum Chordata; class Aves; order Passeriformes; family Formicariidae; genus Grallaria; species Grallaria varia. The sequence goes on along the minus strand of VWZG01012845.1, from coordinate 41,754 downwards.
CTCCACACGTGCACCAAAGCAGAGAGGGGATGTGTTTGGGTGTTGGGCACAGCTTTGCCCAACTTGGTGTGCAGGGCAATTTTATGATTTTAATTAGCATTTTTTAGTCTACTAGAAAACTAATAAAGGTGGAATTGTTTTCTGGTCTATGCAACACATGAGACTGTAAAGAAACCCATCCTTTCGTGTGGTAATAACAAACTTCTCTTTGCTCTTCCCATTAAAAATTTGCTTTTATAACCCTTTTTATCATTAATTCTCCAAAGTGGGTCTTCCTGCTTTGCCTTCCTTCACTGCAGCCGTTTCACAGCAGAGTGGTAATGGCATATGGTTTGCTAAAGAGTTGGAAGAAGAAATGCCATTTGTGTGTGTCATTCCAGGCACTTTCTTTGCCTAAAAACCCTGAGGATGTGTAAAACTGTTAAAAAAGAAAACTTTTTGCTACAACTTCCTTTGATTAATGGATAGCTGAAGGAAAGTATTTTGTAGAAAATTTACGAATTGAGAAGTGTTTGTTTCAGAATGTCATCAACGAACCCAAACTGCATTGCAGCATCATCAGGGGTTGATGCATCCCATTGATCAGCTCCTTCTGGCCAGAAAATGAAATAAAAAGCCATTTCTTCAGTCACAAATGGGCATAAAAACAAGCATGTTTTATTTTCAGGATGTTTGGCTTCTGACATTTGAAAGGTACAATGTCATGTGCAGAACTAGAAATTGTGGCTCTTATGGGAGTTGGGATTTGACACCTGCTGACTCCAAGCATTAATTAAAAGTGAGGGCAGAAAAGTAATAATTTATCAATATTATAAAAGGTTTTGGCTTATTGTCAGAGGCATTTGGGGGTCAAAGATCATAACCTTGGTGAATAAAAAGGGGCTTAGTTTAGTGATCACTGATTCAACACCCACTTAAACGTTCAGCTGAAAAAAACCATAATGGGATGTAACGGTACATAAATTCTCCAAGGAGAAAATAAACTCTGCGTAGGTCCATATTTTATGGCCTGAAGCTCTGCAGTTCGACAAGGACATGGATGAAGTTTTGTGGTGCTGGGGGCAGTGGAACATTTAGAAAGAGCCCAGGAGCAATTAGGACTTGGCTGGTGCCAGCAAAGCACTGGAGCCTCCAATGGTGGTGCTGCTCCACTGGCAGCTCCAGGAGGGTGTTTGGAGCTCCTCAGCCTCCCAAGGTGTCCCCTCCAGCAGCAGAGCCTGAGCCTGCTCTTTTTTT
>VWZG01012845.1:0-40339 GCA_013396735.1 Grallaria varia | reverse complement strand
CTCTGGGGCTTCCACCTCTGCCATTGGGGGGAAAAAAAAACCCCAACAAACAAAACAACTTAATTAGGCCTTTATTTTATAGTGTCTGCACTTACAACTTGCCCAGGATTTTGAGGTGGTGGAAGAGATCACGGCACATCGCACAAGAACAGTCATTCCTTGTGCATTAACTAGAGAATCTCCAAAATTGGATCTTTTTTTCCAGAGAAAATCACCTCCAGGAAGCATCTATTATCCGAGTAATTGAAAATGGAGAAAGGTTGAGGAGAGGGAAGCAGTATTTTTAGAGACTTTGGGAGAAATAGTGTCAGTCTGTGCCATGAATGAAGGAATCCCTGCCTTCTAAGACCTAATTCTGAGCCTAATTCCAGGTTTCGGGAGGGGCAAAATTCTGCTTGATGAAATGAACCTCCACCAAAGTGTTGCTGCTACAAAGAATTTTCATCTTACTTAAATAATTCCAGACTTGCTCAATTTTCTGCTGTTCCTTGTTTTGGCTGCAAGATCACAACTAAGGCAACATGTTGGGTGTTGCCACTGCTCAAATTAGTGAGGGCAACAAATAATTATGAGCAATTGGGAGTCAGATATATATGGGATCAATCATGGTGAGAAATTTTGACTGCTTAAATATGGAATCTTCAAATGAATAATTTATTAATAAAGTAGCACAGAATTAGAAAAAATTGGGCTGCAATTTCGAGGCAAAATTGGTATTTAGTTACCACTAAATGTGATCAACACCTTTTCCCCTGACTACCCTTTTACCCTTAGTTGGTGCTATTTATACTTTGTCTCTGATTTTAGTGCCAGTCCCATAAATAAACTGCTGGCTACAAGAAATTACGCTTCAAAATGCTTAAATTCTCAGAAATCATCAATCAGGCCCAGTGCTGCACTCACACCAGAATTTGCCAAATGAGTTATGAAGCTGAACTTCCCCGGAGCACTTTGGTACCTCCAGCAGAATCCCCCGAATGTAAAACCAGGGCTTTATTTTTGATACCACGTGTCTGTCGTGTTCAAGAGCTGCTGAACTGCACCAGAAATGCCCTGTGCAAATTAAAGATTTTTTTTTTTCTCTCCAGTCTTTGATCTGCTGCCGTGGGCAGGAGTTTGCTGTCGATTCCTCTTTGGGATGAGGAACGTTCAGGCTGAAGTGGAAACAAGTGTGAGGCTGTTGTGACAGTCTTTCTTTACTGTCTATCTAATGTGCCTTTTCCTTGGGGGAGCAGCACAAAGAGCTTTTCCTTGGTGGGATTTTCTGCAGATTCAGGCTTGGGAGGAGTGATCTCTCCAAGCTGAGCATGTGCTTAAGTGCTTTGCTGGATCACTGCCTTGATTTATGGATGTTCTCAGTGTAATTTTCAGGAGCTGTAATTGCCTTCCCATGATTTCAGTGGCTGCCCAGCATTAAATCTCCCCAGCCTGTCCTCCTCCAGGGCCACGCAGAAGTGATGCTCTGAAGGTGACTGCAGGGCAAGGTTCCTGGGCTGACGAGGAATCAAACCCCTTGGAAGGATTTCTGTGGCTGCTGTTTCAGGTGGCAGAAGTGCAGAGTTTGTGGTTCAGTCTCGTCATCCTTTTTGGGATGAATCAGCACAGCCTCACACCAGCAGAGAGCACAGGAATGAAGCCGAGTCTCTTCAGTGGGATTTCTCAGAATCACAGAATTGTTTAGCTTGGAAAAGACCCTTAAGATCAAGTTCCACCATAAACCAAACACTGCCAAGGCCACCTCTAAACCGAGAGCCATGTCTATGCAGCTGGAAAGTTTGTGGCTTAGGATGTTTTCTTGCTCCTTAATTTTTAACTTGAGTTCATTTCAGTGTGGTTATTAAGAGGCAGAACGTTCAGCCTCTTGCCTGGGCATGGAGAAGGCGATGGAATCGCTCCCTGATGAGTTTGGGGTGGTGATCAAAGAGCCAGAGGTGTGAGGACACAGCAGGGGTGGGGCAGGGACCAGCCGAGGGCACAGAGCTCTGGAAAGGGGGGATGCCTGAGTTAGTCACCCCCCCAGGAAACACCTCGTGAGCATCATCAGCCTCAGAACTGGCTCTGCGTGAGCAGCATCCCACTCACACCAAGGCTGTGGATTTTCCTGGAAGGAAACTTTCGGTCTGCATCCTTTTGTATTTCACGTAGGTATTTGCACATCACAGAGTGAGGATAAATCACACTATTTTAAAGGGGAAACTCTGATATTGGCATTGTCCTGGAGGTTTGGTAGCTGCAGAGATGCTGGTTTATATTCCAGCACATTCCTTTTCTTTATTATAGGAGGCCTGTAATCTAATGAACACATCAGAGCCTTAAACAATCTTAGTCTTTACCTGAGGAACATGAATCATGGATTAAGTTGAACCAATTTAAAGTAAAATACAAGTAGAAGTAGCTGTTCTGTAACTTTGGTGTTGGGTAAATAAACTGGGCACTGATGTCCCGTTAGCAAATTAATGGCATTCCAAACAAAACCCGTTGGCATTTTAGGAAGGATCTTGCCTTATGGGTGGTTGTGAGGCTCTTACAGGCAGCAGTGTTATGAATTAAACAGATGTTGGCCTCTTCTCCTCTGTGTTCTCTGAGTTCTGTACAGAAACCGGGTTTTCAGGAGAGGAAATTGCTCATTTCTTGGCAAAACTTAGTTCTTAGAAGAGTTTTCATTAGCGAATGAAGTTGTAATCCTTGGACGTGGCAGAGTGGTGCTGTGCTTGACTCTGCACCACAGCGAGAGCTGTAAGAGGGCCGAGTGTTTCTGTGCAGCTCTTGTTGTACCTCTTGCAGCATTTGAGTGCATTTCAAGGGTGTATTAATTAGGATCACTGGCAGCTCTGCTGTGCAGTTGCTCCTTCCAGCTTCTCCCTAAAGGCAGGAATGGACACAGCCAAGTGTTTGCTGATCATATTTTTATCTCAATGCTACGCTTTTAGATTGTTTACTTTTTTTTTTTTTAATTTTTAAAAAGCAAGGTCAAAAATGTCCCTTTCCTTCCATGGAATGTCTGATTATGGCAATGTAATAGAAAAGTAACCACTCTTCTATTTCACCTAGAGCTAAACTGCTGCCCAGTTTAATTGCAGAACTCACTGTACTTTTTAACTATCAAGCATCTCTCACAGTGGTGCATGTGAAGGAAGGCTTAAAAAAATCTGAAAAATCAACATCAGATCTCCAAATAGAAAAAGAAGTATGTGGGACTACACCAGCTCATGTTTTGGCCCAGAACTTGTTCTTCTGAGATTAAGAAGCTGAAAAAAATACAGGTATGGACAGGTTTTCTTTGTGTCTTTGATTTCCAGCCTCTTATTTCTGTCTCCTTCAACTGCCAGTCATTTAATTCATGTTCCTCCAGACTGAGAATATTGAATTCCTTTTGTTTGTGTGGGATAAGGAGGCAGGAAAAGAGGGCATTTGATAATGTCCTTTGCCCTCACTGTCTCTGGTAAGAGAGAAGAGGTCCATTCTAATGAAACTGGAGAGAAATACTTGTGTTTTCTGATCTGGAGGTTGATTTCTGTGGAGTCAACTGGTAATGTGTGTGTAGAAATGATAGGAAGCTTTCAAAGGTTTAAGGAGGAGGAGGCTTGAAGGCAAAAATTTATCCAGTGGTAGGGATATACTATGGATCTGAGGAGTATAACAACATTTATGTGTGTTTTAGAGGTCTGGCAATCTTCTGAACCTTTAGAATGACACAAGGTTTAAATAACACCATGCCGTGATTGCCCTCTGTCAGATTTTTAGTAGGACAATTAAAAAATACTTTTAAAACTCCAATTATTGTTCCTCCCTGGTGAATAAAGGTAGTGCCAGGAAATGTGTTTCCATTCCCCTGGTGCCAGAGGGGTTGTGTGTTGTTTGTGGCCCCGTCCCAGCCCTGCAGCCCCTCCGTGTCCCCTCTGCCCCCCCAGTGTTCCTTGGCAAGGCCCTCCTGCTCTCAGGGCTGGAGATCATGCCCTGGGAAACCACGAGGCAGAAGTCCATCTTTTCCAGCTCATAAACCGAAAGGATTGTGTGGCTCCAGGGACTGGTAACAGGATACAGCCCCATCCATTCTTCCCTCGCTGGCTGGAATCGAGCCCAGGCAGGGCTGAGGTTCACTCCTTTGGCAGGCACAGGGAACTGGGACCACTGATGCTCAGGCTGTACCTCCCTGGCAAATAAACAACACAGTTCTTTCCCCCTCTGGCAACTCAACACCCTCAGAACCTGCACGCAGGAAATAACCTGGAAATTGTGTTTATAGACATTGCCCTACAGCGAGAGAGCAGCTTTGGATGCAGCCCTGGATTCTGAGCAGGGCAGGCTGTGCAGTGTGGTTTGGGAGAGGATGCTGACCTTCTGCAGGATATTTGTGTGTTAGGGCTGAGCTAACCTGGCCACACATTCCCCTTTGTCCATTAGGGGCTGTAATTCCATGAACTGTGTGCAACCCTTCCAAATCAGGATATTCTATGATACAACACAGCTAAAGTGGACTGATATGAATTTCTACCAGCAGAGGAAGGAAGCAGGAGTGAGTGGGAGTACCTGGAAGGTTTATTCACTCTTTCTGCAGCTGCAGATGTGTTGGTTGAAGAGATTAAGGCCCCTTATCCACCTCCAGGATCCCTTACACTTTCCTACCTGAGACATCAAGTCAAGTGCCTGTTGTTTAACTGCTCTTTCTTTAAACCCTCTGCAGTCTAAATGGGCTGGATGAGCTGAAGGAGATTTAAATACCAGGTTTGTTCATCCACTCGAGTGAAAAGACCTTGTGTGTTACACAAGTGCAGCAAATCAAAGTGGGGTTTGCTAAGTGGGAAGTGATGGGTGGCTGGGATCAATACCCACTGTGGGATTCTCCTGGGAGAAGAGAGCGAGTGCTCAGGTCTGAGAGCAGCTGCTCGGCTGCATCCCAGATGTTTCGGATGGGGGGAACAGAAGTGGCACCTCCTGATGCCCCAGGGCACACAGAGGGGGAGTCAATCTGTGCCTGGTGTGGCTCCCTCGTCCCAGGGCAGAGCAAGTGGGAAGCGCCTGTGGCTGTTTGTGCTCCTTGCAGAGGTGTTTTCACTCCGAGCAAGGCAAAGGCACAACTGGCTTCTACTTGACCAACACATTTTTTGTGTCCAGCTGAGAAGCAAGGTGGCAGCAGCAGCTTAAATGTTCATCCCTCAGCACGTAAACGTTGGAATTTTTCCTCTCTCCCGTGCCTGCAGAACTCCCAACCAACCATATAAAGTTCAGGGGTGTCAGAGTAAAGATCTATGCTCTGATCAAGAGGGATGTCTCCTCAGAGCTCTCTTAGTTGCCAAGAAACTACTTTTGCAGTAGTGGAAATCTCTAACTGCTCCTAAAATAATTGGCTGGATGGACACAGAGTGACCTGGCTGTGCTCGGAAAGATTTCCTGGAACAGATGCTGAGGAGCCACAGCGAGGACTGTGCTGTAAATACAGATACTGCCAGCAAAATGGGGACTCTAATTGGATTTAAATCCTTCCTGTATAGGAACAGTAGCACACATTCCTGGCTGCCTGAGGAGCTATTGAGGAGTGCAGGTCCAGCGGCTTCGGCTGTTCCCCCCTGGCTCTGGGCTCAAATATGAGTAATTAGTTCTCCTCACTTGTCAGGAGGGGCCCCTCACTGCATCAATTTGTCTGTCTGGGCTATAAATTCTTCATTGCCTGTTTTTTCCGAGGCATTTACAAGGCAGAGTGGCCCTATCTCACCTCACATGGTACAAATCACACTGACAGGCACCAGAACAGATCCCTGAGATTTCAGGAGCTTTGGTTCCCCCTTTGCTTCCCTTCCTAAAGGCAGGGGGTTATCCTGCTGTCCTTGGGGTGCTCAGCTGCTGCAGGAGTTGGGGACATGGGGGACTCTTCATTCTCAGTGTACCTGCAAGGTGCATTAAATACCTTTAATTAAATTACATTTAATTTAATGTGTGCAGGTGAACAGCAGTTCGGTTCGAGGGCTGCAAAAGGGAGTGTGGAGCTCCTTGGCTCAACAGATGGGAACAGAAAGCAGTGATGGTAGTGGTGGGATTTGTATAATTTCAGGTCATACAAACGACCAGCTCCTTGTGTTGCCTTCAAACGTCCTCCTTGGAAACTCCCTGGAGTTACATCAGCCGGGAGTCCCATCTTGCATGAGGGTCTCCATTAGCAGCTGCAGCCTTGGAAGTTGAAATTTCTCTGGGTAAAAGTTTTCATCTTGGTCTTGAACGAACTAAATCCACCTTTGCGGGTAGTTGGCAATCATTTTGAGTGAAGGATGTAGCTCTATCTGAGAGGATCTGCAATCCTATATTGACTTCATAGAGTCCACCCAGTGCCACCCCCTGCCATGGGCAGGGACACCTTCCAGCAGCCCAGGTGGCTCCAGCCTGGCTTTGGACACTGCCAGGGATCCAGGGGCAGCCACAGCTTTTCTGGGCACCCTGTGCCAGTGCCAAAAGAATCATTCAGTGCCGTGATTCTGGGGACTCTGGAGCTTGGAGAGTTAATATATTGATTTTTCTCTCCAGTGTCTCCAGTCATCGCTCAGCTGCTGCTGCTGCCACTGTGTTGATCTCTCGCCCTCCACTTCACGGTGGATGAGGCCCCATTTTTTTAAAAAGCAAAAGCAATTCTACTGTAGGCTCTGTGATTTAAGGCTTTGTTCCATGCTAAAACACAAAAAACTCCCCAAGATTTAGTTGCTGCACCGGCTTTTACAACAAGGAGAATTTAGATTCCTACTTCCCATAGACTTTTGTTGTTCTTTCTGGCTGAAGTTGTGCAAGAAGTTTTCTCCAGTGAAGATCCAGGCTTGGCTGGAAAAGGGCTGAGCTCCCACAAGCCAAGGGGTGTCCCCACATCACAGAGGGTCTTCTCCAGCATCACGTGCACAGGGCTGTCGAGGCAGGAGTGGCACAGAGTACAAAATTCCCAGGGAAGCTGTGGCTGCCTCATCCCTGGAAGTGTCCAAGGCCAGGCTGGATGGGGCTTTGAGCAACCTGGACTAGTGGAAGGTGTCCCTGCCCACGGCAGAGGGTGCAGCTGGATGGGCTTTGAGGTCCCCTCCAAACCATTCCATGATAAAATCTCACTCCAAGTCCCTTTATACTCCAAGCCACTTCTGTGCTGTATTTCAGTGCTCCAGAAGAACAGTGTGATATTTTCTGGAACTCCAGCAGTTGTAATGTGAACACCAAAACCTGCCCTTCTGCTCCTCAAAGTTTTGCCTGGCAATAAAAATTAGCTTAGGAGAATTACTAAGTAATTTCAAGTACCATAAAGTAGCTGTTGGGAATAAAAAGTGTCGTAACTGCTGAGCATCAGCCCAGTTTCTGCAGGAATGAGTTATTATCATTAATTATCACTCTATTTTATAGCTATTGCCTGTAATTTCAGACTTTAAATACTCTAAAGCATAAACAATGCTAATTTAATTATGGTGAGAGAGTTGTAGAAATGTGCATGCAGAGGAAGAAATCATTAATAAAGTTTATTCAGGGAGAAACTTAAAATAATAATTAGCATTTTTTGGCATTTCTAGTGTAATGGCCCATCATTTCTTAGCTTGGGCCCCATCTATTATTTATAGAAAACAGGCAGCACAAGGTGTATTAATCACTTGGAGATGCAGAAGGCTGGAGGGAGCTGTGTGACCTGTTAGTGCTGAGCAGTTACAAAAACCATCCCCTGGTGTATGAATCCCTTCCATCAAGTTCACTCACCTATTTGTGTCCAAGTTCAGCGTTGGAGAAGCTGTTTTGAACTTTGGGAATATCTGAAATAAAAGGTAAAACCTGCCCTGTGATGGCCAAAGGGAACAGGGAGAGGCAGTTGTAAGCACAGAGTGCTCCTGGCTTTGTCCCCCAACCCTCCCTTTCAGCAACAGTGGATGTAGAGGAGCCAAAACTCAGACTAGTTTGTTCTTTGTTCATCCTGGAGCATTGAGACCTCCCTGCTCTGAGAGGCAGAGCTGGTGCTCCTGTCCAGGCTGGGCTGCTGGGCAAGGAAACAGCACTTTGCAGAAAAAGCTGTTCCAGAACCTTATTCCCAAGTGTGAATTTGCTTCTCTCTATTTCCTGTGCTTGGCATTAACCACTCCCTGGAATCTTCATTATGCTGCTCTGAAAAATGAACTAATTGATGCCTGAAGTGCTGGTTTGCTGCCACTGCCTCTCCCATCTTCTGTGCAGAGCTTTGTGTGTCCCAGCTCTAGTGGAAGGTGACCCAGCCCAGCCATCCACCCCATCCCTCGTAGCCTGAGAGCTGTCACTTACCCTGCCAACCCCCAGAAATGTACTGAAATCTGCTTTTATGGCATTTTTGACCTTGCAAACACTGTGATCAAGGGGCAGGGCTGTAAGAAGAAATGTGTGCCATGTATGTGCCAATAAACCCCCTTGCAGCAGAACAGATAAACCAGAACCTGTTCTGTTGAACAAACTGATACTTTTTTATTTTACTTAGAACTTGTCATTGTCCAAAAAGCTGTGGATAAATTCTCTTCTGCAACCATCTTAAAAATTGACTTTTTCTGTGTGTTTCAACAGCTAAAAAATATTTTCTGTTCCCAGGACCAAAAATACGACGTAACAAAAACCTGGAATCGCAACCCTGAGATGTTTTGAGAATTTCTCATTTGATGTTTACACACTTCAACTCTTTTGTAGCAGTTTGAAGTGGCAAAACAACTTTCCTTTTTACTTTGAAAGTGTTGTAACTTTTATTCCCTTAAAAAAAAAAAAACAAAAAAAAAAACAAAAAAAACACCCGAGAACTTTGGCTACACTTTTCGTGGAGAACTTGTTTTCCCCCGTGACATGTTGTTACATTACCCGGCACTAAACAACATCCCAGTGCTGACTAATTGCTGCCAATGCCGATTTATTTATTCAGCCAGGATTTAATGCGTCTCCCGTGTCTGTGCTGTTGAAACTCTCCGGAGGATTTTTCAGCCAAATTCATAGCCCTTGTTTCCCGAGCAGGAATAACAGAACCTTCTCCATCCCTGCCCTGTCTGCTGCAGCTGAAAACCTCTGGAGAAAGGTCCTTCCTGTCCGTGTCTCCTGGTGGGAGGACCAGGGTCACCCAAACAGCACCAGCAGCAGCAGCAGCTGAAGGAGGCAAACCCTGGAGTCAACACCTCATTTATTTGTAGAGCTGTTTCCAACTCTTTCTTCTCCAGGCCAGAATTTCTTCTTTATTTGAAATCTTTTTGTGAGGCTGCTTTATTCGGGCTGTTTATCTCAGAACAGATAAGGGGAAATCCCTCTTTAGGAAAAAAATACAAATCAAAACTCTGTTCCAGAACATGTCTTTCTCCTTTTCATTGCTCTCTTTGACACCTCAGTGGATTAATGCTCTGTTCTTTGCTCTTCTTCGCTCTTGCTCTTTCTCAGAAGTGCAAGATACAATAATTTTAATACCTAATACATTGTGGTAGCTCAGGTTCTATCCGGTATTATGTTGACCTTTTCAGTATTCAGTATTTTTGATTATCTGCTGATCTTTTCCCTCCTGGAGGTTTTTAAGCATAAGAATGCAGTGAACAGGCAGAGTAAACACCAGAGCAGATCCCAACACACAACGAAGCTGCTACTACAGTTTGTGAACTGTAGGACACGTGCGAATATTTGCTATTTTATCACCTGACAAAGAGGATGGAAACTGAGGAATAGGCGGCTGGGGAAGGACAGGAAAAGTGATGGAGATTGAGGGTTTGATTTATAAGAAGAGATTAAAGTGACAAAGCGTGAATAGCTCGACTGAACAATTTTTAAAAATGGACTGTGAGAGTTGTCTGAGAGCAGTGGAGAGGTGCCTGCACCTCACTGGGCTCCGAGGGGACTGAACCTCAGTGCGGGATAAAACAGCCGAAGGAAAAATGGCAGAGGGATAGTTCAGACAAGACGTGGGAGGTGACACCTCACTGGTGACTGTTTGTCCCTTGTGTAGGGTCAGGAGGGTGTGAAAATCTTCCTGTGTGGCTCTGGATGAGCTCCTGGATGGTAAGTCCTGGCTGAGAAGCTGCTGCTGTGTCTGACACTCCGGAGTCTCCCGGTTTAGAGCTGTAAACAAAAGCCATCAAGTCTTAATTCTCTTTGGAACACGGGCTTTTGCCTTGCAGAGAAAACTGTGTGGCCAACGTGGGGTGTCAAATCCCAGGCTGAGGGAGCAGTTTAGGTGAAATATCCCCTGTCCTGGGTGTTGTGTGCACTGGGAAGGGGCAGGGTGTCACTGCCCGGCTGCTGCCTCCTGAGCCACAGTTATAGAGCCTGGCCAGGGATGAAATGGGATCCAGGGATGAAATGGGATCCAGGGATGAAATGGGATCCAGGGAAAAGGCTTCTGCTGGGAATAGGATCAGCTGCTCTCTCAGGGACAGGGCTTTCCAGCCCCAGTACTGACCCATCCCAGTGCTCTGGAGGAGTCCTGCTGTCTCAGGAAATAAAAGATGCCATTTTACATACATACCAAACTGTGTTTTCCTCTTTGCTGAAGATTATCACGGGTGTGTTTTGCAAAACCACTTTTCTTTCCTGTTTGATGTCCCTTCTGTTTTCAGTCCTGCTGATGTTCTCAGCCTCTGCACATCACCATAAGATTATTTTCCAGTGTTCATTAGTCCACTACTGGTGCCATTCGTATGCTTCTCTTTCAAGCTGTTGTAATAGGTGAGAAGTAGATAAAAGAGATCTGGTGAGATGATTCAACATTTGCAATCATCTTTTGTTTGTTCACTGCTGGTGGAGCTCAGCACAGCTCCACTGTGGAATTAACTCCCTGTTTATCTGTTGTTGCTCAGACTGTTGCGTGGAAGGTGCTTCCAACAACTGCAACACAAGGAAGTTGCTGATGAAAAAAGTCCTGGATATTCAGTCTTTCTTCAAAAATGATTCTTTCTTTCCTCTTTGAGAAACTTGTTCTCAGACTCTGGCAGGGGCGGAGGTAATTCTCTTGAGTGAGTTTACAATCTGTGTGTAAGTAACCACCTGAAATGCAGAGCTTTGCTTGGGGCAGAGCTGGCCTATGAGCCTGCCAGCATTTTGTCCCGGCAGTAAACCATGAAAAGTGTACCTGCAGCTTGAGAGAAGCCTTAACATCCTGATTTTCTTTGTTTTTCGCCCCTTGAAAATACCTCTCTAAAATGAGACACAATTTATATGACGGCTTGGGGGATTCTGGCTGAAAGTAGTTCAGCTGTATTTATGGTTGGGTCTCAGGGGGCAAGACACCTTGTCCAGTTACAGTAAATCAGGTTCTGCCAGCCCATGATCCCAGACCCTGCACTGACACCCCACCACGATGGGTGTCCACCTCTGTATTTCATCCTCTGCCCCCACTCCCTGCGTGGCCTTGCTCAGCTTATCCCTCTATTTTCCTCTCCAGCTCATGGATTGGCACCTGGAGACAACAGCAATTTGTTCCCCCACGTCTCGGGGTCTTTGGGGTGTTCCAAACCTGCCAGTAATTCCCTGTACTGGGGCCAACAGGGCCGTGCTGGGGCTGTTCCCCTGGAGCTGGCACGGTGTGACTCCAGAGCTGACCCCAACGTGGGGCTTTCCTGCACATCCAGAACATCTGGGGACACAATTTGCTCTCAAGGTCTTGCCTGCAGGTTCAGATGTTTTAGTATGAGCTGTGCTACTCTGTGCAGGGGACACCGTGCTTTGTGTCGGGTTTTAACCCCTGATTTTAGTCTCTGCTCAAAGAAAGGGGTCGAGCACAGAGTTGCTTCAGGTAGGAAATGAGTGTGGAGTAAAATCTGCTCCAAAAAGCCCAAACTGGGTGGGCTCTGCCACTGGGGGGTTCTTTGGAAATGAACCTGAACCATGGAGAGGATGAAAAATCAGTGGAAGTTGGAGGGCAAAGCTCGGGAGGGTTTTTATTTGCGAGCCCAGCCCTTCCCTTTGCCCCAGGGACAGCTGAGCTCAAATCAGGGACTGCAGGGGCAGGGCTGCGACCAAAAGCCACCCTGGCCAAGCCCTGTGAACAACAAATACCTTTGATCCACTTATAATTCTGTGCTGATTAATTAACTCCACTGTTTGCTTTAGAGCAAAGATTTTCCAGCAAATTCCTTCCTTTTAGTAATCTTGCCAGTTATTAATTTGAAGTGGCATTAATGTGGTGGGGTGTTTTTTTTTTTTCAGTACTGAGTTATAAGCATGTAACTAATTTTTACTTGCGTTTGTTTAATAGTTAAATTTTCCCTAAAATGCAGTGCTGAAAGTCTGGTGCCACTTCCAGCTACTGGGGATGCTGAGAACACGTTTCTGTGAGCCAGCCAGCAGGAAATACAGGGTCACAAAGTACTTCTGAGCTGGTCGTGGGGTTTGTTTTAATGCTCCAAATTATTCATTAGGGTAAAAATAGTCTGCCAGTAAAACACGTGAAGCTGCAAACCAGAATGGACAGATAAATGTGAGATGCTTGTTGGTTCTGTGGCTGTTTCTTTGATTTCTGGAGAAGCTCGAGGCCCGCTGTGGTTCTGAGATGCTGCCTCCAACTTTTTAATTGGAAGTTTGGTTTATATTATAGAAGAAACGTGACTGAAAAGAAAACAAATCTTCAATTTAGGCTTCGTCATTAAAGCTGGTCAGGGATTGTTCTGTGGGAATACTGATATCTCAAAGTGAAATTAAGGACTTGGAAAAAATTAATTGACAATCAAAGGTTCATTCAAAATTAAAGTTTGTATGGATTTTCAGTTAGAATGAAATTAATCTCTGTCAATATGAGTAGGCAAGTTTAAAGCCCTGTTCTTTGAGTGCTCTTATGGCTCCTTTTATTCTAGGATACAAAAGCAATTTATCTGACCTGCATTAGATGGGATGAATCTGCCTGTGAAGGGCCTATTTCTGTCTTTCCTCTTTTTTAAACCAATTCTGTAACCCAATGAATAAGTAACCTGGGTGAAATTCCTCCTTCTTTTATTCAACTCAACTTCGAGGAAAATCGAAATTTTGTCGTTTTATCCTGACTTTGCAGAGAAACCATTTCATTTGTTGCAGGCTTTGTAGGGCAATAAAGCACCCGGTGGTTTGTTTCTCTCCAGTGCTGGAAATTTAAAATGACATTAATACTTGGGACTGAGCTTTAGGCAGTGGTCAGTGTTGTCCCCATCAGCCCCTCACTGGGGGACAACTGAGGCAGAGAATTTAAGTCACGTGTCCTGGACTGGGCAGTGTTTAGAGGAATATTAAAAACATCCTTGAGCAAGGCAAGGCTGTGTCCTCAGTGGAAGAGGCTGGACGTGTCCCAGGGATGTGTCAGGATATTCCTCTGAGCTCATGCAGGCTCAAGTGCTGCTCTTGGGGGTCTGAGCTGGGTGGTCCAAATAGGAGAGGAAATCCCCTCTCTTGTGGTTCCTTATTCCCCCGTGATTCTCATTTACTTCTGTATCAGTGGGTTTATTTAATCAGAATCATAGAATATCCCGAGCTGGAAGACAAAGATCATCGAGTCCAACTTCTGAGTTAGAGCAATAATTGTGCTTAAAGAAATTTTGATTATTTCAATAGATGTCGGGTTGTCTACCATCCTCTTCAGTGCCACATTTTGCCCTGAGAAAAGAGATTCCAGTAGGAAGTTCCTTGTTCATACAGTGGTTTTGTGCTTTCAGTAGAATTAGTGCTTGTTGAAGTGGTAAGTCTTGTTTTTTGGGGGTTTTATGTGGATTTGTGTGAGATTTTTTTACATTAATAGTACAGTCTGAATTCTTCATGCCCACCCTGTAAAAATTATTTGGGAAACTGGGTAACCATATACTCATTTTATTTCTATTTAATCCATACCAGGTATGTGCATCCTCTTCACATTTCAGAGCCAGTATTATTTTCTCAGTTAACAGCACGTCCTGCTCTGTGTATATATATTTTAAAAGTCAGATGATAAAACAGGTTTCATCATCTCCAAGTGACAATAAATCTAGTTGGAGACAAATTTATAGCTATTACATTTTTGTGCTTGTGTCAGCTAACCTTGGCAAACAGGGTCCCTCTTGCTATTGGGATGAAACTTATAAATCTCTGCTTTTCCACTTTCTCTTCCTCCTGGTTTTGAAACCTTGTCTTAGACCTTGTCTCCTCCTTTATTCATGGCACCCAGAGTATCCTGGGGGTTGAAATTTCTTCAAGGACCAGGGTGTAATATTTCACCCCTTTTTTACCCCTTTTTTTCTTTTTTTTTTTTTAAATTATTTCTCTCTTGCACCTTGATGCATAAAAAAGGTGTGAACAGCTTTGTGATGGCTCCAGAGTCGGTGCTGGGATATTTGTTTATTGTCAGTAATTCCCAGGAACTGAAAGTAATCTCCTAATGCTTCCACTTCAATGAGTGGTTTGATCAATAAGAGTCCTTGGCTCCTTTTATTTTCTGCCATGATCCTGTGGTTCAGCATCTGTGCACCCC
The DNA here is from genome assembly GCA_013396735.1 of Grallaria varia. NCBI lineage: Eukaryota > Metazoa > Chordata > Aves > Passeriformes > Formicariidae > Grallaria > Grallaria varia. The sequence goes on along the minus strand of VWZG01012845.1, from coordinate 25,941 downwards.
TGGCAGTGACCCCTGCAGCTCGGCCTGGGAGCTTATTCTGTCTTTGGGCCCCTTTTGCTGCCTTTTCCCCATGTCTTTCAGTGACAGCAAGAGTAATATTTATAAATATCAAGACTAATATTTATAAATATCAAGACTAATATTTATAAATTTCACCATTGAGCCCCAGTTTTGTTTCATTCAGTTGAGCCTAGATAATAAATTTCTTCTAACAAACAGCCAAGTGTGCCTCACTCAGGACCCCCCACCTCTACTGTATGTGTTTTAATTCTGATTTAAAATGTCAGGCAGGTTTGTTTTATGTTAGAGATGTTGTAGTTACTTGGATGGAGCATCACAACCTCCCGGAGAATTCTCCAGGGAATTCAAATGCTGAAGATGCAGCAGGGTTTTTTAAAGCTCACTTATGTATATGAGTTAATTTAATTTTTATCACCGAATGCAGGCTGGGCAGAATTCTAAGCACAATTCTCCATCATTTCTGCATGGATGCAGGGCTGTATATTCTATTAATAGCAAGCACAGGAGAGGAAATTCCTGGATGAAAGAGAGAGTTTGGCTTCCTATTGCCAGCCCAAATTCCAGCCCTTGTGCTGAGAGTTAATAATCAATAACAGTGCGAGGGGCATGGATCACATTGGGGGGTTGATCCTGCAGCTGCTCCCTGGAGATCTTTGCTTGTCTGAGAAGGGCAGGAGCAGGATCTGCCTTGGAACAGAAAGTACCCAAAATGTTGGCAGAACTGACCCTACAGTGCTCGAGGCTTGATGTCGGCGTGGATTCCATAGCTGGATTTTCCCAAGGTTTTTTTGCCCAGGTTTTTGAGTTAGTTCCGAAGGGGATGACACAGGGAGGGGCAAATGGAAATGGGAGACAATCCTGAGTGGTGTGGCTGCTCTGCTTGCCTGGCCCACAGCGTTGGGCTCAGTGCAAGAAATGATATTGCACCGTGTGTGTCTCTCCATGGAATGGACGGGGGGGGCTCATTTCATGCTCATTCCCATCAGCTGCAGGAACATCCCAGACCCAGCACGGAGGGAAGACCAACAGATTCCTGGCCTTTGGGGCTCCATTTCCCCTTCCCAGCAGCACACCAGGAACAGGGTGACTTGTTGGGCTTGGGAGAGGAGAGCAGGAGAGGAGAGGCCCCGTGTCCGCAGCCATGCAGTGGGAATTTGGACAGGATCGTCCAGGTCTCACTGCAGACTTGCAGTGGCTTTACAGCTCACACAGAATTGGCACCAGTGGCCTCCAGAGGGACATTGTGATTCGAGAAGAAAGGAAAAAGATGTTCATTTAGAGAAGGGAAGCTGGTTTCTGTACAAATATAAGAGGATGAATAGTCTTATTGTGGAGCATGGTTGTAGATTAAATATCCACCTTCTTTTTGCCTCTAAGGAGATGTTTTCTAAACTCACCCGTCTCATTCCTTGTCGTTCCTCATGCTTTTGACCTGCAATTATTTTCTACCTGCCCTCCCAATTTCTAAGAGCAATCGACTTTCTACACAACATTAATGGTATTCAAAGAATTAGATTAAAAGGTCTCTGAATATCTCAAAGATGAGGCATTTATATTTTTCTTATCATTGCCACCCATCCTGCTGACTTAGGAAGCCAAAGTGAAGCTCAGAGCCCAGGTTCTTCCCTTATCAGAGCTGTTTGCCAGGGTGAGGAGCTTTGGCTGGTACCTGAACCATTCTGGGGGGAATATCAACAATTATCTGACAGATCTGGTAGTGAATAAGCCAAGGAAAGACAAAGAACTGAGTATCTTCTGTCTCATACAAACAAATGGGCTACATCTGAAGATTTAAGCAATGAGATTTGCATAATGAACGTGTTTATGCCACATTAGAGTCACCTGGTTTACAAATTCAGTGAGCATTTCCCCACCATTATCTGCTGTCATGGTAGAAAAAGAGTAGAAAAATGAAACATTTGGGTGAAAACAGTTTGCAAGGCAATGTGAACGCATTTCACTTGGTGCTTTTTAACAGCTGATCTTCAAGAAATTTTTCTTAATTAGGGGTTGAATGTGTTGGATTAGTCCGTGAAGCTTTTAGGGATTTGGGCGAGGGATTTTGTGTGAATCCTCTTCCAGGCTACTTAAACTGAGCTCCTGCCTGTCTCCTGTACTTTCAAATCGTTCTGTACCTGTCTGCTCCTGTGGAATGTTCAGAATCCCTGTGGAATCCTGCCAGGTTCCCAGGCTGCAGTCTCATGCTCTGGGAAGTGGGAACAGAAGTTCTTAGAAAAGGAAATGCAAGCAAAAGACCCTAAAAACTAAAATACCCACACAGAGACAGAAAAAGAAAAACCCACTTCTAACAAAAATTGACATAATTTATGCAAATCACTGAATTTCCCCCCTAGATATTTTTCCCTCCTTTCAGGCATATTTGAAGCATGTTTTGGTGCTCATCTTCTCCCTCCTTGTCGTGCTTTCTGCACTGCGCTTTTCAGAGGATTTGCTAAAAATAAGTTTACAATTCAAGCTCTCAGTACCTGAGGGTCAGGAGACCGGATTTTTTTCCCTTCCTTTTTGTTGCTCTGGCTGGAGGTAAAAATCCCAGTGACAAAGCCACTCCTGCTGCCTTTTCCCAGCTCCCTGTCTGGCTGGGCCACACAAAACCCTCTGCTTCTGGAGGAATAAATCTTAATATTAGCATTGTTGTCTAACATACAATCTCCAGCACAGAATGCCTGTGGTGCAAGGGACCAGAGTGGTCTGATTCATTCCAAATGTATGAAGTGACAATGTTCAGGCTCTGTATGAAGGACAAATTTAGCATCCAAATTCTCAGTGTCTAATGCACAGGACGCCTACAGTCTGCGGGGCTGAAGTGCACCGATTTATTCCAAATTTATGATGTTCTCATTTCCACACTCAAAGTAAAGGGCCAATTTAACATCCAACCCTTTCTTTTCTGCCTCCCTTTTGTAGACTGTAGGTGATAGAGTCACATTTTATGAAGTGCAACTTTCTTCCAGAACAGAATGAGTGTGCCTGGGCTTGTGATTTATGCAGTGGGTTATTTTCTTTTACACATCTTTGTGTCTCCTCCTTTTAATTTTCTCTCTTTTTAGCATGAAGTCAGTTCTTACACCAATGATATATTTTCCTATCCAGCTGCTTATAACAAAATCTGATCCTGCTTTTTAAACCTTGGGGAGGGATGTCCCTGTGAAGTGACTGTGCCTCCCTGTGTCTGGGGGGCATCTGATGCTGGACCCTGACCTGTATTGTTTCCCAAACTCAAGTTGACCTTACAAGGCTGGGAAAGACGTGAGACAGCTTTTGACACCAGATTTCCGAGCTCTTTATGGAGTCCTGTGTCCCACCCTTTTGATTCTCCAGCTTTTCAGTTGGTTCTTCCCTTTTTTCTTTTGGAAAACTTCTGAGGTTTGGTCACCCAGTTGAAGTCCAAGCAGCCCTGGGTTGGCATCCCAGAAGGACAATGTTTTCAGCCTTCCAAATCTCAACTCTTTCACTCCAGCTCTATCTAATTACAGGCTCTCATCAGAACAACTTCCTTTAGTGAGAAGTGACAAAAAGCCCCACAAAAACTGTAATATATACAAAGATAAGACAAGTGATTGCAGCCCATAAAGCTACCAATTATACAAGATTTGCTTGTTGGGTGTTTCGACTGTTACCATAGAATAAAATTCAGGTTTCCAGGCACTCTGGTGTGACTGAACAAATGGGATGCTTTAAACACACAGCAAGTCTGTGTCTCCAAGAGCCCTGACTGTAAGCATTTAATTGCCATTGACAGTTCTGGCCAATTAAGCCTCTGCAATAATGATCACATCAGCTAAAAATTACTGGATCTTTTATGTTCGGATAACCACAGCTCCTAATTGGAATATGGTTTCAATGAAATCTTTTCTCTCCATTACTTAAACCAACATTAGGGATCAGAGGGATCAGCATTTCAATCAGGGGGTTGTAGAATTTGCTGGGGGGTGCAAAAGACAGTCGGGGTCATCACAAGGCCACCAAAACACCACCCAAAACTCTTGCTTGACCAGCCACAGGTTCTGCCTTTTCTGTTTGGTGGCACCTATGGAGTATTTTCAGGTGTTGGCCACATAAAAAGCCTTGTTGAGCTCAGCCCACCAGTCCTTCCTCACCTGTGGAAAGTCCAGTTCCCTCCCTGGATCTCACCTGCCCCGTAGGGGTGGGACTGGAGTGACCGACCGACCTTCAAAATCACCTTGTGCAGGGAACAAGGTGACCCAGTGGGAGGAAAATAACTGCGAATATGGGCTCATAGAACCATTAATGCTGGAAAAGACTGTAAGATCATCAAGTCCAAGCATTAACCCATATTCCAGTGTTTCCTCAAGCTACCAGGACACAGGGATCCCTGTCAGGAAAGAGGAGTCCCCAGGCCTGCAGCTGAACAGTCTCAGTGAGTCAGAGACTTGGGCCCCCTGCCTCACACGTCCTCTGGTATTTTGGGATTCCAGGGGGTTTGTTGTTACAGGCAATACTGTGTTTTTTCCCTATTTATGCATCTCTGTTAGGTTTTTGTTCTTTGAATTTCAATTTGAAGCTCTCTTCCTTTACAATTCACCTCTCATTCTTTTTTAAAGTGATACAGGCTAATTTAATCAAGCAGTCTGTAGAATAATAGGGAAGTTATGCTAATTTCTGGAGATTAAATTGGCTCTCATTTTCGACTCGTGAAATAATGTGCTTTTAGTTCAGGAGAAACTTGTTCTCTTTTTTTATTGGAGAGTTGGAATTGTTTCTTTAACACATTATGAGCTCATCAGGAAGGGATCCCAGGGACTGAATGTGTGGGCAGAGGCCGTGGCCATACAGAGTGTGGGCACTGCAGCCTTTGTGCATGTCAGGAGGAGCCGTGGGGGAATGTGGTTTGGGGGAATGTGGTTTGGGGGAATGTGGTTTGGGGGAATGTGGTTTAATAGGTGGAGTTCAGGTGAGCCTCATATCCAGATCCAGAGGAAGGAATGGCTGTTATGGAATCCCAGAATGGGTTGGGTTGGAAGGGACCTTAAAGTTCATCTCCACGCCCTGCCATGGGCAGGGACACCTTCCACCAGCCCAGGTGGCTCCAAGCCCCTTCCAGCCTGACCTTGGACACTTCCAGAGATGCAGGAGCAGCTTCTCTGGGCAACCTGGGCCAGGGCCTACTGTGACTATTTAAGGATCCTCCTTGTTTAAAGATCCTGAAGTTGTCAGTGGGGATGCCATAGACATGTTTATTTGTAGGCTCTGGGCCACAGCACCCACCTGGAACTGGCAGGTCCCACGTTTGCTGTGGCTTTTGGAATAGCCTTTGCCTCTCACTTCACTGTTTTCATCACAGATATGAACGAATGAATGAAATGAGGATGATGATACAGGTCTGATTATTAAGTGCTTTGAAATCAGTTGTTAAAAAGAAATGGTCCAAAACCTACTGGTGGGGTTTTCTAAGTTGCTCAGAGATTCACGTGTGGGTTTTTTTTCCCTGTATGGGATTCCTGTTGGCATCAGGAGGTTTTCACAGCAAGCTTTCAAGCCCATACAGTGCCACAGTAAACTCTGGGTCGTCTCATCCGTTGCAGCCTTGTAGTGATTGCAAAAAGGACTGTGCAGGGGCAAGGCACTGGAGAGTAGCACCTACTAATAGTAGCTCCAAATAACTCCGTGCTCTTAAGCCCTGCAGGCACTGGGGGTTTAGCTTTAGTTTGCTGAGTGACATAAACCTGCCTCTCTAATTGCACAGCCCACAAGTCGTGGTTTGCTGTCAGACAAGGCAGAGCCTGTGGTTCCCCTCTGCTCTCGTGTTGTTTATTCTGGAGCTGTAAAAGAGAGAGCTTGTCACTGCCGTGCTTGTAGGGCTGTAGTAACACTTGTACCTTTTAATAAACAAGCCTTCTTAGGAGTGCTCAGTGAGACATCAAGTTAGATTCCCGCGATAAACAATATGAAGAAGCCCTTAATAACACTTGACTTACAGCAGAATTCGTTGTAAAGCCAAATGAATTTCTTTGCCTGGGGTGGAACACTGAGAGAGAATTATGAGAACAAGGACATGGACTTTTACGGTTTCCAATGCACTTTTTTTTTCCCTGTGAAGTGCTTGTTAGGTCGGTGGCAACAATTAAACTGAAGAGGAGATGAGGCTGCGAGCCCAGCTCTGCTGAGCCAATGCCAGGATTGCAGTATGAGCTCGTGCTGTGGGTCAGAGCTGAGAGCTGACCGTGTGAGCACCCAGGGGGGACACTGAGCTGGGGACAGCACTGTCCCAGTCACACCTCCCGAGCTGCACTGGCGGGGTATTTGCTCAGACTGCTCTCTCCTAGTATCCATTTTTCTTTTTCCATTCTTTTACCCCATTTTGTTTGGACGAAATTCTGTGGGAATACCAATCCTTCCACTGGCCTTCTATCCCTATCCTGTCTATGATCCCTGAGTGATACAATGGGAAAAGCAGACAATAATTCAACTCCTAATTTCACTTCTGGCGTTAACTGAAATCTGTGTCGTTGTTTGGCTGTCAGAAGGGAGTGAATATGTGTGTCCATGTGCAGATGGCTGAGTAGATGTCCCAACATTCCCTTTGGGATCACTGGCATTTTCTGCTCTTTCCACAACGTGGCATTGACTCCGTGCCCTGTTCTGACTGACTTGGAGGACCCAATTTATCAGTGCTGAGGCAGCTCCTCTGTCGCCCCTCACCCCTGTTTTTATCCTCCTGTTTACAGTGGAAGGCCTGTCTATTTTTCCATCCAGTTGCTCGTGAATAAATAATCTGATGTGCTGTCTCCTCAACAGCTGCTTCGCTTCCCTTCCTTCTGCCGCTGATGCAGAAAGTCACCACCACATTTGCATAAGAAGCACCAACACCAAGTCCCTTTTGTGTATCCCGGGCCAATGCACAGGAGAATAATGAACCACCAAGAGCTGCTCTTGGATCTCCTTGGGCCAGGGAGCTCATTTGGATGTGGCTCAGGTGGTGATCTATGGAAATTGTTGTTTTCTTAGTCAAACTTAGTGTAAATGTAAGCATCTAGCACGTCCCTGCCCTCTGGAACTTTCCATCTGAGCATCAGCAGCACTTTTAAAGCTTGTCTGTCATCATGGAAACTGCTGGAAGATCCTCACGCTCCAAACTGAGCACGTCTTGGAACTGGGCATATTGTGCAGGATGAAGAAGTACGAGAGAGAAATTTGGATCTCATCATTGTCCGCCTGTTAGAGGAAGAATGCCTTTCAAATGTGTATTTTCCAAATTCCTCTGATTATTGGTTCTTCAGGATGTAAAGATTTTTGAGGGAAGAAAGAATCAAAAACAACACCAGCAAAACTGTCTCTTTGGAATGGTAGCAAACAGATACATTAAATATGGGAGTCGTTCCTCTGACTGGGTGTCATCCACTGCCCCAAGAGTCCTGTGTAGGGCACAGTGTTAAATGGCTTGATAGAAACACTGATTTCTTTTCATTGCTGTACTTTGTAAATCAATTAACTAAATCAGGAGATAAAAAGCTGAATTGGCAGCAAGGGCAGGTTGGGGGTTTTGTTCTTCTTTCCTGTAGACAGAGATATTTATTTACCAATATGTGGGAACCAGGGGCAAATGCTGAAAGCTCAGCCGTGGGAGTGGGAAGCACAGTGCCTGGAATTCAGCTTGCATTAAATCCTGTGTTTTGGGGGAATCCTATGCAAATTCAAGGCCAGGTTGGACAGGGCTTGGAGCAACCTGGTCCAGTGGAAGGTGACCTTGATGAGACTGGGCGAATTTTAAGGTCCCTCCCAACCCAAACCATTCTGGGTCTCCATGATTCTGACTGAGACACCTTCTTTGTAAAACACAAATAAAATCCTTAATCAGGTCTCCGCAGCCAAAGAAGTCCTGTCTCTTATGGAAGAGCACATTAAAGTTGTCTGAAGAAAGTCTGAAATACTCAAAGGCAGGAAATCAGAACTCTGCAGCTTATTCTTTTTGCTTTATCTTTCCCTCTGGAGTTCCTTTTGCTTTGCTTATGGTTCAGTGCTTTCTGCAACTCATTTTAGCAACTTCATAAGCAAATCCATGTTGAATGAAGCATTCCAGAAGATCAGTTTAAACCCAGACAATAGGCTAAAAAGTGCATCTTTTCTTTCAGTTGCTAATTCATCTGTTGCTAATTAAAGGAAGGACCAGATCAAATATTTGTTTTGCTTCCTAACTGTGAAACACCTGTTGGTAAGAGCAATTAGACTTTTAGTTCCATAAAGCAGCCCCTGGTTTGTTTATGCAGAGATTTGATATGTATATATTAGTGTAAGTCCATCCAGATGAACGAAGCCCAAATGGTGAGGGGGGATCCAATTTCTTTTGTCTCAGCCAACAAACAGGCTGCTCTAATTAAAAGTCTGCATGGAATATTTATAACCAAAGAGAAGAAGGAAAACTCCCAACAGCGAGTCTGCCAGAAATAATGACTGCAGAGTGGAAATCCTCCGAGTAAGGGGATCATAAAGTTTGCTGTAATGTTTAGCTTTGTTTTCCCAGCTCTGAGGGCCTGAATGACAGTTTAGATAAAATATATATGGTGTTATTAAAAAGTGAATTGAGTTCACTGCAGAAGTTACAGATGGAATCGTGTTGCTTGCATTATGGAGGAGGTCAGGAGATGTTGGAATGGTACTCCTGGTTTAAATTGGGCACAAATGCCACTGATAGGCAGAGGTGGGAGTTACAGAACCCCAGAAGGGTTTGGGTTGGAAGGGATCTTAAAGTTCATCCAGTTCCACCTGCCTTCCTCTAGGCCAGATTGCTCCTAGCCCTGTCCAACCTCATCGTGCTGAGGCCTGACTAGAATAAAGTTTCCTTTTCCTCAGTAAGCTCAAAATGCCTCTTGCAGTCCTTTTCATCAGAACATTTAAGAAGTTTGGTGTCATTGCTCCTGTGCTGCAGATTTTTGGGCACCAGGCAAAGAGAACTGCCCTAGTGAGGGTCATCTCCAGCCAGTGCCAGAGGGATGGAGAATCCCTGGCTCCCTGCTCTGTGGCTCCTGTTCCATTCTTGGGTCATTTCTGAGGGTTCGTGTGCCCTGCTGACCTTCACAAATATGGGTTTTGGAGGCTCTGAGTTGAGCTGGGCAGCCCCAAGGGGAGCAGCTCCTCAGCCTGGGCATTAATAACACCCCTCACCGTGGGGTCTGCAAAAGCTGTAGGTGATGAGCAGCTTTTAAGGGTTCCTGTTGTCCCTCTAGATGGGAAAATGAAGCACTCTCAAGGCAAGAAAAACTAAAATATTATACACAGTGACATACACTTATATTCTAATATACACATATATTCTAATATCTTATTTTTTCCCATCGGTGATGTTCCTAATGTACAAATTCCTATTCTACAAATCTAATTCTTGCAGCGATTGTTTCATTTTGTCCCCCTTGCCCTTTCCTGGAGTACTGGCAGTAACACTGGGCATCCTCTTATGGGAAGAAAATAATAGCCCAGCTGGGTGGGGTGTGTGTGCCCTCCAAGTTAAATGGAAAAGAGATGGGAGCAGCTGGGAGCAGACAGGGATATTACACTTCATTTAGATCATCTTTATCTGAATGGATTTCACCTCCTAATTCCTCTGAGGTCTCTTCACTTTGCCTTTTTGTAATTTCAGAGCTCGAAACAGTGGCTCTGAAAAAGGCTGTTTTATAGCACAGTGTGGGCTGGGGAGGAGAAGGGAGAGGGAGAAGGAGAAGGAGAAGGAGAAGGAGGGTCTTTCCTGCCTTTGCCTCGTGCCCCATTTGGCACAGTGTTTGTTTGGGGGTGCTGGGAGCACCAAAATAGGGCTTAGAAGGGAATTTGGGGCTCTCCAGCCAAGCAGAGCCTTCTGCAGCCCTGCAGGGACAGGGACTCTCTTCTAAACATCCTGGGTCATCTGCAATGGGTTTGCTGCTCTACCTGATGGGGGATAAGGCAAATTTTAAGTTAAATTCCTTGAAGATTGCAAGAATGACAGCATCAGGAGGAATATAATTGTTTTCTATTGCTTCAGATTGCCAGAATTTTTTTCTCCCAAAGAGAAAACAGGGAACTCAGGGGCTTGCATTGGGACTTCCTTATCAATTCTGGGCTGGAAGGATCTAATACCCAACCTGTCTATGCAAGTCAGTCCCTCAGTTATCTATGCAATGCTGTGTAAGGCTTTTATTTTTCTAATCCATGTGCAGCTATTTAAAAACTCCTTTCAATATAATGAATTTTATACAAAACTATACTGATTGTCTTTGCGAAAAATTCCTGTTGGTCCAATAGAGCTTTTGGGGGATTTTGATTTAGGGTGACATATTAATTGTGGGAGGCAAATTCTAATCTCCTGACCTCAGGAAGATTTCTTTATCATTAAATATACGTGTGCGTGATTTGTGATGTGTCTAAATATATGCATTTAAGGCAGGGTTTACAGCAGTGTCTGCTACAAAAGGCTGCACTGACAGTTCTGTAAGGAAATGCTGATATTTTTAGCACCTCAGCCAAGACATCTCCTCTGCTGACTGCCAGTGTAATTACAGAAATCATCAGCTGGTTCCAAAAGTTAGAAAAAATAAGGGGAAATAACCAAACTTTCCGCCCTTGAAGGCACTTTTGACCTGCTCCCAGTTCTCAAGGGCTGCCTGAGGTCTCGTTTAGAGAGTGGAGTGTCCTGGGCAGGAGCTCCAGCCCTGCTGGGCTGACTCAGGGCTTTGGCAGGGCCTCGTACAGGGACTCTCTTCTGAACACTCTGGATCCTCTGCAAATGCTTTGCTGCTCTACCTGATGGGGGATAAGGCAAATTTTAAGTTAAATTCTTCAAAGATTGCAAGAATGACAATATAAATAGGATTATAATTGGTTTCTATTGCTTCAGATTGCCAGAATATTTTTTTAGTCTTGCATATGTTTTTTGATTTGTTACTCTGGGGAAAAAAATAATCCACCCAGGACAGAATAGTACTTGAAATATATGAACTTTTTTTTTTAATGATTTCCAGCAATTGAACTGATGTATTTTTTAAAATTATCTGAACAACTGGTCTAGTGGAAGCTGTCCCTGTGCATGGCACAGGGTTGGAATGAGATGAGCTGTAAGATCTCCTCCAACCCAAACCATTCTGTGATTCTGTGACTTCATAAGGTGCTATAATTTTCAGTGTCGACGTGCCAGTGGTGTGTTTTTCAGAGTAACACTGATGTTGATTTTCTGATTCTTTGAGCATCCCTCTTTGAGGTTTCTTTCTCTCCTGTCAGAGACGTTTTGTAACAAAATGCAGAAATACTTCCTTTTAACACAGACTTGAAGAAAAGGGCAAAGGGAAACTCCTTCTTCAGTGTAAGAATTACAGCTGTAGTGCTGAGAAGAAATTTTACTTTGGAAAAAACTCAGGGAAAAACTTCAAAATACTTCTTCCCTTGTCATTTTAAGGAGTTAAGTTCCCTGCCCTGGATACAAGAAGTCATTAAGCTGGAATTTGGATTTGCATCATGAAATGCACATAAACAGACTCTGTGACAGAACTTTGCTCTGTGCTAATGAAAGTTCATTATGGATCTTTGCATATTCTCATCTTTGCGTGTTCTCCTCTGCAAGGCCAACTCTGCTGCCCCAGTAGATCAATTAACTTCTCTTTGCCATCTGTTCCACCAGCCATTAGTTCTGACAACTTTGCATCTTCTGGTGGCTTCTCACAACAGCAGGACTTGCTGGGCTGGAGAGGAGGCAGGTGGGTGGTGTGGGAGCTGCACGTGGTGCTGACGGGCTGAAGGACCTTGGAAAGAGCCTGAGAAAGAGGACTCAGCCATACCAGTCAGGAATTCCATCTTCAGCCTGTGCGTTCCATTAAATAAAGGTTGGGTTTGGTGCCCAGCCCAGTTCCCAGAGCCACGTGAGCCCCTCTGTCACTTCAGTCACAGCCACAGCAGAAGCTGGTTCTGGTTTCACAAACGCCAGTGCTGTTTGTCCCTGACCTCTGGTGGGATTCAGATCAGCCCCAGTGTGCAAGTTTGACCCTGGGCAAAACCAAAGCAAAGCAACACCGGGCAGAACTTCCCAGCACCAGCACAGGCCAACCCCCAAAAAAACCCCCCAAAGGGGAGAAAACAGCAAAAAAGCCGAAGGGAAGGAGAGAAAAGTTAAAAGCTTCAGACCACGAGGGGAACAGACATATATATATATATATATTTATTTACAGAGGAGGAAAAGCATACATATATATATATATTTACAGAGGAGGAAAAGCATACATATATATATATATTTACAGAGGAGGAAAAGCATACATATATATATATATTTACAGAGGAGGAAAAGGGAACTTAGTACTATATGCACACTACACGAATACCAGGCAAATACAGGGCAAGAGGGGTAACTCCAATGGTACTATATAGGTACTATATATATATATACATCCAAGGGAAACAGATAAGGCACTGCATTACCCAAATAGTGAAGTGACCAGCCCTGAGCTGTGATCCTTCTCCCCACCACCTGCCCGAGGAGAGGCTGACCCGGCCACAGGAGAAGAGACTGCACCAAAGAGACTGACCCAAGGAAGAGTGTCCAAAGACAGTGTGCCAGCTCTTCCTCCCTCACCCTGATATCCCATGGGATGGGAGATAGGAGGGAATATCTCAGATTTGTCAATGTATGTCACCCGACTCGTTTCCCAGGAAGGCCCTAAAAAACAACAAACCCAGCCAAAGCCTAAAATTTAAAACTAGCACACCCGGGGAGACCAAGGGGCAGGGGCTGCTGAGCGGGGGCAGCACTTTGAATGGTGCACCAGGCTCAAAGTTCCCACTGGGAATGTCAGGTCTTTGCTGGGAAGGCACAGAAAGTTGGACACTGTGGAGAACAAGGACACTGAGAGCTCGTGAAGCTGTTTGAATCTGTCTGCTGAGAGCTTTGCTGGAGACACACCATGTACTGGTGGAGCTGTGGAGGTGTTTCTCACCTGGTGCTCCGTGGAAGGGAACACAGAACAGCTCCAAAGGCTCTGCTGCACATTGTGGGTGCCCCTGGTAAAAACCTGGGGTAGAAAAAGGCACTTTGAACAAATGGGATGATTTTGGGCACGGCGCCTCTGCAGAGCATCACCTCTTTGGGATTCTGCAACACTCCACATTGCCTTTTCTTTTTGAAGAGTACCAGAGTTGCTTTTTCCTTGTGCAATACGCCCTTAGTGCCTTTGCCGTGCTCCAGGGCTCGTTCAGGGCTCAGAGCACCCAGGCAGTAAAAAAGTCTGGGGACACAAAGAGGAGAACACAAAGCAACTTTGGGAAAGAAATCTGTCTGCTCTTTGAGAGGATTTTGTCATATAGAAGAGCAAAGTGAAGGGTTTTATTTTTAAATCATGAAGAAACTGTCAGGCGCCTTTTAAAACGTGGGATCATCCCCGTTCCATTTTCTGCTGTGCCAAGTAATTGAGCTTTAGCTTTAAGCACATTGCAGATACTTCATCTTTTATTGCTGTATTGTGGAATCATGGAATGGTTTGGGTCGGAAAGGACCTTGGCAGGGACACCTTCCACTAGACCAGGTTGCTCCAACCTGGCCTTGGACATTTCCAGGGATCCAGGGGCAGCCACAGCTCCTCTGGGAATTCCATCCCAGCCCCTCTCCACCCTCCCAGGGAGGAATTCCTTCCCAATATCCCATCCAACCCTGCCCTCTGGCAGTGGGAAGCCATTCCCTGTGTCCTGTCCCTCCCTGCCTTGTCCCCAGTCCCTCTCCAGCTCTCCTGGAGCCCCTTTGGGCACTGGAAGAGGCTCTCAGGTCTCTCCTCTTCCCTTCTCCAGGCTGGATGGCCCCAGCTTCCCCAGCCTGTGCCCAGAGCACAGGGGGTCCTGTGTAAAGGGGGATTGTGCCCAGGAAAAGTTCCGTATTCTGTTTTAAAGTGTCCCAGTGCCACCCTGGCAGAGGAGATGGTGCCCCTGGCACTGCCACAGGGCCCCCACTCAGTGGTGCCTGTGTCAGGTGAACCCAAAGTGCCCCAGGTCACCTCTGAAAATGAAGGTGATGCTGCTGCGGCTGTTCATAGAACAGTGAGGCAACTAATCCAACTGAAAAGGAGTATTTTTATTAAATATCTGGAGGTGCTTTTTGGTTTGGGGTTTTTTTTTGTTTGGTTGGTTTTGGGGTTTTTTGGGGGGATTTTTTTGTTGTTTTTTTTTTTTTTTTTAAATTCATTACCCAAAGCACTTCTCCAGTCAAACAAACAGAGGCTGTCGCATGAGAAAGGCTGTTGTGACAGCCTGAGTGAGTGGTGGGGACACAGCGAGAGAGTTTTGAAAACAGCCTTGTCTACTCAGATTGCAGTGACAGGCAGTGACCTTCTGCTCGCCACACAATCCATAATTTATGGAAGATTTTTTTTAATGAGGAAACTGCATTCACAGAAAAGGCGGGGGGGGGAATAAGAAAAACACTGTTTCTGTTTTCTTCCTCTGTGATGAGAGTGACAGGAACCCAGAGCAGGAACTAAACGGGCTGGAAAATTATAATTAAGGAGAAATCGAGACTTTGTTGTGAAAACACAAAACTGAAATGCAGATTTAAGAAAGGAGGTGAAGCACTCGTAGCTACCTGGAAAACATCAGAAGTTGTTTCCTTCAGAAGTGTTTGGTTTTTTAGGACAACTCAGAATTCCAGGAAGAAATTTAATGTATTTCTCACCATGAGCCTTTCATTATTGTGTTCTTTTCTTTAGAAAAATGCTGTTTTAATCTGAATCTTTGCATCCAAGTGGCTGGTGGTGACTGGCTGTGCCAGTGTCTCTTTCTGGACTTTGAGGCTTTGGGTCTGGTTTAAAAACCCAGAAGGGTTTCATGCAAAGTGAGATTTCCTTAGAAAACTCATGGAAATTTTCTTTACATGCCTAAAGTTTCTTGTGTTATTTTGGCTCAGGATTCCTTTATTCTCAAGCTTGACAAAAAGTTATTTACAGAATGGGGTGCTCTGTATGTGTCCGACAGCCCAGTGAGGCACCTACTAGGACAAAACCATTCCAAAATACTCCATATTTTCTTAAGTGACTACATGGTAAATGTACTGGGCTTTGGACAGATCTGAAATTAGAAATTTTCAGTCTCATAGAAACATTTCCAGGCACTGCTCCCACTGTCCCTCTATTCCTCTTATAACACCATAATATATTTATTAATAAGAGAAAATCAACATTGCTTAGAGCAAGTGTTTTCCTTGCAGAACAACTTGAGCAAATAAACTGGCCCAATTACGTCTGTTTTGGGGTGTGTTGACATCGCCTCACGTGTTCTTGCTCAGCGTTACAGACCTCTGGCTTGCAGAGGTTTGCTCTCATCTCTGCAGAAAGGAATCAATAGTAACAACATTATTGTTTAAAACAGTAATAACGTTCACTGAGTTCCTCTTTCCTCTGAGGATGATTTGCTTCACTACACAAATGGTTACTTGGGGGCCTCTCTCCCTTGTTCTTTCACTCTCCACACCTGGGGACCCAAATAAATCCATCACTATACCAGATTTTACCTTTTCTGTTGATATTGTGGCCAGCTGGTTGAGTGTCTCTGCTTAAGGTCCTGTTGAAGCTTCCCTCAGAAATTCCCTCTTGCGAAGACTTAGAAATTAGCTTGAAAAAAAAAAAAAATAAAAAAAAGAAAACAAAACCCTCCAGCTGAAAATTCAGCCTGGCATCAGAACTGAAAAGGCCTTAAAAATCCATTAAGCAGAGTAATAGACTGAAGAGACAGTCAGAGCAGGGCTGGGTTACCCAGCAGAAAGAAGGTGCCTTTGACACAGGGATGGCTTTGGGGTTTGTACAGTGATGAGAATGAGCAACGGGGAGAGAAATGGCACCAAATACAAAGCTAAAGGATTTGTTGTGAGTGTAAATCAACTGTCTATCTGGAAAGGATGCTGAATCCCTAATGGAAATGGAGCTGGGGGACCTGGGTGAAGGCTGGCCCCTCTGGCTTCCAGGATGCAACATCTGACATGGAATCATGGAATGGTTTGGGTTGGAAAGGACCTTCCAATCGGCTCCACCCCTGCCATGGGCAGGGACACCTTCCACCGGCCCAGGTTGCTCCAAGCCCCATCCAACCTGTCCTTGGACACTTCCAGGGATCCAGGGGCAGCCACAGCTTCTCTGGGAATCCCATCCCAGCCCCTCCCCACCTTCACAAGGAAGGATTCCTTCCCAGTATCCCATCCATCCCTGCTCTCTGGCAGTGGGATGTCATTCCCTGTGTCCTGTCTCTCCATCCCTTGTCCCCAGTCCCTCTCCAGCTCTCCTGGAGCCCCTTTGGGCACTGGAAGGGGCTCTGAGGTTTCCCTGGAGCCTTCCCTTCTCCAGGCTGGGTGGTCCCCAGGATTGACAGACCCTCTCAGCCACCTGAGTGTCACCCTGGGTGGGTGGGTGGGTGGGTGATGGCACTGGATCCCTGAGGATGCTGAACCCCTGAAAATAATCACCTGGAGGGGCTTTGGGAGAGGGGGCTCCACTCCTGAGACCCCCTCAAACACTTCCCTGGGGACTGCAAGCAAGTCACTCCTCTCCTCTGCTCCTGGGTCCTCCCTTGGCATCCTGTGGAGAGCAGAATTCACTGTTAGAGCTCTTTCATGAAACAACTGGAGATGTGTGGATGAAAAGAATTAGATAACAGGCTTTGGTGTTGTGATAAATGTTTAATAGTTGGGTGGAAATGCCAATCTGATAAGGTGTTTAGAGAATTTAAATTCTATTGTTGAGATTAATCCTTGAAGGAGGATTAAACTGCAGTGAACAGGAGACACTTCACTTCTGCATGACAATGCTCACATTTCTTTTGTGTTTATTAATGTCACTATTTTAATTAATGCATCTCAAACCTTCTGAGTGTCCATCTGTAGATGGGTGTAAGACCGGGGGGGGAGGTGTCTGTGTGCTTTTCAAATTGGGCTTTGCTTTTTCAGAGCTTAAATGAATGCAAAGACAATGCACAACAGAAAAACAGGTCCTTGTAAACCCAAAATGAACATAAAGAAAAGGTACTTCTGATTTCAGTCTCCTCAGTTTGATCAGGGGAATGAATAGATTATTAAGACTCCATATCCTTATATCATCTCCTGCCATCAGTACAGGGAGGAAATAACTATCCAAATCACTAAATTGCTTCAAAGCTGCTTGGCAACTGCAAATTACAAAATTGATCATCTGACTCATTTATTACTTTTTTCAAAGAGAAGAAGGAGGAAAAGCAGTTCAGGATTATCACAGGGAGTAAATCCTGTTGCAGGCAGCAGGACTTCATCAGAAGAACGACAGACTGCAAAACACGCAATAATTCCATTAATAATCATAAACCCAGCTGTGCTTCCCTTTGGCTTTGTCCTTCTCACTTACTCTCATCCCCCAAACAAGCCTAAATGTGAGTATAATGTAAACTTGGTTGTTTTTATCCTTGAGTACTTTGGTGTGCAAACACATTATTTTAACTGCACTGATTTTATGTTTCCTTCGGTCTTCTAACCTGAAACTGAAAGAGAGGAAAACAGGTCATGTGTAGGGAAGGTTTGTGGATCACGAATATAAACCACTGTCCAGGAAGGATTTCAGGGAGAGGGACCCTCTGTGGATGATTATTAAAATTATGGGCGAGAGTGGCTTTTTCAAGGCAGCAAAATCTGGGAGATGAACTTTTGCTTCTTCCATCACCTTTCTGTAACCCATGTGGAGCTCGGAAGTGGGAAAGTCACCTAAAATGCCTGTTCCTGTACCTCAAAACCTGCACGTTCTTGCTGAAGGCTCAGAGTTCACCTGTAACCAAGGGAGAAGGAATTTCACCTTCGGAGAAGTGCCTGAGAAGGAAAGTTTCCATGGCCCTGCTGTTTCCATTTCCCCTCTGCTGTGGCTTCCCAGGAAAACCCAACAAAGAGCCAGAATTTGCCACTTTCGTTCTGCAAGGAAAACACTTGCTCTAAGCAATGTTGATTTTCTCTTATTAATAAATATATTATGGTGTTATAAGAGGAATAGAGGGACAGCGGGAGCAGTACTTGAAAATGCTTCTAGTAGACTGAGAATTTCTAATTTCAGATCTGTCCAAAGCCCAGTACATTTACCATATAGTCACTTAAGAAAATATTGAGTTGGGTTTCAATAGTCAACTCCTGTTTATGTTTTCTCTTAGATTGCTCTGTACTGAAAATGGATTTTGCTCTGGGCTTACCTTTTGTACTGGAACTTCTGGGGAATCCACCTGGGAAATGTTCGTGGCCTGGCACAGGTCTGGAGATTGCTGCTATCATCCTGATGGCAAAAAAATGGCATTTTTATTCCTGCCTTCTGGGAGTTGTGAGGTTAAGAAAATGACTTAAATTTTTTCTTCATTTCCCAGAGTGTCTTTTGAAGGGAGAAATACACGTATCAGTCCTGAAAACACTGGTCAGAGCTCTGCTCTTTCTCACCCCTCCAAATGGAAGGACTAGAAAATTGACAGCCAAGATAAAAGGGAGGGAAGAAAAACTACTGGGGGTGAGCAAAGGACACTTTCAGCTCCTCAAAATCAACCTGTGCTGCAGGAAGGGTTGGGAACTCAGTTAACCTGTATTTTACATCTAGTTTTGCTCCTTGTCTGACAGATCATGATGTGTTTCTAAACCTCTTGGATGTTTTTTGACCATCACTTGCATTATTCTGTGTTTTGAAGGATGTGGAGATTTAGGGCCCATCCTTTTGTAGGAGTTCTGAGTTAGTTATAAGGAGTCAGATTTCTTTCTGGTGGATAAATATTCATTAATGCATTAATTCAGGACTGCTGAAGAGGATTCCTGTTTTGTTTCCATCTGGGAAATCACGAATCATGTAGGAGGGTGTCAGTCCTGGCAACAGACCCCATGCCTGGTGGTAAAAGTGTCATATGGATGCCCCATCCTAAATATCTGCTAAATTTCATAGTTTTTATTGCATATGAATTGGTTGTCGGTATTTTAAAGGTCATATAATAACATTAAAGAATCTATAGGATTGTTGCAGCCGAGCTGGATTTCATAACATCTTTTATTTGTGTGGGCTGGGTTTTTCCTGTTTCGGTCTTGCTCAGGATTAGGTGACAAAGTCAGGCAGGATGATTCTCCGTGTGCTATTATTGCTTGTCACTAGTTTGCAGGGACAATTCACTCTGAGCTCGCAGGGAATTCGGGAAAGGACACAGTTTGGGGGGGTGGGGGTGGTAAAACCAACACAAAAGGCAAGTCTGCCTTTCTTTTGCAGACTCCTCAGAAACAGGAGCCTCAAATAGATTAAACAGGAATTTCACTGAAGGCAGTGAAGGCTTATTTTTCAGGGCAGGTTCCTGCTGAATCATTGAAAAATAGTCTCATTTAGGGTTTTTTATTTTTTCAGCTAATGTTGGCTTCAGAAATCCATATTTCACTGCTGTATCTTTCCCAGATTCGTCTCTTAATTTACTGGCCCATGTGATCTCTCACACTCTAGACATCAAAATTTTTTTTTCCTGGAATAGGGAAATATTAAAAACTTATTTGCAGTCATTGGGTGTTTCCCCCCTAATGGATTCTGTTGCACTCGGCATGCACGTCCCTCCCTTTTCTCTCGCTGCCCATCGCCCCGCTGTCTGAGTCCTTTCCATCACCAGCAAAATCTCTTTCCCCGAAATACTGATGATGAGAAGGGATGGCCTGTTTGCTTTGGGGAAGCAATGAAGAGAAATCCAAAAGGGCAAAGCTTAATGAAGAGCAGCGGTTGCATTTCAGAGAATCAGAGCTCACAAAGCACGGCCAGAGATGGGTTTTTGTGTTTCGATGGGGAAGTGATAAGGGATGTTCTTGGAATCGTCGTCGGGTGTCACCCTTAATGGGCAGAGCCTGGTTTTTGCATTGGTGATGTCATATGGCCAGTAGGATTCCTGGAAGATTGGCTGTGGTGACCTCTTGGAGAGCTGCTGTTGGAGCCACGCAGGTCCCACAGAAGTTCCTCTCCCTCCTTCTCAGAAGCTTGAGCTTCTGGAGGGGCTTCCACCAGGTCCAGCAGATGGCAGTTCTCTGGGCTAGGGAAGGGAGAGTCACGCTTGGAGTGCCTGTGGGAACACTTTGGGGCTGTAAAGACCTCTGTTTTCACTGCCTTTGGATCATAGAATCATAGAATGCTTTGGGTTGGAGGGACCTCAGAGCCCATCCAGTGCCACCAAGTGCCATGGGCAGGGACACCTTCCACCAGCCCAGGTTGCTCCAAGCCCCATCCAACTTGGCCTTGGACACTTCCAGGGATCCAGGGGCAGCCACAGCTCCTCTGGGAAATCCATTCCAGGGCCTGCCCACCCTCCCAGGGAAGGGTTTTTTCCCAGTGTCCCATCTAAACCAACTCTCTGTAACTTCACAACCATTCCATGTTCTCTTGAACCTGAGGAACTTTGGCTCTAGGGGAATTTATGGAGCACTTCCAGCCCGTGGTTTAAAAGAGCAGTGCCAGGCACTGCCCTGCAGGCACCCAGCAGTCCTTGCAGTGTGTCCAGTGTGTCTTCTGCTAACTTGTGAGCTCGTCCTCCCAGCGGGTCCTGTAAGCCAAAGCTATCCTGTAATCCATCTTTTCCCCTTGGAATACTGTGGCACAGCAATGCTGTGTCGCTTCTCCGAGAGGAACATCTGTGATGAAAATGGCACTTGAAGCTCATGTTTCCTGTCCCTTAGTCCTTTGAATTTACCCAAAGCTGCTGCTTTAAACCAAACCCTCTCTGACCTTTCCAAGAGATCTCAAAAGTTTACTTACCCCTGGGGGTGTTGTGAAGCTTAATTAATGTTTGTAGAAGTGCCTTGAGTTCTTCAGATGAAAGTGCTTGGGATTATTAATATTAATAATAACAGATGAGCCCCTGAAACATTGTGGTACAGTGGGATGAATTAACATGAAGGAAGCAATCAACACCAACAAATCAAAGCGCGGCGTGGCCGTCGCCGTGGGCAGGGAGTGCAGCTGGTGGGCCCTGAGATGTGACAGCTGGACCTGCTGCTCTTCTCCTCCGTCATTTCCAGTGGAAATCAAACTGTCTCCCGTGTCCTCACGACAGCCACAAGTCACCTGCAGCTGTAATTTGCTTTTTCCACTTGAGCCTTTTTTTTTTTTTTTTATTTTAGCATCTTCCACAGTTATATTCAGGATGGCATAAGCCAATAAATAACTTTTGGGGATGTTTTTCTCAGGGGCTTGTGGTGAATTTGGCTCGTGGAACCCCAGAGAGACTGATTCCTTTGTCGATGCTTTCACCACAGTTACCTGATGCGTTTATTCGTAATGGGGGATTTGTCCTTCTACAAAATTAAAATAATAAGAGAAACGAAGGCACAGAGACTGGATAATCTGCCATTGCCTTTCAGTGTATCCAAGGAAAGGTAGGAGAGGCTGCCAGTTCCTAAAGGGGGGGCTTACAGGGAGGTTGGAGAGGTCATTCACACAACGACATGTGAGAATGGCCTTAAGCTGAAGGAGGGGGTGTTTAGATGAGATATTGGGAAAAAACCCTTCCCTGGGAGGGTGGGCAGGCCCTGGCACGGGGTGGGCAGAGAAGCTGTGGCTGCCCCTGGATCCCTGGGAGTGTCCAAGGCCGGGTTGGATGGGGCTTGGAGCAACCTGGGCTGGTGGAAGGTGTCCCTGCCCATGGCAGGGGGTGGCACTGGGTGGGCTTTGAGGTGCCCTCCAACCCAAACCATTCTGTGGTTCTGTGACTCTTTATGGGTCTGTGTCAGATATTTCAGGCTCTAACTTGCAGTATTTCAGCTGCTGTGACCTCCTTTCCTTGCCCAGGAGGGCAGAAGAGCCGAACCACAACAGAAATGAGCTCCATGGATTCCACTCTCATAGAAATGCCACACTCGTGGAAAAAGCTACTTCAGACTTGCACAAACTGATTTTTCTCTCAGTCCTCTCTTCCCTCCATCAGCAAAATGCAGTGAGACAATACGAATTTTTGTATATAAACTACAACCTGAAAAGCTGCCATAACCTCATTAGATCATAATAAAAATCTGTTACATGGAAATAGAAATGAGGAAGACTTGGGGCAATTTCTCTCTGCAAACAAAAGTGTGGTAAGGAATATGAATTTTCTTGGACTATTGCACAAAGAGTTGGGCTATTAAGGAAATCATGTTAATGATCTATGGAAGGGATTTGGAAGAGAATCTGCTGCTAAGATGTGTATTTTCCATAGTTCCTGTATCACAGAGCGATTGGTACTTCTCTAATTGCTGTTGGTCATGATGGAGAAATTCATTCCATGGAAAATTTTGAGATTTCAGCAGAAAACTTCATTTATGGTTGGAACAAGTTTGAAATGTTTAACTGAATGTGACCACCATAGTGTTCTTACATTGGCTTTTGATGGCTGTGTGAAAGAAAAGGGAAAAATGGGGAGGAGGGGCTGGGTGTGCTCAGCTTCTCCAAGTAAACACCAGTATTCTCCCTGAGTTTCTAAGACCTGGACCCTGAATTCCTGCTCACAGCTGGGATCTGGCAGCCTCATTTCAGAACTATTGTAATTTTCTTTTTTATCCTGGCACCTTTTGCTTCACTATGTACAAATCTTTGCTTTGGCATGCCTGGCATTCTGCAGGAGCTGACCCTGAGTTTACTGTTTAATTAAGATAACATGGATATGGAGAGAAGCTCTAACAATGAAAGAACAATTGCTTTTAACCTTCCTGCCTCTTCTCTTCCCAACACTGTTTATATGAGCCCTGAATATGTAGTTATGAACATCCCTGATGAGCTTGGTAAGGGCTGATTGTTTATCCCACTGGCCCATTTTTCATGTGTTTTTCCAATGGGATCCTGCAAAATCAAACACCCACCTGAGCACATCCATAAATATCATTAAGCTCCATCTGAGTCTGTGTCCTGACCTTGGCTCTCTGCTGAAGAAGCTCAGTGAGCTCCTTGTGGCAGACCAAAGGCAAGAAAAGGAGCATTTACAAACAAGCACTGGCTTCCCAGCACCAGGGACGAGGGACAGATGGGACACTGGGGACAAATTCCCCTGCTTGTTGACATATTGGGTCATTTATTTAATGAGGCAGGGCAAGCCCCATACTGATGCCTTTTACTGCAAACTGGTTGGAAATAAAGGCTCTGAAAAGGGGTGGTGGGATATTAAACCTGGAAAGAAGGCACTGAGCAGCTTTTCACACAAGAGACCACTGGCAAGTGTGTAGATTTCTTCATTCAATAGAATTTCCAGGATTTGTTTGAAGTCCAGCTTTGAAACAACACGTTGTTGTGAGTTACCTATTTCCATGGCCTGATTTCATCTCATCTTTACGTATGCAGCAATATTATGGTGTTTGTTTGCATTTGATTTTTTCCTATTTCAGTTGCTTTAAGTTTTGGCAGCAAGCAGATCAGCTATTTGGTAAGGTTCTTGTTTGTATTGCTTTTAATTCCCACTGGGAACACTAAATCCTGAGATCTTGGATCCTAAATCCTGAGATCTTGGACCCCCCATCCCTGAGTAGCCCAGGGACTCAAATGTTTATTAGTTAAAAGAAATAATTGTGGCTTAGAAAGATGCTGTTATTTTAAACAATTCTGCCCAACATAGATTAGCTTTTAGCAACATCATATTGAGGAGAATCAGGATGACTACATCAACATCCAGTGTTTTCTGTTTTAATATTAAATGGCCCCAAATTCAGGAAAAAAATCTTCCATAGAACTGGTTTTGCTCTTTTTTCCCCCCTTCGTTTCTGACTGTGTGAAATGAAGTAGAAAAAATGAAGTGGGCTGGGAAGTGTGTGAAGCCAGAACCGTGTTCCTGTCCTTGGGTTTGGTGGTGACTAATTGGGCCCTGCAGGAATTGGCTGTGTGGTTGTTGCCCTGGCCGGGCTGTGTTGGATCTGTTTCAGAGCTGCCTCCCAGCAGGACGTGTTGGCAGGAGCCTGAGCAGGGACACCTCAGAGGAGGGGAGGGATTAATGTGATCCTGAGCCCTCTTTAATGCAAATATCCACAGGGGAAAGAACTCCGAAGGCTTTACTCTTAGGAGGGGGAATTCCCTCCCCAAGCCACTCTTTTGTGGCTCACCCTCTGCACTGTTGGGCACGTGTCATTTGTTGGCCTTTAAAGCTCTCAGATGGGCTGTTTTGCTCTACCACCACGTGGACACTTACCTGTCCCTGTAAAGCCTTGGTGACCTTGGGTGGTTTGGGTTCCCTGTGTTGGAGCTCATTGAAACTTCACCCGAGCGCAGGGAGATGTCTCACAAGTCCTGACTGATTTAGGGGCATGTGGATGTGATGCTGAAGCTCAGGAAGCCAGAGGATGGTCCATATGGAAGTCAAAGGGACAAACACTGCTTTTAGGGACAGGGTACAATGAGGGACTGCTTTGGCCTCAGTTTAGGGCTGGCAACATTTGCATTCTCTTCCTCGAGCTAAAACTCTGCTTAGAATTCTTCTCTGAACTAAAACTTCTCTGAGCTAAAACTCGGCTTAGAATTCTTCTCTGAACTAAAACTTCTCTGAGCTAAAACTCTGCTTAGAATTCTTCTCTGAACTAAAACTTCTCTGAGCTAAAACTCGGCTTAGAATTCTCCTCAGAACTAAAACCATGCAGTTGAGTTTTACAGATTCAGGGAATCATTAAGGTTGGAAAAGACCTCCAAGATTGTCAAGTCCAACTTTTGACTGAAGCCCACCATGTTTCCCATCTGTACAATGGCAGAAATAACTGACTAGTTCAGGATGACAGTAATTGGATCCCTCCCCTGCACAGAGAATGCTGATCCTGGTGGAGGGACATGCAATGGATAAGGTGTCTCAGAATCCCAGGAGATTCCAGCTTTTTTACCACTCAAGTTGTGTTTAAAAATTGGAATTAGACTCTTGACAACCATCCCTGTGTAGTTAAAAGTCCTTGATCCTCTGTAGCAGAACATTTCCTTCCACGAGTTTTAGCCCAACATGGGGATCCACTGGTTAAGTTCCAAATGCAGCCTTCTGCTTTACTGCTGAGCATTACAATAAATGGTGGGTGTTGTTACACATTCCACTACTTTTACAAACCTCTTGCCATGCAATTCTTCCATATTTTCAAATAACAACACCCAATTAAGCACTTGAATCAGTGCTGCCCTCAGCAGAGATGTAATTAAGCAGGTGTTTAAATCCCTTGTTAAATTAGTCTCTTATATTTTTCTTTCCTAATCTCCCATTACTATTCCTGTCTAGAAAAATAATGGGAAAACAAATGAGTCCCGAAACCCTGGCTTCGGGCATGTAGGGGTCAAACTGTATCAGCCATGCAAAGAAGATCTATGGAATCTAATCAGATTTGGGTGAAACAAAGCAGATTTAAATGGAAGCTGGTAGAGAACAGCAGTGAATGGCAAAACATCACTTCTCTGGAAAGGAAAAAAGTTAAATAAAATAAAAATCCACTTCTAAAAAGGCATTATGTGGCACTTTCCCCAACTAATGGCTCAACTGCTGTAATTCTGAATGCTCACAAAATGCATACGTGGCCTGGCCATGAAGAGAATAGGGAAACAAAGAGGTTGCTAATTCAATTACAAATGTTATAGATCAAGCTCTTTACTATTCATCCAAATGGAAATTTACACTAAATAACATTATCATGAATTGGCTCAGCAACTAAATGGACTAAGACTCTCACATCTAACAGCTTGCCTGGTCTCTGCAAGGGCTTGGAAATGGTCTCTCTTGCAGATGCCTTTAACCAAGCCCCCAAAAACTCTTGGTATGGAATAAGTGAAATAAAGTCCCATCATCGCTTTCATTGCACTCACTGAGCAAAGAGGTGCATTAAATAGTGTCTGTGTAAAGCTTGGTCCTGTCGTGGTTATGGCCAGAGCAGGAGATCCAGGGTTTCAGAGGTCCTGACTTTTGGGACAACTTTCCAAAGATGTTTGGTGAGTCAAATATGCAGATTGGAGCCTAATATTTATTTTATTTATT
>VWZG01012844.1:166204-196392 GCA_013396735.1 Grallaria varia | reverse complement strand
TTTCCTTTTCTTTTTGCTTTGGCCTCAGGGGGACCACGTGGTGCTCAGCACAGGGGCTGGTGAGCACCATCCTGTTTGTGCCCCAGGGGGCTGGGTTGGACAACTGGGTTTTGAGGGCTGAAACCAATTGTCCTTTGTATCAGTGTATCTATTGTAATCTTTTGATTAAATTGTAGTTCTGACTTCTAAACTCTTTTGAGTTGGATTCATTTCTCCTGCCGGTTTACTTTTAAACCAGCACAACCGTGTGTGCTCCAGGACATCCAAGAGCTCTGTCCTCACCAAGGGTTGAACTGAAGAGCTGATAAAACACTTGACAATAAGGACCAACATCCATATTATCCAGAAATTAGAACCGAAAGGCAATGACTCCAGCACCTCCTCACAAAACACAGTTTTGTCTCCTGATTTTGTGTCTGAAGATTTTAGTTGAAAACTAAATGCTGTGGAAAATTTACATTACACCCCAGAGTTTCATTGAGCAGAGAGCATTTTTCAATTCCGGAGTGAGCTGCAAAGCTTAAACCGGGCAGAGAATTCATTATTTTAATGATAATAATTTACACTTGCATGGGAGCTTTCATCCAAGAAAATACCAGGTTAGAATTTTCCATTCACAGCCTCTCCAAGATGGGATAATTTCACCTTGATAAGCATGTGTATTATATTTGCCTTTGCTGGTTGTGAAGGAAAAAATGAAGATTATTATAGTTTGTACAGCTGAGTGTTTATTATAGAAATATTTTGCATTTATATTGTAGTTTTCTTAAAATCTGAAGGGGGTTTTGAAAGACTCTTTTAAACCTATCAATACCACTATTATGGCAGATTATTCCAGCGTTGTATTCTCTGGGAAACTGAGGTAATAACCCCCAGGGCTATTGGGGATCTTTTCCTTCCTGTTTGAAGGACATCGAAGCAGTGAGTGGTTGGAGTCTCTGGGAATCAGGTCCCATTACTGACATCAAATCTGCTGGTCCAGCTCAGCCGTGTCTCCAAAAATAAAATATTTTCTCTTAAAAAGAAATTCTTCTTCTGGACATCTCAGAGTGGATATATTTTCCGTGACTCCAGTCCAGCTCTTAATATCTTCGACTATATAGAACAGAACATATCTTTCTTTTCTTATACGTGGGAAATTGAGCCAATTTTGCCTCTTTTGGTGTGTAATAAATTCTCTGTTTTCTTTCAGCAATTGTCTTTTTGGAAGCTCTTCATAAATACCCAAAAGCTCATTTCTAATTTGTTTTTTCCGATGCAATTCTCTTTGCACTATTCATTTGTTTAAAAAATGAAATTGCCCTTTTTTTTTTTTTTTTGGTTTCCTTTCCCCAAAAGCTGCGGGGAACCTTTTATTTAAACAGGAGTGAGGAGCAAAAGGCAGCCCAAGGAAACAGAGTCAGAGCCATTCCATGGGAAGTGCTTCAGAAATGCTGATTGATCCAAACTGGCTTGGAAAGGATTTTATCCCAAGTACCCAAAATGCAGGACAGATTGAAGGATACGTTCCCTCAATAATATATTCCTGCAGAGTCTCATTGCTGGACTTATTTATTAGTTTTAGCTGCTGTTCTTGATCATGTCACAAAGATGTCACATTATTTTGGTGGGGTTTTTTTCTCTGAGAGTATAATTTGTTAGCTGGTGGTTGGGAGTGACAACATTTGATGTCTAAACTTGAACTTTTAATGTGTTTCCATTAGTGGATGGATATGACTTTATTGTGGTTTTGTTCATCATTGCCACAGGTGTTTCACTGCTTAAAGAACCCCAACACTTTGGCTCTGCAAAACTTAGAAAATGCTCTAATTAACTTAGAAAAGTCCCTAATGTCATCACTAAAGACAAAACTGTTGAGGCAATTAATCATTTCAGTCACATTCTACTTGGCAAAGAAAGAAATAATATGTTTTTGTTATTTATTTTCATGTGCACATTGAGTAAATTTAAAAAAAAAAGGAACTCAAAAGATAATCTTGGACTTTAGTGGATTCTACAGGAATTAATGTAGGATTTAATGGCTTGGGTTAATGGACTTGTTGTTGCTACAACTGTAAAAACAGGGAGTAGGTTTTGTTCATCTTTTCCTGTGAGGATCTGAGACAGAGTCATGATTAAAGGCAGTAATTATTTATTAAATGAGGAGATTACCAGTGAGCAGGATGTCCAGGGAATCAGCCTCCAGGAGACACCTTGGCGTTGTCTAACAAATACATGGACATAACATTAAATAAAGCTCTTCATTAGTTGCAAGGCAAGTTTATTTCTCCCCATCCCCACTTCTTCCCTTGCTTTTTTTTCCACCAGTGCCTTATTAATGAACTGTGAAAGCTGACATTTCCAATAAGGAACAATTAAATCTGAGACTAAATTAAATGAAGTCATTCATTTACAAAATAATAGCTAACTAGCATGAGGATGGTGAAAAATGATTGCGAGTCATGGAAAAAAAAAAAAGGAGTAAATTAAGTCTGACTACATTAATGTTCTTTAAATACTCGTGCTGCTCAGAAAATTAAATGGGAAACATCTTATTAGTTATCTTGCACATGAGGGAGTGATGTGTGGATTCAGCACGACAAGTGTGTTACAGGACACAAACCCTGCCAAGATGGCCCTTTAAGGAAAGGTCTCACACTCTTGAATTCTCAATTTTCATCCCCTCTTCTCGCAAAGGTGCTGGAGCAGGTCTGGAGAAAGGAATCCTGGAATGGGTTGGGTTGGGCGGGACCTTCAAGCCCATCTCATCCCACCCCTTACCATGGGCAGGGACACCTTCCACTATCCCAGGTTGCTCCAACCTGGCCGTGGACACTCCCAGGGATGCAGGGGCAGCCACAGCTCCTCTGGACAAGGAATGTAACACGATAATAAGTGGGTTTTACCTTACAAGAACAGTGAGAGACTGCAGTGATGGCCCTTCCAGCCTTCAGAGCCTCTCAGTGATGCTCGGAGGCTCTTTGATCCAGGTGAGCAGGGAACAGCGTGGTGGGAATGCTGGAGGTGCTGGAGTCACCCCGAGCCCATCTCCTGGGTCCTGCTCTGTTCCCCTGGTGTGGACTCACAGAATTCATTCCCTGGGAGTGGATTCAGCAGGTCCTGTGGACAATCCTCCCAACTTTCCCCCTTTGCTCTGGTACACTGGGAGGTCAGAATTCCCTTGGAGCATCGGTGGGTCCAGGCTGAAGTGCTTTCATGGATTCCCAATTTCCTTTCCTATCCAAGAATCTTCAGCCAAAGATCTCAATTTTTGGGAGCTGGTAATCCACAGATGGTACCAGGTTATTTCCCACCAAATCCAGCCACTCACACTTGTTGCTCTTTCAGTTGGATTTTTCAGGCTGTCCATCCGACATCCCTCTAAAACCAAACCCAAACAAGACAGACAAACACTGTAGGAACAAATGGAAAGGAACACACATTGCTTGATTTTAAGGGAATGCTGATTTGCTGTGACCAATGCAAGTTTAAGGTTTGCCATGGCATTTTTATTTAAAAATGCTTGTTAAGTTTATCTGTGAATCTCTGAAGGCTCAAGTTAATATTTTGCAATCAATTATTCTTAGGGACATTTATAGAATTCACAGCTCTTCCATAAGAATTTGAATTTTACTTGAATTAATCAAAACATCTCCAACCTTCTGGCACACATTCTCCAAAACCCTCTGTAGCTTTTTCCCCAAGACTGAGGAATATTTGAGAAGGGGAATTAGAGAGAGATTTGGATCCAGGTTGAAAAAAACCCATTGATTTCCTTGGTTATACTTAAGGCCCTTTCTTTTTGAGAAATAAATAAACTGAATAAACATGTCCAGGGAAGATTAAAACCTCATTAAAAAGTGTAAACAGAGTATGAAGAAGATAAAAAAATCTTGGCTGAATTGAATAATGGTAATAATAAAATCACTAACCAATACTGCTGTCTAAAGTCCTGTTAAAGGGAAGGTACTGGTGAGCTGGGAAGAAAAGCTGCTCTTATCTAACACTCAGGATGGAGATTTCTTTTCAATAATTAGATAACATTTTAATGAATAAATTAATAACATTATCCAGGAAATGGAGATCATAGATAAAGTCAATTCCCCGCCAGTTCCCAAATCTAATCAGGGCCGTTCTGGGCAGGGATGGTCAGGGATGATGGATGTTTGCAGCAATATTTTCCTTGCCCAACTGGAAGGAGACACAAGTGCTGAGCCCACCACTAAGAGCTTTGCCTCCCAATATTAATGCAAATTATGGCTTTAAGGCTGGCAATTATGCAGTTTGATTTTACTGAGGTGAGCAGGATTGTTGCATCTGTGCTTTCAAATGCCAAAGACAACAAATTCATCTTCTTTTTTAAGTGACTTATTTTAAAGGCAAACTCCCAGCAAAGGAGAAATATTGGTTGTTCCAGAGGAAGCACTTGAGCAAGTTTGGGCACAGGACTGTGTCACTGTGCTGCCAGTGCATGAGATCTGTGCTCGAGGGTTTTCATTTCAATGGGGAAGGGAAAAGGAGTAGAGGGAACACTCAGGGAAAGAGGGCACAGAAGTGATGTTTGCATAGCAAATGGCAGGAGCAGGAGAAGGAATGATATCCTTGAATTTGGGGTAAAATTTAATACAGGAGGAGGACTGGAATGTGACTGGGCACAAGTACCTTGTGATTATCACCTCTGTTTCACTCTGACAGGAGTCAGCAACAGGAGTTGTCTGCTGGAATTGTCTGCCTGGCCTTTCAGTCAGGATCAAGCAGAGGAATTTTAATAATCAGACCTTTATTTGAGGCTCCGGGGATGGCTGAGGTGGTGATGAATGAGCTGCTGTGGATTCACAGGAGAGTTCTGTGTGTGGGGATGCTGAGGAGGAGTTCAGAGCTCTGGCCTTTGTTCATCTCCCAGCTCACAGAGGTGCTGTGTGATTTATTTACCTTCATTTAGCCTTTGGGGCCGGCTAAGGATGGCCTCAATTGTTGGGAAATTTCTGCAGAAAATGGCCATGTGAGCCACCCTAGAACTTTAGATGCAGTTCTGCTTCCAGGCCTTTAAGACTGCAGTGAAAAGCTACTTTTAAGAAGCCTCTGTGGAGATCAACAGGGAGAAGAATGTAAACTTAGAGAATCTGCAGCAGAAGATTGAAAAACAACAGGCACAGAGAGAGATCATGAGGACTTTATTTGACACCAATAGAGTTGTGTGTTATTGGCATTAACCAGTCCTGGGGTGGTTTGCAGTGTGTGTGCAGTGTGTGAGCTCTCTGGGCTATTTAAGGGGTGTTTTCACAACAATAAACGCCATTACCTTGATCACATTGGTCAGTTTGGGGTGTCCATGAGTAGCCCTCGCAATAGTCTGTCACTTATTTTCCTGTCCCTGAGAAAGCCACGTGGAGCCTGAGTGTTTAAAACACCTCCCATGGGATGGGGGGGGCAGCTGCATTTTATACAGACCCAGAGAGGTTTCCTGCTCAGGAGGAGAAATCAAAGCCATGCTTTGGCTTCCTCCACTCCATCGTGTTTCCCAACCTCCTACATTCAGTGCCCCCAGTCCTGCTGCCCAAACAATCTGCTTCAAATCCAGTCATCTTGGACAACATGAAACAGAGCTCCTCACCAGGAGGATTTTATTCTTCTTCCAGCACATGAAGTTTGCTTTTTCCTTTTTGGTTTTGGTGTGAAAGGATGTCTGAGCCTTCCTTTGCAGCCTGGGAGAACTGTGCCTGCCTAATCCCATTGTCGAGTACAGCAAGTTCCCTGCCTTGGGCTGAGGGTTCCCTTTATAAATAAACCATATTTATTTTCCAGCCCCGGTTAAGGATATTAATGTAAATGCTGGTGTTCTACTCGTGCCCTGCAGACATGGCAAACTCTCCAGGGAGAGCAAGAGAGAGGAAGGCACACACAATAATTTGTTTCTTGTTAATAACAGCAATAGATTCACCTTGATTTGCTTAATTAATTTCCTGCTGGTAAATCACTACATTTAAGTTTATTCCAGGAGCTTAGAGAAATTGCAAGTGACTCAGATATGATTAGTGAGGTGTCTCACACGTGATCCTGCAAATGGATCAGTTTGTATTGAAATGGTTTGGGACCCTGTGAATGGATCAGCCTGTACTGGAATGGTTTGGGACCCTGTGCATGGATCAGTCTGTACTGGAATGGTTTGGGACCCTGTGCATGGATCAGTCTGTACTGGAATGGTTTGGGACCCTGTGAATGGATCAGTTTGTACTGGAATGGTTTGGGACCCTGTGCATGGATCAGTCTGTACTGGAATGGTTTGGGACCCTGTGCATGGATCAGTCTGTCCTTGAATGGTTTGGGACCCTGTGAATGGATCAGTCTGTACTGGAATGGTTTTAGTCTCCTTTAGGTTCTATTTTATTAAAATGATTAATCTGTGCAAGTGCATTTAAGCAAAAGCTCCCAGTCTTGCCTGCATTTGAAAAGGTTTTTACTATAAAACCAAAGGTTAATTCACATTTTCCTGACTGGGGCTGGCACGTCCCTGTATGTTTGCAACCCAGCATAAGTTTGGAGGAAGTCATTCCACGTTTTCCTGTCACTAAACATCCAGTGGCAGTGTAACATGGGATGGAGAGAACCACTCCCTGAGCAAAAACTAGTGAGATACTGAGAGGGGGAACAAAAAAACTGCCTGATCTTTTATAAGGAGATACCAGGGCTAATTAGGAAAGAAAAGGAATGGACAAATTAGAGATGGTTCCACAAACTGTAATTGATGCTCTTTAGGTTATGGTAACGTCCCAGTCTGTACTGGGGAGATAGATGTGATTACAAAGACCTACAAAATGTAGCAATTCACTGATATGAATTTTTTTTTCCCCCCAGCTCATTTTTACAGCATGGATAGGAAAGGTGATTTGGAGCCAGAGAGTATGCAGGATGATGCCCCTTGATAAGGTAAGACTCTGTTCATGCAGAAGAAAACAAGTGAGTTTATGCCTTGCAGAGAAGAAATTACATTGTTTTTTTCCAAGCAGATGTGCTCTGCAACAGCCAAGCAGAAATACCTTGTTTGCCTCTAATGCTGAGATCATCCTGTTTTATGAAGGAACAAGATGCCAGGTTTTGCAGTTACAAGAGTTATTTGTGCACATTTTAAAATAATTTTTCCTGTGTTTGTGCTAGCTTGAGATTTTTGTGAGGGTGTCCTCAGCCAGAGGAGCTCTGGGATGTCTGGAGAAGGATCTGCTCTTAATTCCAGTGATCTGAAGTTGTTCAAACCTGACAATGGTCAGCCAGAAGGGCTCTGCATTTCCAGGGATGTTGGCAAGCTTTGCCTTTCAGTCTCTGTGTGCACTGATGAGAACAGCAAGTCTCCAGTGCTGACATTTCCTCAATTTCTTGCTTCAGCTTCAGAGTTTGATTTGATCATTGCAAGGCTGGAAATTGGGGCTCCAGTGGAGATGGTGCCAAGTGGACCATGCAATGACTGCACCTGATTTCTCCTCGGCTTTGAGTCAGAATTACAAACAACACAAATTGCAAAGCAAATGCATTCGCTAATTTCACCCCCTTGAGAATTACACAAGAATAGAGAAACAAAACCAAACCAAAAAAAAAAAGCTGAATCTTCCCCCAAAAACTCTTCCTGGGTGTTCATCATCATCATGGCTAGGCTTCGCGAACGAAGATTTGGGAAGGGCTCTACCCACGCTTGCTGCAAGCGCGCTGATGGCTAAAGAGGCCGATGCGAGATAGACAAGTCCGNTCCTGGGTGTTATTCTTTTAATATTGGCAGTTGCTTAGTTTTGAACTGCTCCTTTTTTATCAAATACTGCCGGGATAGAATCATAGAATCATAGGATTGATTGGGTTGGAAAAGACCTCTGAGATCATCAAGTCCAACCCTTGGTCCAACTCCAGTCAGGTTACCAGATCTGGTAGAAGGAGCAGCACTGCAGTGACCTGGGTGAGTCTGGGCAGAGCAGCCTCTCCTGGTGCTGATGGCTCTGGGAGAGAATCTTGATGGGCTGCAAAGTTAAAAGGAAGGAGTGTTGGAATTTGGTTTTGAGAATTTACAGTAACCTGGCTTGAACGAGTCAAATGTAGACAGCGAAAGCCTAATTACTGCCTTAGAAAACAGGCTGATAATGATGCAAAAGTGGCAGTGATGTAACATCCAAATGAAAATAATTAGAGTGTTTGCCTTGCTACTTAAGCAGTTCATTCCCTAATTAGCTGTCCCAGAACCTCCTTTTCCCACTGATGCATAAATTTAGCCAAGGATTTCAGGTATTAGTATCAGCAGCATTTATGTTGTTGATTAAGCTTGACAAGGTTCATGCTGTAGAGACTGGAAGCAGGGCACAGAAAGGTGGAAAATACTGGAAAAAAGGCAGTCCAAGGGAATGTGCTGGTTGTTTGGATCCATTTGCAAACTTCTGTGCACATCAACTTTTTATAGCTTTGTGTTCTCCCAGTTAAAAAAATCAAATGCTGCGATAATTGCTTAAAAACTTGCTTACTTTTAAAAGAGTCCCTAAACCCAAGTTCAGTTAAAAGCAGGAGCCTGGTGTTAATTTTTGCCTCTCTCTCAGGCCTTTAGGAGTGAAGAAATCACAGCCAGGACTGGAGATGATTGCAGATTTGGGGGCAGATTAATGAGCAGCTGCTAATCGGTGTTGGGACAACCCTGAGTAGACATGTGGATGTAGCAGTTCAGTTACACAGGTCTTAGTTTTGCTCCTGTTGGTGTTGATTTTGGCCCATCAGTAGAGGATAAATCCTTCACTACCTCTGTGGGAGCTGGACAGCTCACGTTGGATGTTTGGTCCAATTTCTGTACATTAGCACCAGCATCTCGCAAGCACAAATATTTCTTACATAAAAAATTCAGCATTCTCTGTTAAATATTTCACAACAGCCATAAACTTTTATCAGTCACTTTAATTGACAGGCTCCTTTAGTTCTGTTTTGGTTTGAATAATTAAATCTTTCTGTCATCATAAAAAAAGCCCAAAGCCTTCCAAACCTGTGAATATTCCTGCTGTGTTCTGTCCCTTGGCAGTTGCCTGTTCTGAGTTTCTTTTTGCCTTTTGGCCTCAAGACAAAAGTGGCAGCGAGTTCTGTCCTGAAGTTTTTAGGTCTTGCAAGAACTTGTATCCCCCCGTGGTGCTTTTCCTGTAGGTATTTCACACTTCAAACCAGGGATACTGGAGTGCCCTTAATTCAGCATGAGGCTTTAATCTTCACAGAACGGAGTTCTCCTGAGCCTGAACACATCCTTGCATTAGATTTTAGTGCTGATTCTTCAGTCCATGCTCACTTTGGATAATACTGGGGAGAAAAAAGCTTCTGTTGCTGTAATAGAAAGAGTAATCTTGGGTTTGGGGTAAATAGATAAGAGCAGACGTGTGGGCAAAGAGGGTGTAATGGCAGATCTCTGGGGCAACAATAATTAGATTACTTTGGTAATTCTTGTTACATTACACTAACAATATTTTATACAACTCACTTTTAGATAGTTTAGTAGTTCAGACCCTCTCCAGAGCTGTTTCCTGTAGAGTCAGATTCACTTCAGCAGTATTTCTGTAATACTTGGATTCCCTTCTTCCCCTTCCTCCCTTCCTGCTCTAGTTCTTTCATTGATCTTGTTTTGTGCTGTCTGAGGGGCTGCAAACCTGGAGTAAAACCTCGACCCTGCTCAGGTGGACGAGAGATTTTGGCTGAAGACAAGCCAAGCTTTAACATACAATGATTGCTGAGCATCAGACTCGATTCCTGGGCAGAAAAGCTCTGCTTGTCCCTGCTGGTTCCAATGTCATCGACCTTCCTTCCCTTCCTCAAAATGCCATCAGCCACAGAAAGAAGTGCAGAAACACTTGAGTTGAGGGAAGGTGGGAAATAAACACATCCTCTAGTGGATCTCCAAGTGGTTGTCTTCCTTTATCAGCCCCATAATGACAGTGCAGTGGTGGCAGCCTAATGACAGCAGCCCCAGTGATGCCACTCAGGGCCAACGAGGTGGAGATTGCACATTTTATTTTGGAAAATAATTATGCAGCTAATTACAGCACTCCACTTCTGTCCTTCCCTTCCCTGTGTTCTCAGGGAGGCTGCTTTGCTCAGCTTGCAAAAGACTGTGTCGCTTATTCCAAAGGGCAAAAGACTCTCTTACCATGATTTGTAACTGCTAACAAAGGTGGATATGATTAATACAGCCTCATTTTGGGTCATTTAACGCATTGCTTCACCTCTGTGTTACTAATTCTATTCTATTCTGTGACTATTAGTACAGACTTACCTGACTGTCAGTACGTACTTATCCACGTAGTTGAAAGAGGAGAGAGAACCCAAGAACCAAGGTCTGAACTCTTCTGAGAAACTGAAATCTGAATTCCAGTGTAGGGCTGTGACCTGAGGATGCAGAACAATCCTGTCCAGGGCCATTTAAACCAAAGTGTGCAACTGTCTGCCGAGGCCACGAGGGAATTCAAGGCAAAGCAACAGCAGTGGCACCTCAAGAGTTCTGTGGCTTGAGGATCTGGGGAGGTTTTGGCTCTCTGTGCCTTTGAGATTTCACCTGGCTTGCTAAGAATGAAGCCATTTATGTAAGTAAACCAGAATATATGTTTTGTGAAGCTTTTGTCTTCTTCTTCTGCCCCCTCCCAAAGCCCTGCATGGCAGCTGTGGAGTTGGGCCACTCTCCTTCTCCTTTACTTGGACAATTCTTGGAGGACTCAATGGCCATCGTTTGTCCAAACCAATGGCCATCACTTGTCCTCTGCTCAGCTCTTCGATCCCAGGTCACACAGTCCCTCTGGCCTCAGAACACAGATGTTCCCTCCCACTTGGGTCAGCTCTGTCTCCACTCAGTTTGATTCATTGCCATCTGCATAATCTCCTCAGCCCTCTATATTTCATTCGGACACCAAAGATTTAGTTTAGTTACAGCCTTATGTCATTTATCATTTACTTGTCTCCTTTCAGGGTTTGATTTAATCCCTTTGGTTCACTTTAAAAGGCTGATTTCTCATCCACACACTGCTTTGTTCCTTTGGGATTTCCAAGCCTTTGTATTTTCTCTCTGGACTTTCCTTATTGTGGTATTTATTTTATACCTAGACATAAACTGCCTTCACGTGTGACTTGAAGAAATTAATAAATTTAATAAGCAGCGTAGGGGCCAGAAACATGCCCAGGGACATTTGTGCTGCTGCTGCTGCTGGTGGTTTTCCTGCTGCCTTTCGGGGTATTTGCCCCCCTCCTGGTTCTGTGCAGGTCCACAGAGGGAGCTGCTCTTTGGGATCCAGGCTCTGAGCCTGACCCTGTTCCCAAGGAACTGCCTGACCACACGAACGGCAGCTCAAGTTCATCACCTGGGCTTTGTCTAATTCTTTTAGAACCTTTGCTTTTGTCCCTGCAGTTGTAGCCGTGGTTTACAACACACCACGAAGTTATTCCCAACCATCTGATATCCCAAAATGTTTAAACAGGTGGTGTCTCGTAACGTTTTTGCACAAGATCTTTTTCTCCGGGTGCATTTTCTGAATCTGATTTTCTTTTTGCTTTACTGCCAAATCTGACAAACTCTCTTCCTAATAATTGTTTTTTTTTAATGGGAAAATGACTGTCTGTACTGATTTATGGGAGTTTTTCACAGTTATTCTGGACAGCCACACTGGGAATGGTTTTGAAGTCCTTTCTTTAGTTTACCCATTTCCAGCAGGAGGAAGATGAGTATTGGGGAGTGTTGGAAAGATCAGTTCATTCTTCCCAGTAGACTTTTGTTAAAGTTTAGAATCACAGAGTGGTTTGGCTTGGGAGGGACCTCAAAGCCCACCCAGTGCCACCCCCTGCCATGGGCAGGGACACCTTCCACCAGCCCAGGGTGCTCCAAGCCCAATCCAACCTGGCCTTGGACACTTCCAGGGATCCAGGGGCAGCCCCAGCTTCTCTGCCCCCCCTGTGCCAGGGCCTGTCCAGCCAAGGAACTTCCTCAAAAGAATAAATCAGGTGTCATAACCTGGACCCGTCTGGAACGCCCCAGGATGTGGATGATCCATGAGTGTCCACCCACTGAATGTGCATTTCCCACTTGTGTAGGATGAACACAAAGCCCTCTCAAGATTCCACGGCTCAGGGGTGCAGGTGGAACCCAACAGGTCATTCCTGCAAGTCCTGCAAGTAAAACAAAGTTTTTTGTGTTACTCAATTGTCCCGTGTTTAATGGGGTAAAGCTGCTCCTAAACAGCTTCATCCAAGCTCTTCCTCGGGGCAAATTTTGTCCAGCTCAGACTTTAGTTTTTTGTTTAATTTACAATCATCCGGTGACAGTCTGCACTAATGTTCTAGCTAGAGTATATTTAATATGCACCAGAATTATTGTATTTGATATATATCAATTTTAAATCTGTTTCTACACAACCTTGAATGCCTTTCTGGCAGTATATCACTTCATCAGTCCAGCTTAACTAGAGCTGCTTTTTCATTTTTTATTGCCTCCATAAAATCTAGGAATGGAACACTTCGATTTTTCTAGCAGTAATTTTTATTACTTTTAGCCTTTTTTTTTTTAAGTACTTGTCAGTGAGATACAGTACTTTGTACAGAGTATATTTTTCAGCTATGCATTATATTTTTATTTCAATTTATTTTAGACACAATGTA
Source organism: Grallaria varia (assembly GCA_013396735.1). Classification (NCBI taxonomy): domain Eukaryota; kingdom Metazoa; phylum Chordata; class Aves; order Passeriformes; family Formicariidae; genus Grallaria; species Grallaria varia. The sequence goes on along the minus strand of VWZG01012844.1, from coordinate 183,774 downwards.
TAGCATACATCTAAATAATACCTATGGTAGCTCAAATGAGTGTATTATGAATGCAATTAGAGGGGATATAAACTGGTTTCACCCACCAGGACTGGTGTATTTCAGTTGCTGCCTCGACTCACCGATACTTTCAAGTAAGGCTTGAAAGGATAACTCACATTGTAGTTTTAATGTTGCACATAAAACCCTATTGCAACACAGGAGGGGAAAATGAATTTACTGCGATTTTTATGTTTTTACTTTAATTTTTAGGTGTTTCTAGATTTTTCCCTGGAGTGTGTTATTGCACTGCATTTTATTTTTTTCCCCTAAGAACACAGAAATTGCCATAATGGCTCTGAGTGGGGATCTGTCCAGCCAGAGTTTGTATGGGAATGTGATGCCTACAATGGAACACGGCTTTGAGCTGAAGGAGGGCAGGGCAAAATGGGATATTGGGAAGGAATTCCTCCCTGGGAGGGTGGGGAGGGGGCTGGAATGGAATTCCCAGAGGAGCTGTGGCTGCCCCTGAATCCCTGGAAGTGTCCAAGGCCAGTTTGGAGCCACCTGGGATAGTGGAAGGTGTCCCTGAATCCCTGGAAGTGTCCATGGCCAGGTTGGAGCCACCTGGGACAGTGGAAGGTGTCCCTGAATCCCTGGAAGTGTCCAAGGCCAGGTTGGAGCCACCTGGGACAGTGGAAGGTGTCCCTGAATCCCTGGAAGTGTCCATGACCAGGTTGGAGCCACCTGGGACGGTGGAAGGTGTCCCTGAATCCCTGGAAGTGTCCATGGCCAGGTTGGAGCCACCTGGGATAGTGGAAGGTGTCCCTGCCTATGGCATGGGATGGGCTTTGAGGTCCCTTCCAATTCATCCCAGTCTAGGAGCTCGTGATTCTGTGTTTCTGTGATTTAAAACAGCCTCAGCAGCAAAAAAATTACATATGAGAGGAAGAAAAAAATCATCTCATGAGCAACGTGCCCAAGGTCAGAGCAGAATGAACCAGCCCAGTGAGTGGGAGGGGAACAGGACCAGGGGCTGCTGCAGGGAGGGAAGGCAGGGCTGGGAGGATCAGCACAGCTCAGGGAAAAGCAGCTAAAGGGGAAAATGACTTGCTTAATATAAAAAAAAAAAAAAAAAAAATCCCCCAAAACCCCCCAGTTCAAATGTTCTGGTGACTCTGATTCTGGTCAGTATTTTGGGTTTTTTTGATGGAACAATTTTACAGGGAAATATTTTTGATACCAGAGTACCTCAGAATATGTTAATGTCGTTTTTCACCCCAAAAGTTGGGGAAATTCAAAGCCTTGCATTTCAAATACGATACGCTTTAATATTACAGGATTTATCAGCCTAAAGCAACTGAAACATTTCCACAGGGGGGCTTTTTGATGTGAGTTGAACAACTTTAATTTTTGTCCAGTGTTTTTGGTTTTGGTTTTTTTTTTCAACGTTTAACATTTTGTCCTGGTTAGGATGAAAATACACTTTGACACGACTAAATGAAAATCAGATTTGACTGTTACTCCCAAGTATCTGGGTGTGGTACCTTCCTCCTGCAGCATGAAAAGGTCACATTGGGAATGGTGTCTGTGATGAAACGACATGTGAAAGGGGATTCCTCAGGGCAGCCCCTGACATTAATGGGCCATGGAAAATGCTGCATTCACGTGCTGGAGTCAGGGGGCTGTCTCTTGGGGGTTTTTTTAGGAAATTTTCACAGTTTTCATTAAAACCAAGCAAGAGACATTTGCAGATCAGTGGGTACATTTGGAACTCTTGGCTGCGGGTCTGTGTTCCTCTTGGCTACACAGAACTCTCTGAATTCTGTTCCATTTGCTGGTCAGACAGACCCTGCCTGCGCAACATCTATGAAATTCATGGGTGTATTTTCAAATCTTACTATTATTTCCACATAGTGAAAGACTTCCTGCACCTGCTGCCCAGCCTAAAACCTGGATTTTTCAAGATAAAGCCTTTACAACAAGTTTTTTATTTTTATTTCTATACATTTTTTTCCCTATTTCTATAATATTTTCTATTTAAATTGCTCTACTGATTTTCACTTCAGCATTGCTCCAACCACCAGCTGGGATTAGTGAGCTCTGGAATAGTCCTGAGGTGGGCTGGGGTATTCAATCCTGCATTTTAAGGGCTATTAAGATGTTAAAAAATTAATAATGGAATCTCTTCCCACTGGCATAGCTTGAAGTTTGTCTCCTGTCTGTCAATCTTGGTGGTATTGCCTGTCAAAGAGTTGTAAGGAATTAATGAGAAAGCAAAGGCCGTTTTATCTGGGAAGGACTTTTCCTGGCATAGATGGAAAGAAATGCCTCTGATATTGTTCCTCCTTCCAAAATGATGCCCAGTGTTCTCTGGGTGAGAGCTTTGCTTTCATGGGCTTGGAGGGCTGAGGAAGGGGGATATTGAAATTGGGATCCTGTTTACTGGTCGGATCAAGGATATATTGACAAATTGAGAAGGGGGGACTGGGGGCTCTTCCCTCATGTAAAGATACCAAATAAAATACTGAAATAAACAGTGGGGGAGATGCTGGGCTTTGGCTACAAAGGGAAAGCAGGACCTGAGGGTTGAACCAGAACCCTGAGGAAATCAAAGGGGCACTTAAAATAACAATTTAGGGGGTGAGGGATCAATCCTCAGCATATCAAATCCTTGTCACTTCTTCCTGCCTGTAGAAACTTGAGTTTGAGCCAAGCCAGGCTTAATATTTATTTGCCTCCAGTATTTCGGGAATATTTGCAGAGCTGGTATCTTATTTAAGCTGTCAGTGTTAAGCACATAGTTGTGATTATCTGTTTGTTGTGAAATACGTGACGAGTCATGAGAAACACATCACAAGCCATAATGCATTGTAGAAAAACAAAAAACCAACCAACCAAACCCTAGTATTTAATATCTACAATTCTGCATTCAGTTTTACTCAGTTTAGCGAGCTTTTCTTTTGGGTTTTTTTATTGTGTTTAGGCATTTTGTTCTTCAGAGCCACGTGAAGGCAGAGGTGTGTCCAAAGCTAATATTGCAACTCTAAGGGGGGGTGTTGTGAAGTGCCCAAGCACCCGGACTGCAAAGGGCACCTTGAGGGCATGATCCTAACAGGGCTAATGTTATTCTTTGTGAAATTCCCTTTCTTTGTGAGCTTTTTAGGCTCAGAATGGTGATTAGAAAACTCTCCTGCTTCATCAGGATCCAGTGAGGGTCGTTGCATCTCTGCTCTCAGGCTATGAACTGGGTGCATGAGAAAACAGAGATAAGAGGGTTCCCTGTCTTCACACCAATGATTCAGGTGGGATAACTCCCCTCTGGGAATCATGAACACCTTCACACCCAACCTGAGGGGTCATGTCTGCTCATGGGCCATCAAATAGACCAAAATATCCTGTGACTCATTGAGTGAATCACCCATTGTGAAACCCCTCACCCTGGGGGAGGTACTGGGTGTTCCCATCTGAACCCAAGCATAGGTAGGCTTGGGGTTTGGGGACTTGGGGCCCTCACTCACTCGTCAGACTGAGAGGAGGACCAGAACCTCAACAGGACTGCAACTACCACTCTCAACCAGGCTGTGACCACCAACCTTCTGGAAGGAAAACAGGTTTTCCTTTTCTTTTTGCTTTGGCCTCAGGGGGACCACGTGGTGCTCAGCACAGGGGCTGGTGAGCACCATCCTGTTTGTGCCCCAGGGGGCTGGGTTGGACAACTGGGTTTTGAGGGCTGAAACCAATTGTCCTTTGTATCAGTGTATCTATTGTAATCTTTTTATTAAATTGTAGTTCTGACTTCTAAGCTCTTTTGAGTTGGATTCATTTCTCCTGCCTGTTTACTTTTAAACCAGCACACACGGGGAAAGGAAAAACCTCCCCTTAGCTGGGCTCATGCCCCTGTGCTGCCCTCTGCATTTCTCCAGGTTAGCAATATGTGGAGTTTTTCCTGCTCTCCTTTCTTTGCCCTGCACTTTGTGTGTGGCCGGGGCGACCTCACGGTGCAGCTCTGCCTTAAGTAGGCACAGAGTGTGATTGAGTTTCTGGTGAAACCCTGAGCTGGTCCCATCTGTTCACAGTACCAGGAATTGCTCTTTGTTGAAGCTCCTGGAGCTCATTCTTGTCAGAACCCAACTGGGTTGGGCACGAACACACAGAATCACCCACTGGGACCCTGCCCAGGGTTTTGGGCTCAGTCTGCCCATGATGTCCCCGTGTTCCTCAAAGGCTGCAGGAATAACTCCTCCTGTGGGCACTGGGGCTTTCAAAGCATTGAGGAGTCGCACGGGCGTGCTTCAATTTGTAGCTCTGCTTCAATTATGTGGAGTCCTTCAAAAGGGAAGGGAAAAAAAAAATCAATTTGACTTTGGCAGCTGTCTCCAGAGCGCTGCCAATCACCAGAGTATCTCGGCTATTTTTAAGTCTCCTGAAATCAGTCTGCATTAAGGCAATAGCTGGGCTTGGATTTAAGCCCAGGACTCTATCAATACAAAATGATTTGTTGTAAGTGTAAAGATGCTCCATCCCTATTCTCTCTCTTTTCATTTACATTTTAAGCTTTCATCAAAACGTGGATCAACAATACTAATAGAGCCTTTTTGCCTCTGTCCTGCCTCCCCCTTCCTGCAGAGAACACCTGAGGCTGTGAGTTCTGGACCTCAGTCTGACATGAGGGGGCTTTTCCTTCTGCTCCAACCTGAAGGACCAGTTTGGTCACTGAAGGAACCCACGGCGAGTCTTTCCAGCCTTTTGCCATTTGAATCTTTGCCAGTAAAGTTCTGAGGGACGTGAAATGTGTGATTGAGGGAGTGATGGGAAGCAAAAGGGAGATGATCCTTCATGCAGTAGCAATGGAAATAAGCCTTCAAGAAGAGATTTATTTTTTTTTTCTCAGGTTTAAGATTGACGTTTTCCAAGCACAAAGTGTGTTAGACCGACCATTTTTGGGCCTTTTCACAAGGGCTTGGAGTGACAGGACAAGGGGGAATGGCCTTAAGGGGAAAGAGGGCAGGGTTAGATGGGATGTTGGGAAGGAATTCCTCCCTCTGAGGGTGGGCAAGGGGCTGGGATGGAATTCCCAGAGGAGCTGTGGCTGCCCCTGAATCCCTGGAAGTGTCCAAGACCAGGCTGGACGGGGCTTGGGGTTTCCTGGGATTTCTAGGGCAGCCCCCATCTTACAGAAGGCATTTTTATTCCTGGCCTGTATTTTGGCCTTTTTCTGAAATTTTTCAAGAGGTGTGGTCATCAAATACCTGAAAAAATAAGATTTAAATTGAAAAAAAATTAAACTTGTTACTTAATCTGTGATGAAAGGATTGGATTTTTTTTTTGCATCTTTGCTGTAAATATTGATTAAAAATAGCGACTCTTGATGTGTTGTTGCTAAATGGGACTTCTGATACATATATGTAATTGAAGCAGGACTGATTGATGTTCTCTGTGGGCGAGGGAGCGTCTCAAAAAAGCAAGTATCAGTTTCTTTGCCTGTCCTGTTTCAATATCTGCACTAAATATTATACAAGTCCAAATGGCTGGTTGTTGTTCAGCTCTTTTGTGCCTTCAGGGCATTTTGCAGTAGCATCAATGCCTCTGGAGAAAAAGGTAAAGTTTATTCTCATTCCTTATTTAACTGGGATAATTCCTGTCGTGTCCACGTGCCAGCCTCTCCAGGCTGTATCACAATTTTCATTCGTGCCTTTGCATTCAGAGCTCTTTAGTTTATCACCAGCACAAAGAAAACCTGCCTGGAGAATTTCCATCAAAGCCATTTGGTGATGAAGGAGGGAACATCTTTTTGGATGCTTTAAACCAGGAGCCATAATTCCAAAGTGAACTTTCAGTGCCCTTATTAATAGAGAAGTAATTTTTTTAGCAGCACCCTGACCTGGGCAGGGAAAAGGGAAGGTGAATGTTGCAAGTGGGGAGATTGATGTGATTTAGAGGAAGTGGTTTTGCTTTGATTCTTGATGCCAAGTGCCTCAGTCCAGTCTCCTGAGTGCTCCTGTCGCTCTAGAGTTGGGTGAAGGTAGTTTAGAAATGCTGACTTCCACCAGGATGGTTAACTCTGGAATAACTTCTGTGAAATCTATTGCAGAGTGAAAAAAATGGCATTTTTCCAAGGTCCCAGCGACTGTCCACTGGGCACTTCTGCTCCACTCTTATTTGACTTGTAAAAAAAAGCCTTGATTTAATAAGATGCAAATGGGAGGGGGAGGCAAACCAGGTACCAACCAATCATTGTCATAAAAATTGCCAAGAGAATCGGTGCCATCATAAAAGTGTCCAACATTGATGTTGTGCTGCAGAACTAATAAAGAGGGTATAAACAGAATATAACCTTGAAATTAAATAAATACATTCCAACATCAGGTCTTGGGGAGGAGGAAGAAAGAGTCACTGGGGCTTTGTGCCAGACAATTGAGTGTTGGGTTCAATGGCTCAGGGTGGAAATAAGACCCAAATATCCAAACCCAGCTTTTCTTCCAGCCCCACAAGGCTCCTGTCGACAGCCAGTGGCTGGCCTTCCATTTAGCAGCAAGTTATTTCCTAATAATGTGAGTTTATTGGATGTGTGAGCTGCTCTTTGTGTCCAAGACACTCAGTTGCATTAAAAAAGCCTGTTTGGATTCAAGGACTTTTTCCCTTGTCTTGCCTCAAGCCCCACCTTCCACTAGACCAGGTTGCTGAGATGGAGTTTTATCTGTAGTCAAACACCTCTTCCAGGGGATTGTTGGGTTCTTAGAGATGCCCCAGGTCTCCCTGTGTGACCCTGGGAATCAGAGGTGCGTGTGGATGTCCCCATGCCATCGTGTCACCTGGTTAGAAAAGAAACCCTTCCCTGGAAGGAAGTGCAGCCTTTAATGGTCACCCCTGGAAGAGTTTTGCTATAAATGCAGATCTCAGTGGCACATACACCCGGAGCAGTGGACCTCCCATGAATTTGTATATATTAATAATAATAATTTATATATAAATAAAGGAGGAAAAAAGAAACTTTTTCCTCCCCACAATAAAAGTTGGACTTTTTTTACAAAGGTGGGAAATTAACACAAAGGGAAGAATGAGGATTAAAGCAGAGAGCGACTGACTTTGATTTTCAAGTACTATTGAAGCAGAACTGCTTTTAGGTGGGCTGGTATTTTTTGTTAATCAGCTGATTCTGAGATAGGGAAATTGCCTGGGAAGGCCAGTTAAGGAAAGTTGGACTGGGACAGCGTGACTGAAAATATCTGGAAAGCAGCACAGAACTTCCTATATTGATTTTAGGATCATTTGAATTTCATCTGTATAATGAGACAGATGATGTGAACGGGAAGGACAGAAAAAAGGGATCTAGAGGATGAGAACATTTAAATGCAGAGCAATAACTTCTTAAGAAGCAATTGAATCTTAATAATCTGGCATTGCCTTTGTTTGAAAGCTGAAGGCTGTGCCTCACCTAAGAGCAAACCTTACTGAAATGAAAATCCTTGTAACCCATTTCTGCTCCTGTTCAGGGGTGAGGAGGAAGATTATCAATTCCTCAGGACAGGGAGGAACTGCAATTAAATAAAATTCACGGGGAAGATTAAATCAGTTTGCAGATTTACAAGGCCCTGATGATTCTGTTCTGGCCTTGGAGATGAATTACACAAATCACAGACTGCAGGACGCAGGAAACCTTTGAATTAACACTTCTCAGAAGGCAGGAATTCCACTTGTAGGAGTTATGTCTGTACATATTTTGCTGACCGTTCTCCTTTTCCTGATGCCTCCACATTTCCTTGCTGTAGCTGTGCTTTTTCACACGAGATTATACCTTTCACTGATAACCAAGTGTTCCTTCCCTAAGAGCCACTAACACTCCCCGTTTAAATGGGGATATTTGATCAAGGTAATGCACATGCCAATTGACATATGTCCTGATCCATCAATCAGTGCTTTGATGGCCTAAAAGGATTACTGGGGAGATGAGCATTTGATGGATTGCCAGTTAAGCTGAAAAATCATCTGTCTGGGTGTGTATTTTGGAACTTGAACAACTCCAAATGGGAGCAGGGAGAGGCACCCGGGGCTGGAGAGACTTGCGACCCGCAGGGCTGGAATGTGGCTGGAGCTTTGCCATAGTCACTGTTGGGTTAAATCCACTCGCCTTGGTACATCAGCACATTTCGTCTCACTTCGTTACGACAGGGTCATTAATTAAGGGCTATGCCGTGCCTTTATGGGGCTTCCCAGCACTGTCCACTGCAGACCTGAACCTTTGACAGCAGTGCTAAGGGGGAGCAACGGGGGACACGCTTGGGAAAATGGAAGTGGAAGGTCAAGGGAGAAGGTCAAAGGGTTGGAGCTCTTGGTTTAAAATATTCTTTGCCATTTGGAAAACATCCTGCAGGTGTTCTGGCCTGACTTTGCTGACGCCCCGTCGTGCACTGGGCAGAAGGATTTGAGTGGAGGATTTGATTTGAGTCCATTTCTGAGGGATGTTGGTAGTTAAATAGGAGTAAAGATCCTTTTAAAGAGCTAATTACAGGGCACTAAAGGGCTCCCAGTACAGCGAGGCCACTGGTGTGCTCTGGGCTCCTGTTCCCATCCTGCCACTCCACAACTCTCACCCTCCTTTAGCATTTAAATCACGACTATTTTGCCTTCAATAAGCTTTATTTCTGATTAATGCAATGCCCTGATTTTGTGCCTTCTTTAGAGCCTTTGGCTTATATTAGGTGAGCATATGATAAATACGAGAGATGTGGGAGAAGTTGATTCAGTTGGTCGTGGAAATGGACAGGAGGAAACAGGAGCAAAAATGCCCAGATGAGCAAATTCAGGTTTTTTCAGCTTCATTCTCAGCCCTTGTTACTGAAGTCAGAATGCTGTTGAAAAAACCAGAAATATTAAAAGGCTTTTTTAACTGAGGATTACCAGGGAGGAAAAAAGAGAGTTTTTTGCCTGCTGGAAGCAGTGAGTGCTCAGTGAGCAATTCCCCACGTCTTCTAATATTATAAATTTTGAATGTGAGTTAGGGAAAGAAGGTATAGGTGAAAAATTAAACTCCAAATTCTTCTCCATATCCCCCCAAACAATAAAAAGTAAAATTTAAACCCCCAAAGCCTTTAAGAACCATTCCTAATAAGATTACTTAAAACCGTGGTGGGTGAGATGAAATGATGACTTAGAAGTGCATCGATTGCTGTGCTTTAAATCACTCAACTTTGCTCCAAATGGCTTTTGGAAGTTCAGGATGAATTTGGTTGCCCATCTGCTGTGAAATCCCCTTGTTTCCTGAGGCTGCTGAGAGCACGAGATACAAATACCTGTTTATAGCCAGCCTCCTCCAGAAAATTACAAGGTTTCTTGCAAAATGTCTGATCTGTGGCCACATTTTGGGAGCAGAAAATGCCTTTGATGGAGGTGAAGAGGCAAAACTCCCAACCTAAAGAATGAATTTGAACTTAGAAAGTCCACTAAAGGGAATGTGTCACCTGCAGGAATAGGAAATTATTATGCAAACAGATTTACAATAAGCAAGTGGCCAGCAATTAAATATTATTGTTGTGCATTATTCCACTTATTGGCTTTAAATAGCAAAGTGAGGTTTTGGGGAAAGAGGGCAGATGTTGTATCAGCATCTCAATTGTTTGTAGCTCAAACACTCTGGGACAAATTCTGGTCTCTTCTATCAATATAAATCCAGAAACCCTCTGTAAATTTGGCAGCCTCAGTCAATCCGTTCCCTTGTGTTGAGAGAGTGGAATTTGAACCCGACCTTGTTCTGGCCACGTGGGAAATGTTTTACCTGGGAAGGCCTTTCCTTGGAGGAAATGAGTCTGTCTTTCAGCTGCCCCTCCAGTGCTGCAGCTCCATAAGCAGAAGGCCAAGGGCACACACACTCCCACCCCAAAAAACCTGGGTTTTGGTGTCAGCTGCTCCCCAGGGTGTTTTTCAGAAGAGAGACGGGTTGTGCTGGCTCAGAGAAAGTGAAATAATGTGAGAATTACCCAGCAGGGACTGAGGAGCTCAGAAATGGGGCTGGTTCTCTGTGCTGGACCAATATTGACATGGATTTCAGCTTTACAGAGGCTTCATTTGAAACTTAAGCCTGTCTTAAGTCTGATTTCAATTGAACTGGTCGGATTTCCAATAGGTAAGGATTTGTCCTTGTCCTGATTTACCAAAGCTCTGGAAAACAAGCAGTGAAGAGCCTCTCAAAGAGAATATTTTGAGGGGACACCTGGTAGATGTGTATGAAATTCTAACAGGGAAAGGCTTTTCTCAGTCTCTCATGTCCTACAGATTGTCCAAGGGAACGGTGCCCCCCGAATCCCACGGAAATAAATACCAGATAAATAGCAATAAATACAGGAATATCATGGAGGGGAAAAAAAAATGCAGGAAAAAGAGAGAAAGGAAAAGAGGAAAAAAAGGGAAAAGAGAAAAGGAAAGCCCTTGCCATGTGAAGGGTCCCACTCACAACAGTGGGAGGAGTTCTGGAGTTATTTACTTCCCAGAATAAAGATGTCAGAATACGTCCTGAAATTATTTACATATATCTTCCCTTAATGAAAATGAATTACTTGTATTTCATGTAGATGTGCATTAAAGAGTCCATATATCAAACTCCGCACTGCACAGTCCTGTGAAGGAAGAAAACATCCAAGTTATTACCCAAACAATGGGTTATATATGACTGAGTCTGGAGCAGTAATAGAAGCCCATCAATCTCAGGGCAGGACTGAGTCTGGCCTTTGACGTGTTCTAAGAGAGGCAGGTCCAGCAGAGCAGCTCCGAGTCGAGCTCTTGCTTAGCTAAATCTTTCCCTTTGGCAGCAGGAGCAGGTCAGAAATGGATTTATTCCAGTGTCAATATTTCACTGGGTCAGCAAAGGTTCCTACGTGGGAGCTGGTTCCTTTTCCAGCTGGGTTGTTCCAGTGTAATTCCAGTTGTATTGACAGTGGAAGTGTAGCAGACAGCCCTTGACTGGGGTGTTACAGCAAACTTTGCTTTTAGAAGGGATATTTTATTTTTATTTTTATTTTTTTCTATAGGGGGAGTAATTTCTTGAGCTGTTCCAACTCAGAATGAACTGGAAGGACAGCCTGTATTTCTAACTGTATTTCTTCCTGCAGTCCTGCCAATTTACAAGTGTGTGTTCATCCTGGCAGGAGTTGGATGCAGGAGGAGAGACTTGGATGAAACCACTACAAATCCAAAGCAACTGGTAATGTTGTACATCCCAAGGGTCCAGCGAGGGCTGCCAGTGCAGCTTTGGGAAGAATTTCAGCCTATTTTCAAATGTGGGAGGCTCAGAAGGTTCTGGAAATCATGGGCACCTACAGCAATAGCAGTCAGAGTTAAATTCTCCCCAGAAAGCATCTTCTCCCATTTGAAAATTGCTTATAAACAATCAAAGTCTGCAACGGGGAATCATAAAAGACTGGTTTTGATAGCCTGTTGCGGTGGGGAAAACAACTGAGAAAGCTGAGTCTGAGATGTTTGCTCATCAGTTAATCGTGGTTTGAAACTTTTGTTTTAATGGCTGTTTACAATAAAACTGCAGGGGGAGAAATAGTTTCTCCCCCACAGGTTGCTATGGCATTTTTGGAAGGAACAAGCAACTTGAAGTGACTAAGAGGGCAGAAAACACATGCGAGACAGGAACAAAGAGGGAACAAACTGAATCAAGTGTGTTCCTGCGCTGGAAAAGAACACAGAGAGGGCTAAAAGCAGCTGGAGCTGCTCCTGGTACCCAACTCCTCACCAGGGCAACAGGAATCCAGCTCTGGAGGGGGAAGAGGCACTTCTTGCTCGGGCAGCCCAGCAAGGCTGGATTAGAAGAAAGTGCAGGCAGGAATAAAGGAGGGAAAAGAATGTTATCGAGAATTGCTTTTTTTTCCAAACTGAAGTAGATTTAATGACTTGGGAAGATGTTTGCACGAGGTGTTTACACTTGGGTTGCTTTACAACAGGCACCAAACGATTTTGGCCTGGTTCTGGAATGTTCCTGGCGAGTGAGTTTGGGCGTTTATCCTTTGGAATAACTCAGCTGGTTGATCTGAGCCTCTTCAGACACAAGCAGTGCTCAGGAGATTGTTTGACTTAATTAGTTTATAAATCTGTCTCCAGTAGCTGCATATGAAAATTTAATAAGCCAACCCCGCAACGACACGGTGCTTTTGTCCTTTGTTATGAGGCACTGTGCTGGAATAGACCAAAGATGGGAGCAATCAAGGTTAAAAACCTTTCAAAACAGTACAGATGTTCCTGAGCTCCTTCCAGAGCCACAACCAGACAGTGGTGACTCTGTGGGGACACTCAGGTTCTGGAGAAAGGCCTTGATGAACTTTGCAATAAGCTGTGTTGATAATTATCTCCCCCAACCCCATCCCTTAATCCTGGATACTGGATAAAAATTGCAATGTAATTACATTTACTCTTGTTTTTGCCCCCATCCCCCAGCTGCAAAATCCTTCATTTTTGCTGCTTCCAATAGTAAAGACTTTTTGGGTGAAGACTCTTTTTTCCTTTCCATTTTTGAGCTGTGTTTGCCAACTTGAGAATGGAACTATTTTCACCAGAAAAGTAAAGTCTACCCATGGGCAGGCTTTCTCTTCAACAATACGGGTTTTGTCTTGCTTATTTATTAAGCTGAATGCGTAAACACAGTAATTGTTGCTGCTCCTCACCAGGAAAGCTCATCCTATGTCAGGGAGGCCATGCTAGGAATATAAATAGAATAATCTCCTGTTCCTGCAGCTCTGAGTAATAGAGGCTGCACATCTCACAGGTGATAACAGCTTAAACACGAATTCATCCGAGAGTATTATGTGATAGAAAAGGTACACAGCGTTAATTAAGCCTTGGGGGCGTGCAGGATTGATCCTGAGCTGCTGCAAATTGGCTTAACTTCGTTGGCTTGAAAGGAATCAGCCTTATTTACACCACGGGAGAATTGAGCCTCTCTCTTTTAAGATGCTTTAGATTTGAATATCTCAAATTAGCATGTACAAGTTCTCTATTAAAGGAATTACATTAATTATTCAGCGTACAATAAGGTGTGTTTCAAAGAGGAGTATTAAATAGTTTTGAAGGGGTAGAACAGTAACCCATTTAGTGATGACAAAGGTTTGTCACGGTTCCAGCTCTCCCCAGTTGCCTCTTGGCCTCTCCCCATTCTCCATAACCTGATGGACACGACGTGGCCCGTGTCGGGGTGCAGATGACACCTCTGATTAATGAAGAGAAATAATTGATGGCTTTCTTCACTAAAACATTTCTTCCCCGTGCTGAATCAAAATGAAATTCATTTTCTCAACGTCTGCAGTAAGCAAAAAGAAACAGTGATTTTGGGCAAGCTGGACCCTCCCAGGCTGGGCAGAGCTTTGCCAGCAGGTTCCCAGGATATCCATACACTTCTGGAACCCTTCCTGAAGCCCAAAGTTGGGCAAAAAATGTGCAAAATGGACACGCTGAGCAGAGTTTTGAGCCTATTTTCTTTTTAGAGCAAGTGTCTGAAAAGCGTCACAGAACCCCAGAAAGGTTTGGGTTGGAAGGGACCTCAAAGCCCACCCAGTGCCACCCCCTGCCATGGGCAGGGACACCTCCCACCAGCCCAGGTTGCTCCAAGCCCCATCCAACCCTGAGACCAGCAGCTTCCCTGAGACTCATGGAATCTGGGAATGGTTTGGTTGGGAGGGACCTCAAAGCCCACCCAGTGCCACCCCTGCCATGGGCAGGGCCACCTTCCACCAGCCCAGGTTGCTCCAAGCCCCATCCAACCTGGCCTTGGACACTCCCAGGGCTGGGAAGTCCTGCACAAGTACTGGTTGTAGCTGCAAACATTCTCTCTGACACTTCCACCAGAAGCTCTCAAGTGGGAATAAAATTTTGTGACAAGAGTTCCTTGGAGTGGAAGAATTCCTGTGAAAAGTGGCAGCTCCAACAAATCAATATTCTTTTGACCAAAAAAACCCAAAAAACCAAAAAACCAAACCAAACCAAACAAAAAAAACCCCAAAACAAAAAATAAAGAAAATTCCAAGTTAATTCTGCTCCTGGGGCCTGGCTCCTGACTGAGTTTATTTCACTGTATTTCTATGTCTCAGCACCAAAAGGAACAGGGAGTTCCAAAGTTTCAAGGATAGGGTTTTTTTAGGTTTTCAATTACAGGACAGTTTTTTGGTTTGCCTCGTGCCTCAAACTTCCTGAATCTTTTTGTGGCCTGTTTTTACTCTGTCACATTGCCTGGAGTTGTACCTAAAACTTGTGTTTGACTCCAAACCTCCTCCAGGCTGCTGAATTTGGTTTTTTCCTGTGTCTGTGTGCATCCACACAAACACATGGAATATGAATATACCTACAGCTACCTATTTATGCGAGTATGTTTTAAATTTCATTCTTAAGTCTTCCTAGGACATTTTTCTCCAAAGGTACTCTTTGCAAAACCAGTTTCTCATGTCCAAATAATTCCTTTTAGTTTAAAGAAAAGGGTTTATTTTATGAGCAGGATATACTAAGGGATTCAGCCTATTGATTTCTTTCAAACAGCCTGAGCCTCGAGCAGCTTTATCCTTTTTGTTCATTTTTTATGGGTAATGAAAAACAGTTTAATATCATCAGATAAGGCTTAAAAACTCCCTGAGGTTCAAAAGAAGGTTCTAAACAGCTTGTGAGGCTCAGCCTGGGATGGCTGGCCCAGGAGAGCCGTGTGTTTTCCAGGCTTCTGCATCCCAGCACATCCAGCCCTGCCGCAGGGTTTGTTTAATCCTGCCAGGGAACGCTCCTGGGCCGTGGGTTACGATGCCAGGGCAGAGCTGGGCTGGAGGGAGAACATTATGGAGCTACCTATTCGGAGCTGCTTCCTCCTCCATGGTCTGGCCCCTCTGGAATAATGGAACAGTCGTTTAGTTCCTCCTATCTGTTTTCCTTAGTTCCTTGTATTTGTTTTCCTTAGTTCCTTGAATTTGTTCCCCTCAGTTCCTCCTATTTGCTTTTTCTTAGTTCCTTGTCTTTGTTTTCCTTAGTTCCTTCTATTTGTTTTCCTTAGTTCCTTGTATTTGTTTTCCTTAGTTCCTTGTATTTGTTTTCCTTATTTCCTCCTATTTGCTTTTCCTTAGTTCCTTGTATTTGTTTTCCTCAGTTCCTTGTATTTGTTTTCCTTAGTTCCTCCTATTTGCTTTTCCTTAGTTCCTCCTATTTGCTTTTCCTTAGTTCCTTGTATTTGTTTTCCTCAGTTCCTTGTATTTGTTTTCCTTATTTCCCCCTATTTGCTTTTCCTTATTTCCTCCTATTTGATTTCCTTAGTTCCTCCTATTTGCTTTTCCTCAGCTCCTTGTATTTCTTTTCCTTAGTTCCTTGTATTTGTTTTCTTTAGTTGTTCTTGTTTTCTCTGCTTCCAGAGCTGTGTTTTGTGTATGGTAAAGCACACAGAGCATTTGAAATATCAAAAAGAGCATCTCCTGGCAGCGCTGGAGAATTCCTGCTTGGAGCAGGGATGTGATCCTCACATAGTGAAGGTGGATCCGGGGGACAACATTTGCTTTGTCACTCCCCTGTTTATGCATTAAATGCTCTATTTTTCCAGCACGTGGCTCATTCAGCTGGTGTTACAACTCTTAGTCATTGCTGCTGCTCAGTCTGCCTGGTCATGGTGAAGAGAACTATTGAAGAGGAAAAAAAAAATCCAAAAGAGCTGTTATTGTCGTGGAATTGCGTAAATTATTTAATTGGTACTAATTAAAACAAAGAGAGTTTTAATGCCACGGATAAGTCTGAGAGACAAGGAAGTCTAAGGATACAGTGAGAAGCAGGATTTCTCTTTTTGGACAATGCTGTGCAGTTTAAGGTAGTTTAACTTCTGTATGGTAGGATGGAAGGAATCAGGACAAGAAATATCTAGAAGGGGGGGGGGAAGTAATAAAAAACAAAAAAAAAGGGAAATATTTATAGTATTAAAACCAAAGGATGGGTTGCCTTGAGCGATGGTAAAGAAAGTGTAGCACTAAAGAGATCTTGAATGCCAGTGGCAAATGAATGGGAGTGGCAAAAGGAATGGGAAAATCTGACCTGAGATCCCAAGAGGAGCCCTGGAGTTTGGGATGTTCCCCACTCACGTGGCTCTGAGGAGACTCAAACCTTGGAGCAGGAGAGGGGCCACTGTGGCTCACGAGGCCCCTGGAACAGCAATGGGCTGAAGTCTCACGGCTGTAGCAGAGAAAATACATTTTCTCTGTGCCCTGTTCTCACATTCTGCTGATTACTTGGGATTTTACTTGCTCTTAGAGCCAGGATTGGAGAAAGCTGTTGGAGACAGAGCTGGAATGAGCTCCTCTCTTATCAGGTTTAATAATTCTCATTTTCAGTAGATGTCAAAAAGTTATTTCAGAGTTAGCTGGGCAAAAAATGACTGAGAGGTCAGTCCTTGGGAATTGTTATTTATTAAAAGAAAAAAAAAGCATCTCTTTAGTTTGGTAAGGAATGCATAAAACCTTTGTGAATTATTACCTTTCTGTGCCTGAACCTGCAATATTTTATTCAGATTAACTGAATAAAATGGATTCAGATTGCTGAGTCAGATATTGCTTTCCATGTTTATTATAATATTGCCATGATAAGTCCAGCAATAAAGCAGCGTTTGCAGCTCTGGGGGCTGGGGTGGGAGGGAAAGAAGCTTGTGAGATAAAACCTCAGGCAGAGCAGTTTGTGCCCTTCCTGCACCACAGAGGGGCTTGGGGTGGGATTTTTTTGGGGTCAGGGTTCATGACTTGGAGTCAAAAATTACTTGAATTCAACTTTCACCTGTTCTTTCACTGTGGGTTAAGGAATATGGAAGCTCCCAAAAGGACCAGAGGGCACACGAGGAGAGATTTCACCAGGGACAGGATCAGGGGCCAAGTCAGGGCAGGGAGGTTCGCAGGTTGGGTCTAGAAAGTGATAAATGCAAGACATGTATTGAGTGTTCACATTGATTTTCAGTTGGTGGAGACACCATGGTCCATGGATTCTTCCCTCCCCAATGTATTTAAAGCCTCTTGCTGGCTCTTTTTCTGTTTGTAAACCACTCCAAGAGGCAGAATTTCTGCTTCTGTCTTATCCTTTTTGGCAATAAGTGTTGCCCCCAGGAGGAGCATTTGGTGTGTTCCCATCTGTGTGTCTGGGATGGTCCTTTCAGCCGGTCCTGCTCTGAAACCCAGTGGATCCCAAGGGCTGTTTGTGTTCAGTAAGAGATCTGTTCACCTTCAAACCACTGCACAGAACACCCTGCCCTGGGAACAGCCCTGTGGCAAATGCACAGCATTTGCTTCCTGCGCACCACTTGGAGTATTATTTTTTTCATTCACTTTTTTTTTTTAATGTTTTTCTGTCCATTTCAGAGCGTTTTCTTTGGGTTTAAGTTGAATTTCTCAGGAGTGCACTTCAAGCAAAACTTTAACAAAGGGACTTTTCACAACCCCTTCCCTGCAGGCTCATTGCTACTGACTGAGGCTCGCTCTCCTGACTGGTGTCCTGCAGGCAACCAGGGGAAGCAACGGATCCAGTGTCACAAACTCATGGAATGGGCTGGTTGGGAACCTCAAAGCCCACCCAGCTCCATCCCCTGCCATGGGCAGGGGCAC
>VWZG01012844.1:150496-165429 GCA_013396735.1 Grallaria varia | reverse complement strand
AAAACAAAAAGTTAAAAGGGAAAAAAAAAAAAAAAAAGAGTTTTTCCAGAAATGAGCACACATTAGCAGGGAGAAATAAAGAGTTGCTTAAAGCTCAGCAGCCAGCCCCAGATCCTTCTAACCTTTGGCATTGAGTCCCCCACTAATAGAGGTGTCACAGGAGTGGGACTGGGAGACGTTGCTGCAAAGGGAAAAAATAGTCTTTGTGCTTCATCTTTGTGTCTGCAGCTGTTGGACAATGGTCTCCTCCAGTGACACTTGGCATAATACTGGCATAAAATTTCGAGTGTTCCTGCTTCCAGGCAGCTGAGTCAGATCAATCTGAAAGCTAAGTGCTGAATCATGTCTTGGAAATGGGGATTTTCACATTAGATGGAGTCACAAGGCAAATCTTTTTGCTCTACCAGGCACTAAATTGCACTCTTTTTCCCTTATTTCAGAGCTTGGTGTCTATCAGTCATCGCGATTTCCTAATCTCTCATAGGAAATACTCTGTGGAAGTTATCCCAGACCCTTGATTTGGTTCCCTTTNTGGGAATTTTTTTTTTTTTTTTGATTAAACAGTACTTAAGCAGAAAAGGTTGATAGATGAAAATCAAGGAGNTCAGTACTTTTAAAATAGTCCAGCTTGAGAAAGCAAACAGTGGAGAGCCTTGAGAGCAGATTGCAGTGGCCACAGGAGAAATCCTGCGTGGGGTGGAGAGAAGGTGCCCTGGGTGCTGCAGCTCCTTCAGATACATTCCCATGATGAACTTGATATTTGCTCACAGATCCTTTGTCCTCTGTACCCAGCATTTATTCTGCTCCTTCGCCCTCTGACGGCTCCAAACCCTGACAGGAGCTGAAAGTGTCCCAAAATAAATCAGGCTGGAGAGATGGACAAGGTCATGTGCAATATGAGCTGGAGTGGGGTGAGCTGCTGATACCTGGGGGACAATCAGGACCCCAGCAGGGCTGCACTTGGTGAAAGGACATCAAGGGGAGCTTTGAAAAGGAAAAATGGCTCAAGACAGAGAAATAGATGCATTGGATGTGAAATGAAACGTATGTTTATTAGGTGGTTTTGTTTGAGACATCCCCAAGACAGCCTGAAAAACTGAACAATTTCCAAGCCTTTCTCACAAGAGCACTTTCATTATGTAACTGGGGCCGGGTTATTTGGACAATAGTTTAAGAAGGGCTTTGCTAAAACCTGTCAAATCTAATTTATCATGTTGGCACACACAGAGACATGCAATGTCTCCCCTTTCTTTCAGTCAAGTGCATTTGTACACTCGGGCTGAGACACGGGTGTGATGGGGCTGCTGGATATGCAGTGGAGCATGGAGCATATGGATGTGTCAGAGAGGGCTTTGGAGTGTATTAATAACATCATACAAATCCTTATCCTCTGGTTAGCTGAGAAAATAGAAAGTTTTCTGCAGCTCCAGAAAGGAGTATTTCATGTAAAGATCTTTTTTTTTTTTTTTTTTCAGTTTTGATTTTTCTCGATCTAAAAATTAAATAAATAAATATTAAACCCAAATTTACCATGTGGAAATTTGCTTAGAATAGAGAAGATGAGTTAAGGAGCCAGAGGGGAACAGTTATGGCCAGTGGGGATGTTTTTTCCAATCCTGTGTTTCAAGGGTTCTCAGCAAAGTTCTCTTATAAACCCCATCCTCGTGTACAATGACACTGCCACCTTCTTTTGTCTCTGTGGCATTTCAAGGTCACTGGCCTCGCTGGCCTGCCAGGGTTAGACAAGGCTTGGGAGTCCTAACTTGGCGTTACAGTTTGTCTTCCCCTCTGTGAACTTGTTAACAAGATACTTTGCTTTATTATACGACAGAATTTTATTGAAATGGGATTCCTCCTCTCTACCAACTGGCTCATGAACAGGCACTGGTGTCTGTCCTGCTCACAACTCCGTGGAAGAACAGCCTACAACACGTGCTCCCCTTAAGTGTACCTTAAGTAGAACCAGTCCTTGACCAGCTTCACTAAAATACAATCCAGAATGCTGACTTTGGTCCCAGCTTATGTTCTTTTTGGATGATTTACATCAGACAGAGCTCTGGTTTTCGCACCTGCAGTTTTGGAGGGAATGTTTGCTGCCATCAGCATTATAATGAGAAGGGTCCAACAGGTAGAAATCTCATTATTGCTCACAGAACCCACAGGGAATTAGGTGTTGGGAAGTAAAGCAAGTGCAGAAATTCTGTTGTCTGGTCTGTGTTTACAGTCAATGCAGAACAGAAAACATCCATTGAACTAATGTGAGTGGAAAATCAGACTAAGGACTGTAATGGTGTTGGGGGTGCTCCCGAGCTGGGAGAGTCTGAGTTCCTCAAAGGAGGTGGTGATGGATTCCTTGTGGTCCCCGTGGGCAGACCCACCGCGTGGTCTGTGATGATAAATGTTCTTTACAGGGTGATGTACCAGGAAGCACTTGGAAACCAAACAGGAATTTCACCGCTGCAGCAGATGGGTTGTTTAATTTCATTAAATATACCACTGGATCAGAAAACTCCTTCCAGTTTGGACTGGCTATTCCAGGATACAGATGGATCAAAACCACACAGAATTCCATGACAGGGAAACTTCCACCTCTGTGCTCTAAACCAGCTGTTCTCTGTCTCTGAGAGGAGGGAAATAACTTGTTTGCAACAGAGACACAGTTAAGAAAATTACCCTCCTAAGGTTCAGGCACAACAGCCAATTGATTTCAGAGGGACTGGGATGAATGGCAGGAGAAAGAGCCTCATTATTTTTAACTTTGCTGTTATTTCTGGCTTCAGATTATTGAGGCACTATAAAAGTACCTTTATGACGTGAATGGGAGGTGGTTCTCAGGAGCTTCAGCAGCTCAACACTGTCAAGGGCTGGGGCAATTCCACGGGAGCTGCTGGAGCCTCTCAGGGCTAAGGCAGAAGAGGGAGAATTCTGTCGGATTACAAATCGATTTACATTTCCCAGGAGGAAAAAAAAAATGTCTAGGGCAAGTCACATGTGAGATAGGAGGACTGTAAAAACCATGTTGAGTATCTTTTTCTACCTGTCTCCTCCCCATGCATTTCATTCACCTCCTCAACCAGGGCTGTCCGTCACCTTGGCCACTCTGTCTTTGTTTCCCTCGTCTCCTCTGCACCTGTGCCCACTGAAAATGCCCTGCTTTTGATTATTTTATTTTTATTTTTTGTTGTGGTGATGTAAAACTTGAGCCCAAATCACATCGAGTTAAAGGAGGGAGAGGGAGGGTTGTGAGGAAAAGGCTTAGAATGCTCTTCTAATGCAGATTTTATATACCTATAAAGGCTGAGGCAGCCTGGATGTGACTGTGATGCTTTACACAGGGTTATTTTGTCAACATATCTTGATGCCTGGGAATATTTAGTCCCATCTAAAATGCTGTTGAAGTAAATTCTTGTGCTAAAAAGCGTGATGATCCAGGATGGTGATCTTGGCTATGGGAGGGTTCATTCCACACAAAGCAGTCCTGGAGAAGGCACCAGTGAAGTTGAGGCCTTTAATGTGGGAGTTCTTCAGTTGAGCCAGTTCTGGCATAACGTGGCTACAAAGTCTTCCCAACTCACCCTCCAAGCAGAAGGTTCAGGTGTCAGTTTTGTTCTTCAAAAAACAGCAAAGTCTTGAAATCTTAAAAGTTGCCTCTGAACTGAAGTTTTCTTCTGGGCAGTTTCTGTGTCAGATAAAGTGCTTTCACTGCTGTATCCATGCATATCCCAAGGAGTTTGCAATCCAGCTGCATTATAACCACCAGATATTCCCTTTTTAAACTTGGGATGCTGTATTGGGAAGTGCAGATCCCCCCTGCTCTGGTCTTCCAGCTGTGATATACGACTTAACTTTCAAAGTTGTGCACTGTTGAAGGACTCCCAGAGAAGGTCAAGCTTGTTGATTATGAAAAAGTAATTGAAATTTGTTTTATTGGGGCAGGGGAAGGAAGGGAAAATGATTTGTATGTATCTGATAATAGAAAACATTATGGTCATTTATTTTAGTTTCTGTAATTGAATTTCAAAGCCTTCAAGTCGAGGCGTGGATACATCCAGCTTAGAAACTTTCTGTAATTCCCTCGTCCTCTAGTGATCAATTTTAGTGATTGTATAGATTTGTCTTTCCAGAAGTTGATTCCCAGACTGTAGTTAAAGAGCAACAGCCGAAGGAGTTCCAGGCTTGCCCAACAGCTGTTACACACCAGAGCAGTGACTTTTGGGTGAGAACCACCCTGTGAGTGTGTGCAGGGGAGGGGCTGGGCCAAGCCAGCAGATGATGCCTTAAGATTCTTATATATTTGTAGATTCTAATACAGCTGTGTCGTTTCTCACACTTAAGGGAACAAGTGGCAGTCACTAAAACCTCTTTCTCACAGTTTGTGCCACATTCTTGAAATTCGGTTTAATGTTCTTGTCAAGGAAAAATATTTCAGCAAGGACACCTTGTTTGGGACACATGTCCCTGGAAGTTGGGTTGTAGTCGAAGCAGGATGGAAGGTCCAAAACCCTTGGGAAGGCTCCAAAGGGGCAGCCCTGAGGACGGCCCAGAGGGTGGACAATTTTGGGGTTGGATGTGTCCATTAGATCTCAGAACAGAGAAAAGCATCCCAAGTATCAGAGCTCCTCCTGGTTTCTGGGCAGCTGCAAAGCTCTGGCAGGGGTGCTGGAGGTTGTTTCCACCTGTCATCCCCAAATGTCAATGCGTGTCTCAACAGAGTGGGTTTATTTGGCTTACCAATATCTGCACTGCAAAAGAGTCTTTGCTATAGCTGCTGGAAAACCAAGCTGTGTTAGCTCAGTTGGTCTGTGTGGGGAGACTTCAGCTGGCCTGGGGTCTCTGTGGAATAGTTGGACTGTGCCAGGAACCTTCTGCACACGTCAGGGTGATGTGCACGGAAGGAAAGGCTGTGACACCTAGAATGGAATCCGGTCTCTAAAGTGATGGGTCATGTTTGCTGACATGCGTGGTTTGTGTGTCCAATTAGGAATTATTTATGTATAGAGAAACCAATGGGCCTTGGACACGTGTCCAGGCTCAGCTCTATAAGAACCGCAGCCTCTGATACAATAAAGGTCCTGTTCAAGTTCCTGTCCTGTTTTCGGAACAAGACGTGTCGTTTCTTTGACCCACCTCCAACTTTACGATGACATTGGTCAGGACATGGTGCTGAAGCCAACCAGGTTATGGAGCCCATCCCTGTAGGGACCAAGAGTTGGACCCTGTGGTCCTTGTGGATCCCTTCCAACGCAGAATATTCCACGACTCCATGAAATACGAGAGGTTTGGCAGTTTGAGGTTTGGGGATCAGAATGTTCTGCAGGGGATCCCTGTGTCCCTCAGCCTCCAGGGATAGCTCAGGTGGCTCTGCAGGTGAACGACACACAACCAAGCCATTGGTGTCACCAGGGGAGGAAGAGCCCACCTGAATCTTCCCAAGGATTCCCTGCGTGTGTTCTTGGAGGAGGGTGGGGAGGTGATGGCAGGAGCCACGTTGGTGAAGGCACCTGCTGGTGGAACCCCACGCCTTTGTGAGGATCCAGAGAGTCCCAGAGCTGACAGGGGTGGCTGCTGAGGGGGCACCAGCCCGCAGGCAACTCGGGGACCTCTCAGAAACATTGTCCATCACCTTGGCAGAAGTGCCTTTGCTGATCTCCGAGAGTCGGAAATGTTGAAGCTGGCGATGTCGGACTAATTTTCCCTCTCTTAAAACAAACCAATTATCCAGCCATGACAAGAATAGAAACACAAGGTGGTAATTTCTCGCACTCTTTAATTGCCTCCCAAAGAGGATAAAGCAGTTACTTAAAAAGACTGTGTCTTCATCTGCAGTGTTGAAATAAAGTCTTTTGAGGATAACTTAAAAGGACAGAGGAAGAGCCTTGCTAAGGAAAGTCAGACCTAAATGAGCTACTGGCTTCAACAGAGCTTGCCTATCATTAGGCATTCTCTCTGTCATATGGAACAGTGCAAAAAGCATGGGAATTAATGCACGGCTTCCAAAAGAGGAACTAAATGTTGGTAGCTGGTGTTATAGAAGCCCTTAAAAGAACGGTCCAGTGGGGTAGGGAGCAGGGCTGGGATGTGGATTGTTCTGTAGGTAAAAGGACAGAGGAAGAGCCGATCTCAGGTCAGGAATTTTGGATGTCCAGGAATTCAGTCCTCAGCTGTGTCCCTGGGATTGGCACTGGAGACTAAGCTCTTTGTGTTCTCTGTAGTCAGGAATATCTCTGTGCATCTTTCCAACAGGCAGCACAGTGTAACTTGACCCTCCTGACTTGTGCTTTGGGGAAGTTCAGCCTGTTCTCTGACTTTAGAGGGCTCAGGGCAGGGCAAATGTTCCAGTTTAGGATTGTAAGATCGCTGTTAAATCCCTGATTTGCCCTGTAGCCATTGATGAGAAAGTGATAGCTCAGCTAGTGGAGCATCCAAAGTCTGCAGATCAGAGCCCAGCCCCAACTTGCAGCATTTTTTATGCATATGAAGAATTTAGACCCGAATTTCCCACCTGTCCACCCAGCCCTAGCCCAGCCTAAATGCCCTCCAGCTCCTCATGCCATTCCCTGCAGGAGTTCAGGGTCTGAGTTCAGGATGATCAAGGTGTGCAGCGCTTGTTGTCTCTGAGGGGTGTGCTGGTGGTGGTGGAGAACACCCACAGATAATAAAGTTTCTACAGCAGGACCCCTGTCCCTGTGGGTTTGAATTCCACAGAGCAGGCAGGGGCTTGGGGAGCTCTCCCAGGAGCCTCCCAGGAGGGACTCAGGCTCAGAGCTGGTGGTTGGGAGCTCTGGTTTGGGTCTTTGTCACTTTGGACAACTGAAGGACAATTTGGCTGCACAGGGGGCTTGGGGAAACCTTTCTTGAACTGAAGGATGGACACAGAGAAAAAGTTCCTGTTAAAGAAGAAAGGACCCACCACTGTCTGGGGAAACTTTTCTTAACCTGAAGGATGGACACAGAGAAAAAGTTCCTGTTAAAGAAGAAAGGACCCACCACTGCCTGGGGACTGGAAGGGTTTCTGAGATTTCTGCAGCAAGAGGAGCCTTTTAAGGATCTAAGCTGTGGCAGTAAATACTTGCATTGGAATGTGGGTAAGACACACGTCCCTGAGCTTTTTCTTCTTTCTTCTTTTGGGAATCTCCTCCTTAATTTTTCTCCGTCTCCCTGCTGAATTGAGGATGTACCTGTTCCATTGGAAACTGGTATTTTGAAGTAGTTCTTGCCGCAAATGATAGAGAATAATCAGAATTCTCTGTAAAGTAGCAAGGAGAGGGAAAAAAAAAAAAAAAGGGAGGGGTAATTCAATGTACTGAAATGATTTAATGAAAAACTTGCATAGCCATTCACTGAACTGATGGGAAAAAATTGATCATTTGGAGAGAACAGGTTTTATTTTGTTCTTGGTTTAACATTTAGGGCAAAGTCCAGTGCAATTGGAATTTTTTTTACCAGTGGAAATACTGTAAAAATGATTAAGCAGTCAGTGGTTCAGCAGGAGAGCTGAGATCATGGGTTCTTTTTTAGGGAAGCAGAGTTAATGTCCTGCAGATTATCCAAGGAATGTGCCCAGCATCAGGACAGGAGGGGGAGCTCCCAGTGCAGCGATGAGAAGGGAGCAGAACCCTCTTTGCTTTTCAACTGGGAGGGAAAATCTGTTTGCAGTCTGTCCCTGCTACTGTGTAAAGCCACTGATGACCTGGATTTGAACTGGTCTCCCAAAGGGTGAGAGGCTCAGTCTCCCATTGTCAATCCCCAGAGGATGCACTTGCTCCCAACAGGGATTAGTAACAAATCCTGCCCTGAAGGCAATGGCCTTTGCTTCCCTTCCTCTGATGAGAGACGTAATTTAAAGATTTTCCTTCCTTCTCCACCCTTTCCCTCCCCATTTCACCCTCTTCTCCCTTCTGCCTTATAAATCCAACTAAATCTTCTGAAAGGGGATTATCAACTGGTAGATTTTTAAACAGTGTAGAGCCAGAAGGGAAGAAAATAAGGTGGATGTTCACATTCCAAGGTTTTTCCCGCAGTTCCTTGATAGACAGAGACATCCTGAGCTTAATATGCCTCTTCAAAGGAAGATTCCAAGTCCATCTCTCTTGGTATTTTCTTCTCGGTACCAACACTGACCAACCTCTGGCTGCTCTTGGATCCCCACTCACACCTCCTGCTTTACCTTCCTTTTGGGTTGCAAAATCCTTATTATTGCAAGGGAAACTCATGGACACCACGAACTGACCAATATGATCAAGGTAATGCCGTTTATTGTTGTGAAAACAGCCCTTAAATAACCCAGATAGCACACACACTGCACACACACTGCAAACCACCCTGGGACTGGTTAATGCCAATAACACACAACTCTATTGGTGTCCAATAAAGTCCTCGTGATCTCTCTCTGTGCCTGTTGTTTTTCAACCTTCTGCTGCAGCTTCTCTAAGTTTACATTCTTCCCCCTGTTGATCTCCACAGAGGCTTCTTAAAAGTAGCTTTTCACTGCAGTCTTAAAGGCCTGGAAGCAGAACTGCATCTAAAGTTCTAGGGTTGTTCATATGTCCATTTTCTGCAAGAAATTTCCCAACACCTTATTGACTTCAGCAGGGTTTGTACCATCAGGGTTTGTACCAGCAGGGTTTGTACCAGCAGGGTGACATCAATTAAGATTTTCTACCCTTTGGCCTGAATTCTGTTGCACTTAAATTCACTCCCACTGTGTATTCCTGGAACAAAGAAGGTCTGGGACAGCTGAGCAACAGGCCCTGATCTCTCTGTGCAATTCCTGCTGGGATTTCTGGATTTTGCAGCAGGCATGTGTTGTTTGCTCAGTGTTCTCCTGGACTTCAGGAGGAGTCGTGCATGGAAAATCAGGGCAAATGAAGGCTGAGGTGCCTGGTGAGCTCTGCCACCTCCTTCTGTGAGCTGGCAATCTCTGATGGCTACTTAAAAAAAAGAGACAAGACAATTCCCACCAGAACTCTGAATTAATTAATGTGAGTGCACCCCTGTCCACATCAGTTTGGCTTCCGAGATCTCTCCAGTTTCTTGTATAACTCTCCTCTTGCGTGTTTTCCAAATGCTACTTTATGATCCCTGAGAGCCAGTGGTCTTTAAAACAGGACTGAAA
Source organism: Grallaria varia (assembly GCA_013396735.1). NCBI lineage: Eukaryota > Metazoa > Chordata > Aves > Passeriformes > Formicariidae > Grallaria > Grallaria varia. Next base: position 156,314 of record VWZG01012844.1, on the reverse strand, counting down.
CCAATACAATCCCTTTGTTGCTTGTTTTCCTAGATGTTGTTATTGTAAAGACAATCAGAGCAGAAGCTACAGTCCTATCAGGAAACTGCCAGGATTTCTTTGGAGCGTTCACACACAACGTGTGCAAAGACTGACATTTGCCCATTGATTTTATATTCTGTGCCCCAGCTGGGGGAGGCTTCCAGAAGGGGCTGCTGATCTAAGGGCTTTATTTTGGTTTTGGCAGCCCAGCCTGGAACAATTTACAGGAGTGGTTTTTGAACTTGAGCCGTCCTCGCTTTCTGCACATGGCATTTACTTGTGGGGATCTGGGACCAGATAAATCAACTCTTGACCCCCCTCTCCCTCCCCCCCAAAAAAAGATCACTGGAGTTAATTTAGATGATAATCAAGCACTGTGCTCTCTCCTTCCCTTCATGTGCTTTGCTGACGTGGGGCCAGCAGGAGGAAGCAAATAAATACCAGTAGGAATGTCTTGAAGCTCCTCAGACTCCCAGACTTTGTGACTTCTGCCAAGCTGATTTATCCCTTACCTGCCCCATCCCTCTGAAAATTCAGCACGGGGCACACTCTTGGGGACAGCAGGGACTTGCTCGTCTCTAATTTAGAAAAAAAGATGACAAGTCCTTTCTTGAGACCAATGAAATTCCCTCCTCCCTGGGGGCTTTTTCCTATTTTTGCTTCCAAGTTCTGTGTGTGCAGGGGCAGGGAATGTCTCCTCCTGTTCTCCCCTGTCTCAGATCAATATGACGACCTTCACCAGAGCTGTAATTACACTGGTCAGGGATGCATCAAACCTCAGAATATTTGATTTGTCCTCAACCTGAGGTGAGGACTGTGAAGGTATTTTTTTTCCTTCCCAACCCTTTGCAAGTGTAATTCAGTGAAATCAGTGGGGATTACTCGAAGATTGCACTAATAATAAAGGAGGTAGGTTAATATCCCTCCTGTCCTTGGATTTACTGCACACAGTGGCAACCAGGGGCCTAATTAGTGTGTTTGGGCTGTTGGTTATGGAGGTTGCTCCAAGAGAAACTGGACTGACACCACGAAACTCGTTACACTCAGGTCTTCCAACACTGTGTTTTTATTTTAAGGAGGAAAGAAAGTGGAGGCAGTGCAAAGTAGAATCCTCATTAGAGTAATTAGCGCAAGTCATTATTTCCTAGAAGCCTCCAATGGCCACATTTATTCCAAAGAGATGCCAAGGGGGTGGCTGGATGCAGCTCCAGCCTTGGGAGGGGAGAAAGGGGGCAGGTTTGCTGCCCGTGTTTCCCTGGTGGGGCGATGGGGGATCCCATTAAGCTCAGCACAGCTAATCCTCTTTCACGGGGCTAATTTCTTGTCATTATCTTTATTTGGCTGCCAATTTCCCGTATGGAATTCTCCTAATATTCCAACGCTCAGCGAGTAGAAATTAAGAAAGGAAAAATCCTGCCTGGACTGTGTCAGGGTTCTGGAAGGAAAAGGACTTGCTGGTAGGGCTGAGAAAGTGTCTCCAGGAAAACCTTCTGCTGGTGGTGGCATCTTGGAGGAGTATCTGGGTCCATTCCTGAAACTCCTCCTGCTCTTTCCTGCTCAAGCCAAGTTATGTTGTCTCAGTGAATATTAATATATACAGCTTTGCCAGCAAACTTCTTACACTTTGAAGGACGAGAGGAGAAAAGGAGCCCGTGGGGAGCAGAGGGAGGGGGATGTGCCAAGTCCTGGAATCATTCCTGGTCTCTCCATTGCAATTCCAGGGTTGTGGCTGTGCTGGGTCACCCTTTGGGGTGGAAGGTGTCCCTGCCTAGGGAAGGGTGGGGAAAGAGAAGACCTTTAGGTCCTTTTCAACTCAAACCATTCTGTGATTCTGTGATTGTATGATATTGTTAGAAACAAGTCAGGGGGGCTGAATTTTTGAGGAGGATGGGCTTGATTTTGGGTTTAATGTGATTAATTTTAGTTTGTTTGATTTTTTTACATAACAAAAAAAAAATCTTCATTATATCACTCTATACAGTCTTTTAGCAATAAAACAAAGAGGGAAGAGTTTTGTTGTGGAGAAATTACTTTAGTTTCTGCTCCCCCAGTCCCCAGCACAGTGTTTGCAACGCACAGTGCAGGTAATTGATGCAAAGTGGTATCAGCAGAGAGAAAGACAAACAACCTCAGTGATGCTACAGGGATAACAGCTGGGTTTAAACCTCATTTGTCAGACTGTATTTTCCCCTGTGTTATCCTCCTAAAAGTCTTCCTTTGTTCTGGAGAGATCCTGTAAATGCAACATGATGGCATCTGGAAAAGATCGAAGGGCTGCCTTTTGACCTGCAGATAAAAAGTGTCAAAGGAGACCTTTGAGCATGGAGATGCTCTGTGCTTTTAATGAAATCTGTCAGGTACAGATGAATAGTTAACCTACCTTTCATTTTCACAGCTTATTAAAATCATTAAAAGCCAGCAATAATCATGATCCTTTCAGACTGGAGTATTTATGTCAAGCCCAGGGATCAGAGCATTTCCTACAGGAGGTTTATTGCAGAAGGTCACTGGTGCTTCTCCCCAACATCATGATGGGGAGGTGGAGGTTTCTCCTCTTTGCTCTGCATCTGGTCTTTTTTCAAAGTGTAGGATCTGACCTATAGAAGCCAAACAGGTGAATTTTGCTGTATGTTTTTTCGTGGTTCAATTAGAAATTGAAAATTAAATCAGCTTGTGCTCCAACCTGCACAGCTGATCCTGTCATGGGACAGCCTGAAGAGCAGATTGGTCCCTGCGGATCTTCACAGGGTTAAAAGAAGATGATGGGCTGGAATATCACCTGAGGGAAGACCTCTTCTTTTAAATCAATGTCTGTGCACCCTCACAGGGGCATTAAGGGATTTATTCTCTATTCTTTGGCCTGTAGGTCTCTGCCTGTGTTTTCTCCCCGTTGTTTTACCCCGTAACATTCCTGACAAACAGGACCAGAGCTGCCCCTTTCGGAGCAGGTTGTGTGGATTCATGCAGGGACTTCTGAAAGTCTTGGTCACCAGAGTTTTGGTTCTGGGCAGCAATTCTGTGGGTTTGCTGCTTTGAATTGAGTTTTAGTAACAGTGCTGCATTTTGGGGATCTATTTTAAGGCCTGAACCGAATCTATACTGAAGGACGTTCCTACGGTGGCAAAATGATTTTTCAGCTTAGTACTTAAGATATTTTTCTACCCATGTAGATGGTAGAAATGAGTGTGATGGAGCCAGTTCCTCAAAGCTGAAGATGCAGATTTTCATGGGAATCTATAGAAAGATTCCTTCTCAATTTATATGAAATCCAAAGACCCCTTTTTTTTTCAGGAGTTGTTGTTTGATCTCCTTTTTAACCAGAGATTCTGGTGTCAAAGAATGTAACTATCAGAGCTGTGGATCTTAAAGATTTTGGAGGGGAGGGGGGAGTTGCTTCCCATGCCAAGCCCCGTCTGGCTCTGTATTGAGATTTCCAGGCATTGACAAAGCAATCAGTAGGATTTTTCTTCAGCACAGATTATGCTGTAAAAGCAAAAGGAAAAGACCGCATCATTGATTAAGGTTTGTAATAAGATGACAAGTTTGTAATGATCCCCAGGTGCAGAGATTAAGGAACGTACCTTTCACTTTTCTGACATGATGCCAATATCTTCCTCCAGCTGTTTTGAACACCTCGAGAGCTTGTATGATCTTAAAAATCTGGGTTTGAGAAGGATAAGTAGAGGAAAAGGTGGATCTGCCATCAAAACAGTGTCACTTTTTGTCTCTTTTCTAAATTCTTTAGTGTTTGTTAAAATATATATATATTATAAGGGCTTCTAAATTCCAAGGGGGTCAGGGAAGGACCTTGGGCTCCACTTCAGGGTTACATGAGCCCTCCGTGTTTGTGTGATTTTCAGTGGTCAGGCAGAACACATCAATGCCAGTAACCCCCCTAGAAACAGATAATCCAGACCTTTGGGGGGGCTCGAAAAGTGGTTTGCATTTTCTGTTCCCTTTCCCAGTGTCTGTGCTCTTGCTGCTGCAGACTGGCCTGTTTGTTCCCTTGGGGTTGGCCATTCCCAGTCCCCCTGGCAATGGGTTTCCTCTGGAGACACATTTCTGGAAGGGGAACCCTGCCCTGGATTCCCCACGAAAATTGCTGCTCCAAACACTGGAGCAGCTCCACCAGTTCCTGTTATTCCCTCTGCATGGGCCACCAACCCTGCTTGTCCTTTTGCCTGTATTCTGCAGCAAAGTTCAGTGAATTTTCGGGAATGGAGTTGAAATCCAGGCGTTTGTTTTGCGTTCATGTCACACGTTGTTTCTGCCACAGTCGCTCTCCTTCCCCCCCATCAGTGAGCAGCAAAGGAAATAAAAGGAGCTTGTGTGAGATTTGGCTCAGCAGCCCCTGCTCTGCCTCTGTGCCAAACACCTTAAAGCTGCAGCAGCCCCTGGGGGAGTTGTGACTGCTCAGGCTTGGCATTGCCCTTCCTCTTGTCTCTGCCCTGCCAGTGATGCTGTGACAGAGGGTGGAATGGAAGCAGAGTCACCCAGTCCTGGCATTGCCCTTCCTCTTGTCTCTGCCCTGCCAGTGATGCTGTCACAGGGTGGGATGGAAGCAGAGTCACCCAGTCCTGGCATTGCCCTTCCTCTTGTCTCTGCCCTGCCAGTGATGCTGTGACAGAGGGTGGAATGGAAGCAGAGTCACCCAGTCCTGGCATTGCCCTTCCTCTTGTCTCTGCCCTGCCAGTGATGCTGTGACAGAGGGTGGAATGGAAGCAGAGTCACCCAGTCCTGGCATTGCCCTTCCTCTTGTCTCTGTCCTCCCAGTGATGCTGTGATAGAGGGTGGAATGGAAGCAGAGTCACCCAGTCTTGGCATTGCCCTTCCTCTTGTCTCTGCCCTGTCAGGGATGCTGTGACAGAGGGTGGGATGGAAGCAGAGTCACCGCCAGGCACCTGCTGCTGGAGGGCTCTGCTGTGGCACTGGGTGGGTTCACTGGGGGCTCCATGAGCAGGTCGGAATGACAGGCAGAGAATTTCTCAGAAAGAAGGGAAATTTAGGTTAGAGATTGAGAAGAAATTCCACCCTGTCATGGTGGGGAGGGGTTGGGATGGAATTCCCAGAGAAGCTGTGGCTGCCCCTGCATCCCTGACAGTGTCCAAGGCCAGGCTGGAGCAACCTGGGCTGGTGGAAGGTGTCCCTGTCCATGGCAGGGGGTGGGATGGGCTGGTTTGAGGTTCCTTCCAACCCAAACCAGTCTGGGATTCTATAATTCCATGAAAAGCAGCTTTTTATTGGGATTCAGCTAAAACTTGAAGAGACCTTGTCCCAATCTCTGTCCCTGTGGTTCTTCCTCATAGACCATGAAAACATCTATGGCAGGGATGTTGTGCTTGGCACAGCTAAAGTGTGGTGTTGGAATAATGGTAAAAAATTAAATATGCTGGAGTTTAGTGCCTGAGTTTAACTAAAACTCCTTTCAAAATCTCAAGTGTATAAATCCATGTAAGCATCTCTTGCTGCTGGAGGGAATTCCCCTTTGCTGCTTCAAAAAGGAATTAGAAATTGGCTCAAACTAAAATTTTTCAAGATGCCAAAATGAACTGTTGTCTTCTCATAGGAAACCAAACTCAATTCCAGCATCCATGGAAAGACCATTCTACACAACAACTTGTAATCCGTCTTGAGATTCTCCTTAGAGGAAGAGTTTTCTCTAACTTTCCTTGAGAACTAAACTTGGCTTTGCAAGGAGAGGGGCCTTGTGGCAGCAGGAAAAGATACAGGAGGGCTGGCAGCCACTTCTGGCTTTCCTACAGGATTTGTAGCCTTGGGCAAGTCAGTTGGTGCTTGT
>VWZG01012844.1:27132-150325 GCA_013396735.1 Grallaria varia | reverse complement strand
TATGTATCTATGTATCTATGTATCTATGTATCTATCTATCTATCTATCTATCTATCTATCTATCTATCTATCTATCTATCTATCTATCTATCTATCTGTCTGTCTGTCTCAAACACAAACAGCCCTTCCTGGGTTTCCAGAGCAGGCCAGGCACAGATTTCCATGGTCCCTCCTGGAACTCTCCTCACCCATTGACTGAAGGAGAGCTTGGCAGAAGGAAGAGTGAAAAACTACCGAAGCCCCACTGCCCTTTTCTTCCTGCACTGACAATGGGGAGAACTGCACTTAATTAAACCTGTGCAAAGCAGTGGAAATTCTTCTGGTTTTGCTCAGAAAAGACAAAATTTTCAGAAAGGAATCGGTGGTGGGGCAGAATAAATGGCAGGGGAAGGAACAGGTTGATTTGTTGCATCAGGTGTAATGAAATATTTGGGAGCAGGCGTGTTGACAGCAGCCTCAGTGCTCAGAGAGGCTTTAAGGGGAACAACACATCAAATACTCCTTTTTTGGGTACCAGCTGCATTAGTATTCCCTGCCCACATCAGCCCTGGCACCAAGGCATGTTAATGCGGGCTCTCCCTCTGTTTCCTTCCTTCCTTCCACCTCTTGCCTCCCCTTTCCATCCCACGCCCTGCTCTCAGGGATCTGGGGTTTGTCCCTTCCCAGCCATCCCACTGATGGTCCAGGGCAGTCCCTGCCACTTTTGATAAACTGTCAGATTGTTTTTGGAATGTCCACAGATGCTTTCCTGGAGGTACAATTTCGAGCTGGGATAATCTGCTAAATTGCTTCCTGGGCTGTGCCAGCTCTTCACTTCTGCTGCTCTTTTTAATGTTTGCCTTGCCAGGGCAAAGGGGTGTCCAGCACATTTGGGGTGATGCTGCACCCCAAAATGGGACCAGTGTGCTCTCTGCTGGGTGTGAAATACAGCATTAATAATGTTTCATAGATTCATTGAATGCTTTGGGTTGGAAAGGACCTTGAAGATCATCCAGCTCCAACCCCTCATGCAGTTCCATCCCCCATATTTCCAGGTTGTGGGGTGATTTTTTTTTGAGGATGTATATGCAGGAAATAAATGCATTGGCAAAATGAATGCTTGTTTTTTTTCTTAAAAAGTTTATAACATTGAGCTCCCTTCAATTAATTTTACAACATGATAAATTGGCAGAATTATGACATCAGAGAGACGATCTGGTGCGGCTTTTATGTGAATAATTTGTAAATCTGCTGCTCGTAAAATATTAAAGGAGAGCTGTGGTTAAAAGTTGTGTTTGCCACATATTGACAGAGACTGTGCTTAAACTGGAAAACACACACTCCTAAAATAAGTGTACGGGAACCTGGATTTGAGGACTCTGTGCTACAGTGTGCAAAAAGAGGAGCTTGAATGAGTGTTCTGGAGGAGCAGAATGGAAGTGAAGTAAAAAATTACCCGTGGATTTTTATAGAATCATGGAATGGTTGGAGTGAGGAGGGTCCTTAAAGCTCATTTTTTCCCACCTTCTACCATGGGCAGGGACGCCTCCCACTATCCCAGGTTGCTCCAAGCCCAGTCCAACCTGGCCTCGGACACTTCCAGGGATGGGGCAGCCACAGCTTCTCTTGGTAATGCCTTCCTGGGATTTTTCCCACTGAAATAAACTTTACAATAAATTATTTTTCCTACTCATTTTATCCTTATAGAGCATGCAAATGTTCTGAAATACTTAATTTATTTTTACTTTAATTATTATTTTTAAATGGCACTGTGCATAAACTTTCATTTGGTTCATTTTGGGAAAAATATGGCTGACCTAAATAGCAAAACTATCTTTGATCTTGCAGAGATTGAACTGTTAGCAAAAATTAATGACTGAAAAATGAACACGTGTGGCTTCTCTCCAGAGAGGAAAATACATCTTTGAATCAAAGAACTCAATGCAGAAGAAGCCAAATTCCCACAAAGCTGGTGCTTTTAAACAAAATGATTAGAATTTTAAAAAGGGATCTAGAGGAGGTGAATGACCAGGCTCTGCCAATGGTTTTATAAATGAAAATTCACTGGTGTGTGTTGGGCTGTCCCTCATTTTGGGGGGAAGAAAAGTTGGGATAGATCAGCCCTTGCTGGTTGATTCTGCCTGGGAAGAGGTTCCACAGTGTGGAAAACCCTGAAATAAGGGCAGAGTGTGTGGATGGTGATGTGGGGATGTCACTGCACTCCAAACCCTTCCCTGGGTTCTGAGCCGCCACTTGGGTGAGGAATGTGGGAAAACAGGAGCTTGCAGGGGAAGCCTGGAATTCACAGCCTCATTTTCCAGAGCTGCCAAGTGCTTGGTGTTTGTGGAGTTTGGTGTTTGCTCCCCACTTTGGGAGTCCTTCAGTCCCAAATGCTGAAATTTCCTGCAATATATTTATTTTTTCTCCCGTCTCTGTGTATCGTCTACATTCAAATTTTGGGTTCTTCAGAGGTCTGTCCTTTATTGCCACATGTCCAGTTCTTTGCTACATTCACAGTCCACTGTGGACTTGGATTTCAGACAGGTCCTCTCCGAGGATCTTTAATGTAATTAGCAATGGTCAATCTGATTTAAGTCATAGAATATGTGTAATACTCTGCCCATGGAAGGCTTAATTAATTAAAATTCATTCAATGTATCACAGAGCTTGTGCAGTGAGAAGCATGCTGGAAACACCAAGTATTATTTATTACTTCTGTAGTGAAAATGTGGATAATAACTGGAGGTTGTGGTTCCAATTTACAGGATTTGTATGTGAACTCAAATTCCCTGGGAGACAGCTTGACCTCAATTTCCATTTATTGACAGTGTGTCTGCCTGGCTCACCCTCCTAACACATTGTGGTGTGAAATGGGAGCAGAGATTAAAGAAAGAACCAAAATTAATGTTTCTTTCTGTGCCCTGCACCTGGTTTAGGACTAAACTGGAAGGATGTTTTATATTAGAATGAGGATTACCCAAAAGAAATACCTCTTCCAGCTCCATGCTCCTTCCTTCTAGTGTGTTTGTTAGTACAAACGTGGCACTTGAGGACCAAATTTTATTCCTCCTGAATTTATAATTGTAGTTTTCCACCTGGCACTTCAGGATCTAAACCAGCCAGGATACTTCAGGATCTGCTGCAGGAAACAGAGGCTGGGCTTTGCTTCCTTATTTAATACACATGGAGGAAATTCCAGCATCACCTCTACACTCAGGAATAGGTCTGAGGGAGTTTTGCTTTACGAGTGCAAGTCAGACAGCACAGCAAGTCTATTCCACAAGCACGTGTGTCAGACAATTAAATTGCTATTAAATCAACAGCAGGCTCACAGAAGTGTAGGGTTTGTAGCAGGACTCTTGATTTGTGTGGCTGTGCAGGAGGCAAAAACTGAAATCTCTGGAACTTGTGGTTTCTTGGAAATATATTAGTCAAATCTGCTGGTCAATAGGTTCTCCTAGAACAGCACAGGTGAGTTTTAGAAGGCAGGCTGCAATCAGGAGTGACAAAGCATTACAGTTATCTCCACCTTAATGGAAATGTCATTTCAGACGTGGCAGGTTTTAAGCAGCCTGAAGACACTCACTGGCAAAGGTATCATTATCTCCTGCACGACAGTCCAAAAATACCATCACAAAGCACTTTCTTTTTCCAAAAAAGAACCATTTCTTATGGAACATTTTAGTCTTCTGCCATTGTGGTGTGACAATGAGTGAGCTGCTTTGTCCCATCCTGGGCTGTGTCCCCTGTGAATGTGCTGAGAGCAGGAGCCCCCTGGAAAAGGGGGTGTTTCGCTGTGCTGGGGGAACCACACACGCTCCTGGTGCTGCAGCTCTGCAGTTGTGTGCCTGGGAGAGCTGCCCCATGAATTACTTTGCATCTGTTCTTGCTGCTAATCCTATTACCAGCAACGGGATTAGTTCATAAACAAAGAGCTGGGCTCGTCTGCTCTATATGAAAATTGAGCAGGGCTTACATGCAAAACCTCTCACACTTAGCACCCAAAGCTTCCAACTGCTGGAACTCGCTGGGCTGATGTACACATCTGTGTGATTTGTGGGATTAAAAAAACCCAAACCAAACCCGAGATAAAAATGTAGGAATCATCATATCTCAGAAGGTTTTGAGGGCTGTACATTGTTCAAAGTCGTGCGAGAGTGTATTTCAAGATGTAATTATTCAAGTAGACATGGGGGTGGGGAGCAGGCAATGGCAGGGCCATTATTAGGGAGGCACTGGGGTCACTCTGAAATAAAGGGACTGTCCTGGGTGCCTCTGCCTTGCTGGGTGGACATGGGTGTTGGAAGGAACCTGATTTCCTTGGGAATCAAGTCACTCCTCTGTAAATGGCTTTAACGATGCTCAGTTATTGCTGGAGATTGGGAGGAGCTTGAGATTATTTCATAGCCCTGTAATTGCTGGGCATCATTGCTAAGTCTCATTTGCGTCCAGTAATCGGATGAAAACACTAAACTTCCTTTAGTTTTCCACCATCCTCTTACTTTGTTCCCGGGTTGTGTTTGGAGGTAGCAGAGAAAGGAGCAGGGATAACATATGGGAGCTCTCCGAGTCAGGAGCTGAAGGGTAGCAAAGACTAATGTCTTTGCTTTTCCAATGATTTCTGCAAAGCCGTGTTGGCAGATTGTCCCTGTAGAACCACAGCATATGCCAACCAAACTTTGTGTGCTGGCACTGCTCCCCGAGTTGCTCAGATGATGTGAGTTGAGTTGACAAAAGCAGGATTTTCTCAGTGGTGCGACATCCCTTGGATTCACTATTTCAGGACCAGACAATGCGTTTCTTTTCCCCCCTCACCTCCTTCCTTGCTGCTCTTCCTCTTTTTTCCCCTCATGTCTTTCCCCATAATTTTCTCCACTCAGGAGAAGAAACAATGGACAAACCAAACCCAAATCCTCCCCCATGCACAAACACTGCCATTATGACCCAAATGGCTACAGAGACTTCATTTCCACTCCACCTGAAGGGCACAGAAACATGTTGTCATTTTCTGCTGCTTCCATGTCTCATACAGATATTTTCCAGGTGGGGGTCTTTGCTTTCCAGGAGAGAGACACCTCACCTAAGGAGAGCAAATGATGTCACTTGACCTTTTCAGCTGTTGGACTCTTGGTGTATCCGCCTTGGCCACGCAGGGCTGGAGAAGGGAAAAACGAGGAGCAGATGGATTTATGGCAAGAGCTCAGTGGCAGATGGTGCCTACAGACAGTTCCTGACATGTCCTCAGCCCTAATGGGTGTGGGTTTCACCTTTTAGCAGCACTGAGAACACACTGATATCTGGTGTCATTAAAATCTGATGCATTAAAAGGTGTGTTGGCAGGTAAGAGACTGCGTTACAGCAGCAGAAGCAGCTCAGCACCTCTAATATTTAGTTTGAGGATTTAAGAGTTCACCTTTACTCGTGGCAAAGTGACACCAGCAGGAACCTTTTCAGACCATTCAATCAAATCTGTAAATTCTCGAATAATCACTTTTCTGAGACAGTTCGTCTTCAGTGTATGGGATTTATTTAATCTGATAACAGTTATCACCTATGCATTCAGAATAAACCCAGAGCATCCTGGCTATACCTGTGCCATTGGAAATGATTTGATAAAGTTTAATGTTAATTACTTACATCATTTTTTCAAAAGGTCCTTGGGGCAGGCTGAATCAAACCCCATAGCACTTTCAGCATTAAGCTCAGGAGCAGGCTTAGGGATCCAGCTTGTCTCTAAGTGGTGTATTTAGTGCAATTCTCTTCCAGAGGCCCCAGAAGAGGAGAGAGCAGCACTGAGGGAGAGATGATCGGGCTGGTTTTTCCTCTTTCCATGCACCCATCTCAGCAATTCCCAGTTCTCCCCTACAACTGGAGCCCGAGCTGCCGACCCCTTCCCACCAGCTGCAAACCTGCCAGCTGAAATCTCTCCTTTGGAGTGATTTAGACGTGCCTGACTTGGCAGATGTAGACCTACACAGTGACATCCTCAATCCAGGACTAAATCCTGGCTTTGCCTAATCATTCTTTACTGGGCTGCTTTCAAGCTCTCCTTTCTACATCTCCTGAATTTTTCATTGCCTGTAAAGGATTGTCTTCTGGAGTCAAAGGAGAAAGATGAATTAAAAATGAGTCGTTGGGTTATAATAGGTCAAGTTGCTGCTTTGGGGGTTTGGGTTGTATGGAAATGTGAAACACAGCAAAGGAATTTGGCTGGAGACAAACTGGAGAAACCCCCAGTATGCAAAGATCTCTAAAGTCAAGCGTTGCACAGCGAGGTGATCTCTGAAGGGATTGGAAGATCCTTATGAAGAGTCAAACCTGTGGAGAAAGTGGTGGGAGATGTAGTAGGAAACTTGCACACCTTTCATTCTACAAAGTCAGATTAGAGAGGGAGCAAAGAGTTAACTGAGAGGCAAAAAGTCTTCAGTGATGCAGTTCCAACATTATTGAAATGGGAATGGTATTAAATCAAACACCCTTTGATCTAACACACCAGTGGAATTTGCAATTGAGGCAACTGGAGCTGCATGAAAAATGAGTGTCTGGCCAAGGCGGAGCTCAGGGACCCACAGACCTGGATCTGCTGGTCCTACCTGCTGTGCTGAGAAGGCAATTTGGGGACAGTGGCATCACTGCCTGCCGGGCCCCCTCGGCTGGAGGCAGGAAGGTCCCTCTGTGCTTCTCAGCCTCTGAGAGGGAGTTCTGCATCTCCTCTGGTGCAGCCCCTGTTCCTCTCACTCGCTGTGCTGCCTTGGACTTCCTGCCAAATCTGGGCACCCCCAGTCTCCAAGGGCAGGGTTTGTGACTCCCCTCCCACTGGCACTGCCATTTTTGTACTCGGGTAACAGAGCTGATGATGCTGAACTTGTTTATGACAAGAACTAAGATTCATAATTTAGAATGCTTCTATATAGGAATGAGATGCAATTAATTTCTTTCTGTCATTACATGCAAAATTCTGCAACAGATGGACCAGTATCATTTGGCAAATAATTCATCTGACATTTCCCTCATCAATCATTAAACAATTGGTACATTTCTTCGCTGTGGAGTCAGCTTGAAATTCGCAGGATGCCAAAGGGATTGGTCCGGATCCACGGGAATCAGGGAGGAAACTGATTGACTTGGGAAGGCCAGTTGAGAAATGTGGGCGTGCAGTGACCCCCTGTCCATCACCAACGTCACAGAATGGCTGGAAGGGACCTTAAAGCCCATCCGGTGCCATGGGCAGGGACACCTCCCACCAGCCCAGCTTGCTCCCAGCCCTGTCCAACGTGGCCTTGGACACTTCCAGGGATCCAGGGGCAGCCCCAGCTCCTCTGGGAATCATCCCAGTTCTCCCAGCCTGTCCTCCCAGCAGGGCTGCTCCATCCTCTGCCCATCCTGGCGCCTGCTCTGCGCTGGCTCCAGCAGCTCTGTGTCCTTGCTGTGCTGGCCCCAGGGCTGGAGGCAGCTCTGCCAGGGGGGGCTCAGAGGGGCAGAATCCCCTCCCTGATATTGGGGAGAAGTTTCCATGACATTCCATAATTTTCTTGATGTCTGAACTACCTGATACCTGAAGGAGACAGTGCTTTTGTTCTGTGTAGCTGCAGGACCAAGGTTTGACAAAGCCTGAGTGAAACTCTGGCTCATTAAACAGCAGCAACCGATAAATCTTTTTTTTAATAGTCTCTTGAATTTTTAAATCTTGGATTTGCTAATGCCCATACCGTAGATGTATGGAAATAGGTATTTCCAAACTGGGCTCTAACTCTGAGAAGGGTGATTTGGATAAATGATTTCACTCTTCTTCCACCTTTTAATTAAAACTATTGTGGCATGGGCTGGGTATTTCAACAGATTCCTTTAATAAATGCCATCAGGTGCTATTAACTTCCAGGGGATCACGCCAGGTTAACTCTCTCCTTTCTAGGATTTCCTCAAATCTTTGCCATATCGTCCATAATGAAAACAGCAGCTTCCTTTGCTTTCTTCCCTCTCTTTATTGCATCAGTATGCGCTGCAAAACCAGGGGCTTGCACATCCTAAGCAAAGATAATGAGAGCAATATTAATTCCACTACAGCTGCTCCAGGCATGTAAATGAACCTTTCATCTGGCCAGCCAAGCTCGGAGCCTCCGAGAACACCCAGGCTGAGCAGTTGGGGGAGACAGAGGTGAGGGGGAGAGGAGAGGCCACGCTAAAAATGCCTGCCATTCAAATGGCCTGAATTCATATTTCCTACCCAATCAATGCTGCTCTTATGCATGGCATTAATTACTGCATTTTTCCTGTTTCCCCACTGACTGGGCTTGGCCATCGTTGGCCTGTTGGCACATAAATGGACACTGTGTGAAGCCCCTCATGGTTTTAGTCACGTTTTCTTCAGCTCTTGTGGCCATTGGGATGATGGACCTGTTTGATGAGCTCTGCTTGTTATGGATCCTTTGGGAAATGGTGCATTTAATGGAAGAGCTACGTGGAGGGCTGAAAGGCATGGCCTTGGAATCTGGAAGGATTGAGCTGAGACTGAACTGGAAAGTTCAGTGAAGATTTTTCATCATTATTGATAATAAATAAAAGAGCTCAAATGAATTTTGTCAATGTAGTTTTGGTACAATTTGGAGGCAATAGGGAGGAAATAGGGTGAATTTCTGCTGCCTGTAGAGCACAATGCATGGGAGAGACCAAAGCAGCTCCTGAGGAGCTGTTTTAGTGTGTGCTGAGATGATGAGAATAAAGACAAGGTTCTCTCCTTGATTTTATTAGAAACCCATCAAACTCATCACAGACGTGAGGGGCATGTCCTACCTCTCAGGTAAATAAAAGTGTTAATAGGAGGTATTTCTTTATGTATTCTGGAGCATCTGTAATTACATTTAAAGAATAGTCTAAAGCAGCCTTTTCAGAAATATTTCACTCTCAGTAAATAGAAATCTTTATGAATGTGAGAAAACATTATTTACTTATTAGATTTTATTCACTGTGGAGGAGCCTTTTCCTGGATTCTGGAGTGGTTCTGGATTCACACACTTCACCTTCCCCACGCTGAGAGTGTGTTTGCTTTGTTTAAATTCAAGAGAGGAGCATTAACAGAGGCCAGGAAGGTCACGGGTGTCTTGGGCCTTTTCTCTGGCTGGGGAACATCCATCCCTTGGGTTCTCTGTGCCCGCTCCTGGTTGGCACCCTGGGGCACCAGCTCAGTGCAAAGCCAACACAAAAAACCTCATCCCAGCAGGAGGAAAGGGGAGCACAGGCAGGGCAGGGCAGCATTTTTTGGGTGTTCATAATCACAATTGAATATTGACTCAAACGTTTACGGATCACATCGTTTTCTATCCTGGATGCTTGTTGGGGTTTTTTTTCCCCTCGAGGCATTTGCTGCTGGGAATAATCTTGGATCACTCTCACGCTACATGAAAATTTAACCCCATACGATGAGCTCTGGGGTTTGGCAAACAGCACCAAGGATGGGATGTCCCATAGTCTGTCCCCAGAGAGCACGTGCTTCTGGACAATGGAGGAGTTCTCAAGATAAACAGGAAAATATTTTAATTTACTAAGTTAGAATAAAAAATAGCTGCTTCCTGACACATTTTACAATGGTATGATGATTTTTTTTTTGCATGTTAAAATACTTTTTAGACATCTTGAGCAGACTATCTAAAAGGCCTCAGACAAGATAACCCCTCACAACTCGCCCTGGTATCATCAAGCAGAAACTAGAATAAAAAAAAATGATTAAAAAATGAATAATTGGCCTCTTGAGTATAAAAACAGTGTCTGTTTCTAAAGGACATTTGCTTGTGTTAAAAACCAACCTTTCTTCTAAGGAGAAAACAGATATTTCCGTGGCACTAAAGAAGTAATTGCCAAAGTTATTCGTGTCACAGTAACTTATTAATGTGGAAGGATGAAGCCCCCACCCAGAGGTCATGGATGACCCGCTAATGAGACCATCAAGTATTCCCATCAATAATTAAACGAAAACACAATACTTGAGAACTTGTCTCTTTTCCCCTTCCTCAGGCACCTCGAAGCTCCTTTGTTATGTGTAGAATTCATATTTTTGGGGGGACTCCCCTCATGCAGAGCTGCCGTTGAATCCTCTCAGGCAAATCCCAGCCGGGCTGTGCCAGGGGTGTCTCTGGAGCCCCCAGTGCCCTGCTGCAGGGCAGGCTGTGACACACACGGAGGGCTGGGTCCTCCCAACTGCACAATAGTTCTAAAAATTAAGTCTCCACAGCCTCTTTGGGCAGCCTCTTCCAGTGGCTGAACTCCTTCCCAGGAAAAGGCTGTTTTTTTCACATTTCAGTGACATTCCCCATGTTTTGTGTGTGCCCATCAGCTCCTGGCCTGGCTCTGGGCAGCTCTGGCATCTTTGCTCCTTGCCAGCAGGGGTTTGGATAAGGTTCTCCTGCACCTTCCCTGAACAGTCCCACCTCTCCTTGCCTGATGTGCTTCTGATCTCATTTTCTTTTCCCATTTCTAGTTTTAAGCAGGGAGCAGATACGAAAATAGGTGTGGTCTGGAGCTACAACTTGAACAGGGATGGACTTGTGTTCCCTCTCAGCCCTCCCTGGGAATGCAGAGCTGTTGGGAAAAAAAAAAAACCCAGTGAAACCCACAGGACAGGAATTGGGAATTGTTGTATCCTGGCAATGGAAGAGGTGTGGGAAAGGGGATGATTTGGGCTTTCAGACCCCTCGTGAGGTTGTCGTGTCAGGGTGAGAAGCAGCTGATCCAACACCTCAGTGCCCCATGTTAACAAAGATTGTGAGCGTCATGTTTACCTGAAAGGGATAATTAATCTGAAGTTAATGGAGTAATTATCTATTTCAACAGTTATAACAGAGAATTCAGTGGGCTCCCTGAACCAATCAATTTTTCTATCTCTCCTATTGGTTTGGGTCTTTGCTCATGGTTTTTTAAGTGTTGTCCAAATCCACTTTGGTTTCACCTGCAGCAGCTCCGGCAGCTCCTTTCCCCTGGGAGAGTGTGTACAATTCCCAAACAGTTCCTAAGGGATTTGTCAGTCTATCCCTTCTCATCACTGGGATTAAAAAAACCCATGTTGTAAAAGTCCAGCAAATCTCTTTCCCCCCCATTTAACGTGCTTGGTTCCTAAACAATTGCAATTGATTTTGTTTGCTCTTGCAAACACGAATTATCCCCTAATCATCTCAGCTCCCAGCCAGGCTTGCACTCCCTGCCTTGGGTTTTAAAGTGAGAAAATGCTGACATTGCCACGAAAATAAGAAAAGTCAGAGGCAAATAAAAGGTGGGGTTTTCCTTGCCTGGCAGGATGTGCATCCACTTCATTTAATTGTTACCCGTAGAGCTTATTTCGTGCTTTGCAAGGAGGGAGGGACATTTCAGAATTAAATAAATGACTTTTATTTTTGCTTTTGCTTGTGCTTTCTGCTAAATGGCTATTTCAGGGGTCAGCAGTGCCAGCCCTGACTGTGGCATCCCTTGGTTCTACCCAAAAGGAGGACACACAGCAGAATACTAAAGGGGACAGGAGTTTTCAGCTCTGATACATTCTGTACAAGCCAGGCTTGGTGGCTGAGTCCTGGAGATGAGATTGTACAGACAATTACCCACCATTTTTGGATAACAGAGCATTTCCTCTGACGCCCATGGTGATACCAGGGTGGGCATCGCTGGTACTCCCTTTGCTGGCTAATGTGTTTTATTTTTTAAATTACTTTATCCCCATTTTCCTGTACTCTGATATTTTCACATGGTTGAGATTTCTACTATTTAGTGATTTAACAGCTACTTTGGATAATTTACCTTCCTTTACTCTTTTGTCCTACAGTGTCTATGCGGGCCCATTTTATATGTAATTCTGAAGGAGTCACACGAAATGCATTAGCCTGGAACCAAATTGCCCAATCTGCAGCTGCTTGCAGGGAACACGAGGCTCATCCTCGAGAGGGGCATGAACCCCCACTGTCTTCAGGGAGCAGGAACAGCATCTGGAGGGAAAACTCCCACCCAGGGACTGCCTGCCAGCAGCTGCTGGTGTTTTAACTGGGTCCTGTGCTGAGAACAAGCTGCTCTGAGTGTCTCTCCCATCCCAAGTGTAATCCTTGCTACTGTGCTGTGGCTCATGGCTAGGCTGGCTTTTAACCTCCAGGATTTAATGTTGTCCAGGATTTAATGTAGTCCAGGACTAGGGAAACCCACTGTACTCTGCAGGGATTTTTATGTTTGTTTGTTTGTTTGTTTGCTCACGACTGGAGAGCTTGGCTGGACTACAAGGAGGGGAGTCATGGGTGGACTCTGGCAAGGCTCTGGTTGGGCTCCAGCTGTGGTGCAGATCTGTTGTGACACAGTGGGCATGTCATCCTTTGAAGTTCTTGTTCTTCACCTGCCCCGTGGGGACGGTCCTGTTGCCTCTGCTTCTTGGATTGGCTCCCAAATCCTCTGCTCACTGTCTGTGTGGCACCTTTTGTCTCCATGACAGGAGGCTGGAACATCCTGCATTAAAATCAACAATACTTTAATAGAGCAGAAAGACGTTCAGGAACGCAGGGAGGGTTTTACTGGGCTGTGGTTTTAATGTCCCAGCCAAATGCAGTGGTCATGAATTGTTGACAATTAAACACTTAGCACACGAAGAGCTAGAGATAAGAACCTGGATGTGTGCATTGCCTTCAATAATTCACACGACATTAGAGCCTCAATGTCAGCAGTTGTACCCTGCACAGGATGACAGTGTACTAATGAAGCTGCTCCAGCCATTACACTCCAATTGCTAATTTATTCATCGTTTACTGGCAGCGGGGAGAGAGAGGGAAAGGAAAACCCAAGGCCTGAGTTCAGTAGCCCTTGAAACAAAGATTCATGCGAGCTGTATCTGCAGCAGTTGATTTCTGAGTTGTGTCTCTGTTTCATCCTTGGAGAACGAAACCAAATGAAAAGGAAGCAAGTGAATGCAGCCCAGCTGAAGTGACTTCATGGAGGGCTTATCACCAAACCATTGCCCTGGAGTGGAATGCTCACCAAGGGAGGCAGTCGTGTGTTCAGCATGAGAGGGGCAAACATCTTGTTTAGTGTGGAGAAGAGGAGGCTCAGAGGTGACCTCCTCTCTCTCTATAACTCCCTGAAGGGAGGTGATAGCCAGGTGGGGTTGGTCTCTTCTCCCAGGCACTCAGCAATAGCACAAGGGGGCACGGGCTTCAGCTCTGCCAGGGGAAATTTAAGTTGGATATTAGAAAGAAATTCTTTCCAGAGAGAGTGCTCAGGCATTGGAATGGCCTGCCCAGAGAGGGGGGGGATTCACCGTCCCTGGAGGTTTTTAAACTGAGATTGGACGTGGCACTGAGTGCCATGATCTGGTAAAGGGACTGGAGTTGGACCAAGGGTTGGACTTGATGATCTCGGAGGTCTTTTCCAACCCAATCTATTCTATGATTCTATGATCTTCTCATGTCCCTCCAAACCCACCCTGAGCCTGCAGCGTTTAATGCTGGGATTTGGAAGAGAACCCACAGATGATGCCACGACACACACACCCCCTGGGATGGATAAGTGGTGCTGGTAACCCTTGGCCGGGTGGGAGGAAGCTCTGCCAGCTGGAGCAGGATCAGCTGAGCACTTAGAACATTCCAGGTTCCTCTGGGCTGAGAAGGAGTCTTGGACCTCTCATTGCTCCAAGGAAATGGAACAAAACCACAAACAGGCCTTTTCATCCTCCTTTCTTCCATGTAGTTTTTTTACCTTTTAGAGTCACTTATTTAGGCTGATTAAAACTTCCTGATTTATTCCTCTCTGGCAAATGTTCCAATGTTCTTTTTTTTTCTATTTAATCAGAAAATGTAAAGTAAAAGAAGGAGGGGGTGGCATTTCTGCTGCTGAGTGAAGGCTCCCTTGCTTTTACCTCAGGTACTGAAGATTTCTGCCTTGGAATTTGGGAAAATTTCCATTACAGCATCACAGGATTTTTAAGAAAGCAAAATTATGTCCAACTTTTTGTAGGAATGCGGGGATTTTGAGTCTCAGTAAGTCCATGGCAGTAGGACAGCTTATGGCAGTGCTGCTTCAGCTCTCGTAGGATCAAAGGATCTGGGCAAAGACATCCCTGGAAATCAGTGCAGGTTCTGTAGACATCACTCTGCTCAGCTCACTCCCACACCTGGCAGAGTTTCAAATGGACTCTTCCTGGAGAATTATCAATACAAGGTGTAATAACCGCACACTTTAGCTTTTACCTTTATTGGGAAATTATATCATGAATAAATATGAATTCTTGCTAAAGGGCCCCTGACTGGAATGCAGATGGGGTTAACAGAGATGGGAAGAGGTATTTTCAACATCACTTATGATAATTAAGTTCTGAGTCTTGTTTGAAGTAGGTGTGCGTATTGCTGGCCAATTCAAAATAAAAATAGTGATTAATTATGGTATTTTTCTTATGCAAATGAATATCTGATCTATAGGTAGTGAGGAATTCTCATACCAGAACATACCAAAGAAGGTTTTTTATTCAGAGGCAGCGTGGATGCAGATGGAGTCTGCATGGTTTCTATGGATTGTCTGGGGAATTTTATTACTTATTTGTTTTTAATGGAGTTGAACTCTTTGGCCATTCTGTGTCCCAATCTGAGGGAGACCCTGCAGAGGAGTTGGGTCCTGGGGCTAGGCAGGGTTGGCTTCTTCTGGCGTGGATTGGAGGACCAAGCAGGGGTCTTCTCACCTGAGCTGAGAATAAGGAACTAAGGCAGAAGAGCTGGAATCCGACCTGGAGTTTTGTGCAATTCTCATTTTTCGTTTGAGAGTGGGATTATGAGTGGCACAGAAACCCCAAGAGATCTGGGCTGTGACATGCTAAGCAAGGGGCTCCTTAGCCATTACGGGGACTATTTTAAAATCTTTAAAAATTAAGTAACACATAATGCTTGGGTCATGACAGGCTTTATAAAGTGCTGCCACCATTTTGGCACCTGAAGTCAAGGTTTGTGCAGGGAGTTGTTTCCAAAATAGCTGCTGGGTGTGTAGCCCAGGGAGGGAGGGAGGGAGGGAGGGAGGCAGCACAAACCTCTTGCATTTTCAGAACCCGCATTAAAGGTGCCCAGGAGGAGCCCAGTGCTGCTCTCTGAGCATCCTGAGTGTACTCCGGGCACAAAATGGTCCTGTGGGATGTGCTGAGCTGCCCCTGGGCTCCAGTCCCCTGCAGGTCCTGCATAACCAGAACCAGCTCGGGCAGCTCCTGTTGAACTGGGAGGGCACCAATCCAGCCCTGCCTAACCAGAACCAGCTCAGGCAGCTCCTGTTGAACTGGGAGGGCACCAATCCAGCCCTGCTTAACTGGCAGGAGGTGACACCCTCTGGAGGTGTCCCAGCCTGGATCCCAGCCTGGATCCATCCAGCCTGATGGAGCCCAGCCCTGGCTGGGAGAAGGCTCCACTCTGGCATGGGGAGGGCCAAGGGAGAGGAGCTCAGGAGCTGAAAGGTGTCACTAATTCTGCAGCTTCAGTTCTGCCCTGTTTATCAAACTCAGGGTTTTTCTGACTAAGAGACACCTAGATTAAAAAAAAAAAAAAAAAAGAAAAAAAAAATTACAGGCTGCTAGGAAAGGAATTAACTCCCTCCCAGCCAAAGCAGGACACGGAGTGTTGTCATTTGGAGCTGCCACCTGCAGTTAAATGCCTTTTGTGTGGCTGATCAGTCGGATCACAGTTCCTGCCCCTCGCCCCTTTAGCACGACTTTGGATTTCCATCCGCAACCATTCCTTTGCCTGTTCACCCCCTTGGGAATACAGAAACAAACAAACAAACAAAACCACCAAACAAAACACAAACCAAACCAACAACCGAGGCCCAGTTGAGAATTTGCCCGAGCGAAATATAGAGGTGAGGTGGATTAGAAACAGCTCCGGTTGGCAGATCCCCGGGGAGCAGGTGCTTTGTTTGCTGCTTCTGCCCGAAAATCCGCCCTGGAAACATTTTGGAATCCAGGGAAAGGCAGAGGGAGCTGCAGAAGGGATGCTGGTGGGCAAGGCAATAAAGACTGTGTCTTTAATTTTCTTTCCTGAGGGGAGAAAAGTCCGCAGAGCCATGACAGGCTCACTTGTTCAGCCTTTAATGCGCGATCCGTTTTCTCCAGTGGAGGGCACTCAGCGTATCACAAACTAGAGCATCAGCACCAACAAGCTCCGGAGCATCATCGCTCTCTGGCAAGCCCTCGGAATTAGACAGGAGCTGCCTCTCGGCACAGCCACAAAGCCCTTGCAAGCTGCCCAGCCCCATGGGGAAAGGGAGCCGGCGGAGCCCTTGAGCGGAGCCCCGGCAGAGCGCCGGAGCCGCGTCGGCGCCGGGAGCGGGGCATGGATCGCCGCGGGCGGGGATGGCGAAGGGCACCGCAATGAGGGACCCGCCGAGGGGCCGCCGAAGGTGCTGTCGTCCCTGCCCGAGAAGTTGGGTCGCCTTCAGCGCCGGCTCCAGCCTTTCCTCGCGGATCTCCGCTTGACGCCGGCTCTCCGATGACTTACACAATGGCTCTCAGAGCTTAGAGTCCCTCCCTACCCCCCCCACTCCCCCCCATCCTTCGTCCTGTCTTCCCCACCCCCAACCCCTTCCCTCTCCATTCCCTTCCTCGTCCCCAAAATTCCTGCTTGTCCTCTCGGGGGAACTTTGGGGGGGTTGCTGGCGTGCACTCTGCCATGGTGGTGATGTGAGTGGCCGCCGGGCTGTGCCCGGAACGTTCTGATGGTTTAGGGCAAAGAAACCAGTTTGGAAAAGAAAGAGAGAGAAGAAGGGGAAGAAGAAAAAGGGGGGAGAGAGAAGAGAACAGCTGGAGGAAGGAAAAGGAGGACGTTATTGATGACAAAAGGATGGGTAAGTGAACTTTTCCTGTTGGTTTGCTGGCACAGCTGCGCTGGGGGGATATTTTCCAGCTGGATTATTTGCTGTCAGAGAGGGGGGCACGGGCTGAACAGCAGCAGTGGATTCCTGTGCCAGGTGACTCACTGTACTCACTATTGTATTTTTAGACCGTGTACCCCCCCTCTACATGGACACACACAGACACACAGACAGACAGACACACAGACACAGACACACACATACACACACAGACACAGACACACAGGCACACACAGAGACACACACAGACACACACACAGACACACACACACACACAGAGCCCTCTCCTCCTGCAGTGGTTTCACGTGTCCTTTAGCTGTGAATTGATGCCCCGAGTGAAGGGCTGGACAGAGCAAATTGCCTGTGCCAGCCCCCCCCGCACCTGCCTCGCACCGAGCTGGCCATGGATGCAGGAGCCACCTCTGCCCAATTCCCATTCCATTAGCCTGTGGTGGCATCACTGGGGCTGTCAGGAAGGGCTGTTAAGGCTTTGCAGGCTGTGGGAAGCCAAGAGGAAGGGGGTTTCTTGCCTAGGTCGTTTGGAAAAGGCTTGTTTGGGCTTTGAAAAGATGCCCCTGGTACCTGTGCTACATTTCCAGCAGTCGTTTGCCAGGCTTTTTTTTGGTCAAGTGTGACAGGTTTATTCCCCTCCTTTCTCCCCTCCCAGCCCCCAAGTCTGTAACAGGCAGAACATATTTCCAGCTGGCTGCTGCTGGCACCCAGGCAGAAGCAGATAATAAGATTTAAATTAAAAATCTAACCATTAAAGGCAGGGACACGTAGGCAGGGGCATTTTACATTAGGAATTATTTTGCAGATTGCCCCTTGATTTCAAATTGGATTAAATAACTGCAGCACAGGGTTGGTTTTGTGCGTGTGACAAATAATAAAGTGATTATTTCTCAAGGAGATACCAGCCCTTGAAATAGTTCCTGTTGAAAGAATGCATTTTCATCCTTAGCAAGGATGAAACTCTGGACAGAGGCAGCAGCCCTAAAATTATTCCAGGCATGTGGATGTCTGTTGGGCTTTCTGACATCCCCTCCACCCCTTCTCATAATTATTCAAGATTATATATATTGAATTAATGTATATGTCCTCACATAGAGCATTGCTCCTGCATGACAAATCTGACATCTCAAAGGCAAACCTTTCAAATCAGTAGAGCTGTAGGAGAGAGGGAAGTTGAAATAGAAATATCCCCCTTTAAACTTTCTGGGGTTTGCCATTGTATGCAGGTGTTGGTGGGTATATTTTCATCCAGTCTCTAATGTATATACAAATTAATAAGTGCTTAAGCATTCGCAACTGCATATGGATAACTTTAAATGAATATGTGTCCAGGCAATGAGTCGTGTGAAAGAAATGTGTCTCCTACCATTACCTTGGCACTGGGGTCCCATACCAACATTACCTGATATAATTCTCTATATGGCTGAGGTTTCTTTTTCTGGATCTATTTGTGTATTTGAGGTACATAAAAATTGGGAGTAAAGCCACTTAAACCTACTTCTAAAACCAAACACTCAGTACCAAAAGTAAAGCCGTGACTTAGTGTCTCATTTTACAAAAAATACGTGTTATAAAGATGGATCAAACTTTATGATAAGTGGATTTCTCACTTTCTGCAGTAATTTTTGGAGGATTTGGACTTGCAATTGCTTTTCCTGAGGAACACATTTAGCAGCACGTAATCGCAGGAGCCTTGGCTCATTTCCTCTCCAGCTCTGTGGAACATTCAGCACAGTGACTTGACAAATATGTTTATTGTTCCAACCTCGGCATTCAGCGATCAGGACATCCCAGCTCCGCTGGTGGATGGGCAAAGCCAAGAGGGAACAGCATTTGGGGCTTCTGGGGGATCCCAAGTCACACCAAGGAGTAGCATTGACGAGATGGCAAGGCAGGAACCCCGAGGGCAGGAATTTGCCCCACAAAAGCCCCAGCTGGGAGGCAAACAGGTTGTCTCCCAAATCCACCGTTCCCCCAAGGCTGCATCCAAACCCCCAGGGATCTGCTGGCAATTTATCTTAACAGCTCTCCAATGCCCCTTTGTTTTCTCTTGAATATCGTAGGTTTCCACTTAATGAAGCAGCTGAGAGGCACGAGTGTGCTCCTGGTGCTGCTGCTTCCCCCGGTGCTGCTGGCGGGGGCTCAGCGAGCCTGCCCCAAGAGCTGCAGATGCGATGGCAAGATCGTCTACTGCGAGTCCCACGCCTTCCGAGACATCCCCCACAACATCTCCGGGGGCTCCCAGGGCTTATCCTTGCGCTACAACAGCATCCAGAAGCTGAAATCCAATCAGTTTGCGGGCCTGAACCAGCTCGTGTGGCTTTATCTTGACCATAATTACATCAGCTCTGTGGACGAGGACGCCTTTCAGGGCATCCGCAGGCTGAAGGAATTAATCCTCAGCTCCAACAAAATCACCCATCTGCACAACAAGACGTTCCACCCCGTCCCCAACCTCCGCAACCTGGACCTGTCTTACAACAAGCTGCAGGTGCTGCAGGCGGAGCAGTTCAAGGGCCTCCGGAAGCTGCTGATCCTGCACCTGAGGTCCAACTCCCTGAAAACGGTGCCCATCCGCATTTTCCAGGACTGCCGGAACCTCGACTTCTTGGATTTGGGCTACAACCGCCTGCGGAGCTTGTCCCGCAATGCCTTCGCCGGCCTCTTGAAGTTGACGGAGCTCCACTTGGAGCACAACCAGTTTTCTAAGATCAATTTTGCCCACTTCCCACGCCTCTTCAACCTGCGCTCCATTTACTTGCAGTGGAACAGGATCCGCTCTATCAGCCAAGGGTTAACATGGACTTGGAGTTCCTTGCACAACTTGGATTTATCAGGAAATGACATTGCGGGCGTAGAGCCTGGGACCTTCCAGTGCCTGCCCAACCTGCAAAAGCTGAACCTGGATTCCAACAAACTCACCAACATCTCTCAGGAGACCATCAACACCTGGATCTCGCTCATCTCCATCACTCTCTCGGGAAATATGTGGGAATGTACTCGAAGCATTTGCCCTCTGTTTAATTGGCTTAAGAATTTCAAGGGCAATAAGGAGAGCACCATGATCTGTGCAGGCCCTAAACACATCCAGGGCGAGAAGGTGAGCGATGCCGTGGAAACCTACAATATCTGTGCTGAAATCCAGGTGGTGGTTACCGAGAGGTCCTACCAGGCTCCCAAAACCCCCCCGAGACCCGTCTTCATCCCCAGAGCCACCGTTTCCAAACTGGAAAGCCACCAGCCAACCCCTGCGATGCCAAGCCCTTCCGTCGACATCCCGACGCCCGGAGTGGAACCGGAGTACGAGCACGTGTCCTTCCACAAGATCATCGCGGGCAGCGTGGCCCTCTTCCTCTCCGTGGCCATGATCCTGCTGGTGATCTACGTGTCCTGGAAGCGCTACCCCGCCAGCATGAAGCAGCTCCAGCAGCACACGCTCATGAAGAGGCGCAGGAAAAAGGCGCGGGAGTCGGAGAGGCAAATGAACTCCCCTTTGCAGGAGTATTACGTGGACTACAAGCCAACAAACTCTGAGACCATGGATGTATCGGTCAATGGATCGGGGCCCTGCACTTACACCATCTCTGGCTCCAGGGAATGCGAGGTATGAACCATGATCCTCCTAAAACCATTTCAGCTGCTGGGAAGGAGAGGTAAATGTTTGAAGCTCTTGAGGTATCTCTAAATACCGGAAAAATTAATGGCTTTTTCTTTGTTTTTCCTTTCGGGGTTTGCTCTGTAGCAGGTTCTCGCAGCAAATATCAACAGCCAGGGAAAGGATGATGATTGTTTTGAATAATTAAGACTTGTTAAAATTTGGATGAAGTTGATGTCAACAACTGTGATAAAGGCATCTGGAGTGTTTTTATCCTGTTTGCACTCATTTTATGAGCTGTGACTACAAGAGAATCCTATTTTTAATGTATTGGTAGATACAGAGGCATTTAAGAACCTCTTCTGTTTTAAAAATAAATACGGACACCTCTTTACTCATACTCCACATGAAATCTTGAGGGGTTTTTGGCCTATTTAAAGATGATGCGTAAGATTTTCTGCATTTTTGGTCCAGTTGAGGAGCAAACGAGAGGGCAGCAGGACTGCAGTCTTGGAGTCAGGCACTTGTTTTCCTGGAGCAGCAGGAACAACAGAGGCTCCTTTGAACCTGAGCCTTGGTCAAGCAGCACCTTTGCAAATACCTGGGTTGGGAGATGGGTATTCTCGACGTTTTTAATTTCAATCCAGTGATTAGTGAAGGCTCAGACAGAGTTGATTTTCACATCCTTAAGGCTGTGCTAGGATTCGACTCAGCATCATGGGAAACACAAGCAGGAAAAGCTCCCAGGGCATCTTTTCGGTTGTTCAGCTTTGTAGGGAAACACCAAATTGTTTCATTGGTGTGTTGTCAATGACTCCCCTGCTGTGTATGCGAGGGGATGCTTTTGCTCCGAATGCTGATGCTTATTTATAGCTGGTAAAGGAGGATTTGCACAATTCCATTGCAGTACTCCTTACTTATTCCTGCAGGTGATGTGGCATTAGGGGACCGTGGGGGATTTTGCTCCCCGGGTTGTGGATGTCCTACCTGAGAATGGTGAATGTGCCTGGTGGAATTTATTCCGATCCATGTGTGAGGATTGGGATTGATTATGGAAATTTTGAGCCGTGACTTTGGCATGGAAGGTATGTTAAAGAGGAGCAGTGTGGAATGGGCTGCAGTCCTGGGATCCAGATTGTTTTAAAACCAATGTTTTCACTTTCTGACTAAGGGGCGTCTTTGAGATGTTTCATGTTTGGCACCTGAAATTCCCGGCTGGTTTTGGAGTTAAGGAGAAGGCAGAAAAATGCCTGTCTTGGGGTTGCTTTCTCTGGAGCCGCGTTGCCTTTAAAAAAGAAAACCACCTGCCCTATCTCTGTCATTTCTCCGGCACCAGGGGAATGGAGGTGTGGGTTTTTTCCCCTGTTACCAGCACAAGTAGAAAGCGATGTTAAAGTTATTTTGAATTCTCCCTGGCTGTCACAAGGAGCCCTAATTTGATCTGAAAGGCTGTCTCCCCTTCGTGCTCAGGTTCAACACTGCTGAAGTTCCATTAGCTTGAATAAAATGTTGACAGTTTGCACCCTGATGGTAAAACAGCTGAATCTCCACGTCATAACTGAGCACCCAGCTAATGAAGGCATCACCCTCTAATGGGATTTGGATCTCAGAAGATACAGGGATGATGTGCTGTTGTTTGGGAGACTGAAATGTGGGTAGTCTGGATCATGGCAGATAATCCCAAGGTTGAGGAGTCCCACCGGGTGTCGGACCAAAGGTCAGTGTGGTGAAATTGCTCCGTGGTGATTTGGGATGTCACACGTGGCATTAAACACCAGGGCGCCCCAGTTCATCTGGTTTCCAGGTGCTGCTGCAGCACCGCAAGGGTTTTATTCAGGTTAAATTAAGCTGGGGCTGAACTTTGGAGGGTCAGGGTGTTTATTGGGTTATCTGTGGGATTCCTGGTGCTGGTGTAAATCACATGGTAGAGTCCCAACCTGTGACTTGTGTTTGGGTGGTGATTCATCATCAAGTGGCTCTTAACACACTAATAAATAATAGGGAATAATAAAGACTTCAGGAGATGGAAACCAGATCATTGAAGGCACTTGTAGCAACCCAAAGCCCTCACTGAAATCCTGTTTCCAGCTTGGATCTGACATTCTTCGTCTCCATAGCTACAAGGTTCCACTTGTGAAAGGAGAGATATGCACTGTACAGCACTTAAATATGGGGAAAAAAATCCTTGTAGGCTTCAGCAATAGATAGGGTTTATGTTTGGGGAAAAATAGAAACTGGGGCATCTCTTAATTTCCTGATTTGCCCAAAGGGGCAAATAGTTTACCTGTGGGGAACTATTGAGTGAGATACAGCTCAGGCCCATCCTCCCGTGGGGCTGAGTTGTTCATTCCCTGAGCTCAGCCTGAGGTTTCTCCCAAAAAAAGAACCACTTGGAAGAGAGAAGAGAGCCTGATTACCAGGATGAAGGCAGGCAGGCTCCAGAATTCATTGCTTGGGAGTCTGTTGAATTTACTTTTTTAAGTGATGTTTTTCCAATGATTATCTCCTTCCACGTGTCCATCCCCCAGTGCCTGAACGCAGCTGAAGTGTCCAAAAATTGTGCCTTTAGGGAAGGGAGAATTGAACCTGGGAAAGATCAGGGATGCCTGAGCAGGTGCTGCTGGTGGGGTGGGCTGACCAGGGATGTTTCCTGAGCTCAGGTGAGCAGACCTGTCACCTTCCCAGTGGTCGTTGGGGGTTCAGGAGTGTCCAGCTCAGCTCATCCATAAACCAGCCTGCCAAACTGGCCTTGGAACAACATGCTGAGGTGTTTGCACAGGTTCTTTCTTTCACAGCAGCAGGGATGGTTTTCTCTGAAGTTTAATGAGATTTGGAGTATTAAACAAAGGCACACAGGTGTACTAGGGCTGCCCTGGAGTAGGGGAGGTTCAGATACACTTTGGGTGGCTGCTTTTTCCAGTCTCTGCTTTAGGAATTATTTCTTGTGCTGCAGGGACAGAGCCAAAGCCAGGCTGGCTGCAAATGGGAGCGACTCTTGGCATCAGTGGGATTATAATCACTGACACCTGGCCTATGCTATTCTATTTGGTCTATTGGCAAGAGCTGCTAAAATAACTGGATGCTCATGATTTTGGCTCTCCCCAGCCAGTTCCCAGACGGCTGCTATCTCATTCTGGTATTTGCTTTGTGCACATGCATCTCATTCCCTCTCTATTTCATATTTATTTGTACATTTGCTGCAGATCTGGGGGCCATAAAAAGCAATTTCAGAGACCGAGCTGTAATGTTATGTATTTCCTACACACGACACAGGAAATAAGTGTGTGTGGCTCACTGGGAAGGGTGTGGGGAGAAGGAAAGTTGCTACAGGAATGTTTTTCTCTCCCCTACAAGGTCATTCCTCTCCCCTTTCCCAGGCTGGCAGGGACAAAACAAACAGCCCAGCAGGTGAACAGCTTTTCTGTGTGCCCTGAGCCCGGGGAGGCCCTTTGAGAGCAGGTTTGACACAGACCCTCGGAGGGTACTTTTTGCACTTTTCCTTCTCAGTGTCTGCCCACATGCCATGGATGAGCAGGGACATCCCCGCTGTGTTTTCTGCTGGAGTGAGAACCAGGGTGGTTGTCACTTGTGTTCACTCGTGCTAAATCAGTCACACAAAATCATGTTCAGCTGGAATTCTGCTTCCTGCCTTATTGCCACTGGGGGAAAAGGACATATAGGTTGATAAAGGAAAGCAAGACAGGCAGGCTTGGTGGGCTGCTGACCTCCTCCTTCTGAGCTTCATCAAAAAGGAAATGTTAACGTGCTGCTGTTGCTTATTATTTATTTATTAAACACCATTTATGTGTTGGCTTGGACAAGGAAAAAGCAGAATAGTCTCCATCTCCAGGCTGTGTTTAGTGCCAGGTTCCAGTCCTGTAACTCAACATTTCAAGAGCGTCCAGAGGCTCAGCCTGAGCTCACGGGGTGTTGTGACCTCAGGGGAGAAATCACCCAATGAACGGGTACATTTTTCTTTTTTATTTCTTTTTTATTTTCAGAGTAGTGGTTGTATTTCCTTTGGTCACCAGTCTGAGGTTTTTCTAAGGAATGCTGAGCAAGGGCTTCCCTGGAGAGGTGTAAGTTTGTCATAGGCAGGGGAATGGGAAAGGAAGGTGATTGCACAGGTGGGGCATTGCAAAGAGAAGAATGTGGGAGGGGAGGAGAATGGGAAGCAATAGCTCTCCATTCACCTGCTGTCCTCATGGTAGGGCCAAGGCAGGGTGGGGGGTTATCCTGGGACTGGTTTGGAGCACAGACACTGTTAATTTGGCTTCCTGCACCCTGCTGTGCTCTGGCTCCTTCTCTGCCCCTCTTCCTCCAACTCTCTGTGATTATGGACCTTAAATTCCTTTTGAGCTGCTATCTGAAGGGTGAATCAGCCTAATGAGACTGCCATAAGCTCTGGGTTGGTGTGGGGAGAGGAAGCAAAGGAGAAGCTGAGAGTGCAGTTCCTTGTTCCTGAGAGCAGTGGCTTGGAAGGGACGTGTCACAAGGGGCTCAGAGGTGGGAAGAGAAGGTACTTTTTGGAAATCATCATCACAGGATGGTTTGACTTGGAAGGAACCTTTAAGATCAGCTGGTTCCACCCCCTGCCATGGGCAGGGACACCTCCCACCAGCCCAGGTTGCTCCAAGCCCTGTCCCACCTGGCCTTGGACACTTCCAGGGATCCAGGGGCAGTTTTGGTTGTATTTAGAGCCTTTATTAGCATTTCACTCTTGGCATTGCAAGTACAACACCAATATAAAGAAAGTTGTGCTCCAGAAGTACCGGTGATGTAGCAAGAAATGCACAGGGGCAAATTTTCGTGGGCTCAGCACTTGTGAAATGTGAGCTTTCCCAAAGATGTTCCCAAAATGACCGGCCGTGTTTCCGGCAGAGCTGAGCCAGCTGTGCCTCAGCAGCAATTGAGCCACGGGCTGTACATTTGCAAAGGAAGCAGCAGGAGGATGTGGAACTTCTGGAACTCTTACTCAGTCCTTATCCTGGGGCCTGGGGCAGAGAAGAGCTCGCCTGAAATTCGGGCTTTTGATAAAAGCGCTGCTGAGACCTCAGCAAGAAGAGCTTGCTCTGGGATGGTGGCAAAGGAAGGAGGTCAACCCACATCTCCCAAATATTCACTGAGCCTGGGAGCTTGCCTGTCCTCATTTCAGGCATCACATTTGCTCCACCAAGTCTCATCCAGAGGGCAATACTTGATTAACAGAACTCTGGAGTTGCACTGTGGATTCATAGCCTTAGACACAATGTCCAGCCAGGATCATCCTCCCTGCCTGTCCTTCCCTTCTTCTCCTACTTTCCCAAATTTTCCCACTTTCTAGAAACCTCACTGAGTTATGTAAGAGATGACTGCACAAATGGAGAGGGTGCTGCATTGGAAAGCTTTGTGCAAGAGAAGAAAATACTTGTATCCCATGATACAAGTGCTCGAGCCCTTGGAGGGATTCCTGCACTGCTGGAATTGTGGCAGATGCCCTTTGCCCTCTCCATCTCCCTTTTTCTTTCTCTCACCCCCTTCTGCCTCTGCTTAAACTCTGTGATGCAC
The DNA here is from genome assembly GCA_013396735.1 of Grallaria varia. Lineage (NCBI taxonomy): Eukaryota > Metazoa > Chordata > Aves > Passeriformes > Formicariidae > Grallaria > Grallaria varia. The sequence goes on along the minus strand of VWZG01012844.1, from coordinate 124,338 downwards.
TGCCAGTATTTTAAGGAGCAGAAAAAAGTCCATTTTACTCCATTATGTAGTTCATTCCAGAGGGGAGAACGCTCAGAAACAAGGGAGGGAATCTGTTGAACCTGTTCATTGTGGGTTTGTTTTAAACAAACACAAAAAAAATAAAACACACACTAAGAGGGGCAAACAATCTTATTAGTGAGTGTCCTGCTGCTGGAAATGTTCCCGAGACTTTCCCCAGAAGAAGAGAGCTTTGGAAATATGTTCCAGTGCCAGCTGTTCCAGGGATGTTCCTGTTGCCACTGGAGCCCTCACTCATTCCTGGCAGGAGCTCCCTGGCACACAGAGTTGTGCAGCCCTCTGTCCTGCTGCCCACGCTGTAAACATTTTGACATCAACAATTCTGGAGTGATTTGTGTTTATAGCATCACCAGCGTCCCAGTGTTTGGTCATTTCCAGCCAGGTATTCCCGCCCTGAACACAGATGGGCTGCAGCAGGAAACGTTTTGGACACTAATCAGCCTTTATCACATCTGCCTCTTGTGTGGCCAGAAAAGCTCAGATTGCCTGTAGCTCTTCCCACCTCCCCAGAAAAGATGAGTGGATTAGCTTGGAGGGATTTCCAGGATGCTGCCAGCTCTGTGCAAGCTGCAAAATTCCACTTTGTTGGAAGCTGCATTCCACGGTGAAGGGACGGCGTGAGATGACTCTGGGAATGTTGGGTTTTTCAATTTGTTTTGTGTTGGCCTTTTTATTTTCCAAAGAAATACAAAGCTCTTCCAGGCAGATGGATCAATCCTGGTGTTGCCATGGGCACTGGGATGGGAATTGTTCCACCTGCAAAAGGGGGAAGGCAAGAAAGGCCAAAAAGTGCTGATCATCTCCAATCTCACCGTCTGGATTATGTCCAGCTACAGCAAAACTCCTCCTCTGTTAATTAGTTCAAGTATAGATTTATTTTTGGGGTCACTTAGGTCCATTTGAGTATAATTGGCTAGAACAGGAGCAGTTCCTGGCTGCTGCAAAGCCAGAGTCTCTCCTGAAAGCTCCGTGGGCCAGGGCTGTGTCTCCATCAGTGGCCAACCTCCTACAGAAAAGGCCTTGTGAAGATGCTTGAGCTTCTCCTCTTTGTTTTCCATCCTTTGTGGAACAAAAAAAAACCAAACAAGGACTTTTTTTATATTATACTTGAAGTTCTCAAAAGTGATAAGTAAGATCCTCCCAATTTTTAGTCCCTGCATCCCATAGGTCATGATCTTACCCAGCAAAGGAATCATTTTGTGCTCGGGGGAAGGGGAGACAGAGGGGAATCTGCCCAGGCAGGGCACAGAAAGAGGAGATGGAGACCTGAGGAGCCCTTCCTGGAGGAGAGAATTGGCCACGAGTGGAGCAGCCCAGGATTTCAGGAACCTTTGGCAATATCCTTTATTGGATGACTCCATCCCTCAGCCCTGGGAGGGAACCGACCATGCCCTGGTGAGACCTCCCTCCTGGGCATCAACCCAAAGAAAGACCTGCTTGACACGAGTACAAGCTCCAAGGTCTCCATGGGAAGGTCAAGCTCGCTCTCAGTGTCTTGCACTCTCATAACTCAATTTTTCCCCCAACTTTTCCAATGCGTAGAGGAGTGTCTTTGATAAATAGGCTTGAGTTGTGTGGCTTTGCTCATTTTCAAACTCAGTTCTCATTAAAAATCAGCTTCTCCTTCTGTGTGATGGCCCCTGAAAACCCCAGATGATTCTTCACTGCTCTCATCTTTCACTAACACATCCATTTGGATTATCTTTGTGCCATGATGGATGCTTTAAAAGGAACCAACAAGGCCATCAAATTCTTGCCCTGGTTCAACTAGCACTTGTTAATGTTCTAAATCATCTTGGGCCTGAAATGTGCTGCTTCTTAAATTTAGAATGATGTGATTGCCTAAAGCCTCTCCATGTGTTAATTAAATCATCATAATTGTGGTTTCTTGAGACTGACAGGTTATAAATAGTTTTTCTTCCCCCCCCCCACCCCAGCAGTAATTGGGGATGAATGACAGGCAAAACAGCTATTGTTTAAGTGTACATCTGACACCAGCCTTGCCATTACCACTCCACTTCTGTGCTGTTACTTGATTGTCCTGAAATAATCGACAGTGTCGTCCTTAAGGGCTGATTAATTGCCATGCACTTCTCACATTATGGGGAGACGAAAGAAATGATTTTCCTGGGTCATCATTATCCCTTTCATTTCCCAGAATGTGTGTCCAGGGATACCGAAGGTCAGGGCAGATGTTCCCACACACACACACACACAAAAACATGTGTCAGAACACACAGAATAAATACTAATACATTCTAATAATAATTTTATTTCTATCTCTCATGGAAACCCAAGATTTTGTGGAAATAGAAGCCTTGGTGTTCTGAACATTGTTTTTCTCTGTTTCTGCCATAGAATCATGGAATTTCTGGGGTTGGAAGGGACCTCAGAGCCCATCCAGTGCCACCCCCTGCCATGGGCAGGGACACCTTCCAGCAGCTCAGGTGGCTCCAACCTGGCCTTGGACACTCCCAGGGATCCAGGGGCAGCCACAGCTTCTCTGGGCACCCTGTGCCAGGGCCTGCCCACCCTCCCAGGGAGGAATTCCTTCCCAATATCCCATCTATCCCTGCCCTCTGGCAGTGGGAAGCCATTAAAGACAGTTCAAGCCACATCCAGCCCTTCACCTGGGCAGGTGCAGCTTTGCTGTCACTGGCAAAAGGCAGAACACACACGGTTTGGAAACAAACTCTGATTGCAGTTCTTTTCATTTCTAGGATGGAAAAAAATTTGCTAAAACTGCTGAAGTTGGCCAAGACTTTGTACTGAGCTTTTTGCTTGACTTTTGATCTCGCCCAGGCTCTGAGCAGCTCTGTCCCATGTGGGTGGGAGTGAGGCAGAAAGGCGGTTAATGGGAATATCCTCAGGCTTGCATTATGAACAATCCCACTGGGCAATTAGGCTTTGCTTCCCTTTCATGTAGGTCTGCACGCTGTTTACAGCTCTAATTCGCAGAAGGACCTCAGGCTAGAGCCTGGGCTGCTGCTCTGGAGCCTCCTCACGCTTCCAGTTATGCAAGGAAACCACAATTCCTTGAGCTCTGGAGTGCTGGGATGTGTCCTGGTGCCTGGCACAATGCAGGGCTCAGTGACATTCATGAATATACAGAACCAGGGAGTCATAAAGAATGGCAATCAAAGGAGAAAGAACCATTTTGGTTGGAAAATCACTGTAAGGTCATCAAACCCAACCATTCCCCCAGCACCGCTGAGGCCACCACAGGACATGTCCCCAAATGCCACGTTGTTTAAATCCCCCACTGCCCTGAACAGCTTGTTCCAATGCCTGAAAACCCTTCTGGGCGAAGAAACTTCCCCAAATATCCAACGTAAATCTTCCTTGGTGCAACTCGAGACCTTCCTTGTGTTGGAGAAAGCTTCCACACAGGAAAGTCAACCTTTCTTTGCAAGATTGGAGGGTTCCCTTCCTCCTTGTGGGTTTGGAAGGGAGGGTGATGGCTGGGGTCGGGGGGTTTGGGGACTGCTCTAAACTCTGCTGGTCATTTGTCGTGAGCTGGCAGAGAGCCCTTCCCTGCCAACTGTTGCACTTGCAAAGAGGAAAGGAAAGCAAGGTCACATTGACTTTGATTAGAGCCTCAGCACTGAAACCAAGCCTCAAAGCTTTGAAAACTCTCCTGTCTCGGAGTCTCTGCCCTCCCATCTCCTCACTGGGGTGCTTTGCCTTTCACTGCTGCCTGTGGGGGCTGCAGAACAGGGCTGGGCTTTGGCTCCTGCTTCAGCAGGGAAGCCAAATGTGTTGTCTGGAGCCTTAAGGGATCCTGCAGTGGCTGTTTGTTCCTGGCATAAAAGGCAGTCTGAAGTGCTCTGCTTTGTCTTGGGCAGGGATCAGATCATGCTATTTAGTGCTTTTAAAACACCTACACTATATTCAGATGCAACAGAGGCTGACTTAGAGCCACTCAGGTGCTCCCTCGTCCTTCCCGTGGGTTTCTGCAGAGCACTGAAATTGCAGGATTTTCATGGAAATTTCGGAGCCATTTCTTCCCCCTGCATTATAATTTTCTTTCTCAGGGCCTCTAATATATATATATAAAATATATGTATATTAGACTCTTGGCTTTAAAAGCCACATAAATGTCACCCAAGAAGGGAAATGAAGGCAGCGCTTGTGTTTCTGAAGAGGAAACACAAATTGTACAAATCCAAAACCTGTTGGCCAGGTAAGACAGGGGAAGGTTTAGCCTTATTTTGAACTTAACACAGCAATTAATTAGTTGCTGTGTGTACATTTTTTAAGAGGTTTTAAAAGTACTAGTTAATCATTGATGAATTTTAAAGCAGGATAAGCACATAAATAAGAGGTCACATGTGATTTCTGGTAATTTTTTAGAGCGTTTATTAATTTTTTATTAATCCTGGAGAGCTATTTACAAACGCCTGCCAGAGCTGGAACCAGCTGCAGTGAGAAAGCAAATAAAAACCTCAGATACATAATGAGAACTTGACAGAAACAGCAGTTCTCTGATTCAGGGACATGAGGTTGAAACATTCAGCGAACAAAACATGGTTTAGAATTGCTCCTGTTTAATGCTGAGATTCCCAGTCGGAGACTGGGACCAGCCCAGCCGGGTCTCTTTTGCCACACAGCCAGTGCACCGAAGCCCATCATTGCTCTCCCAAATGGAGCAATCCCTGGGGGCTCTCTGCAGTGGCAGGAATGGTCCAGGGGAAGAAGGTGCCACCCAAAGTGCCCCAGTTGTGAGAGGCTGAGCCGTAGGAGAGCCGGGTGTGTGGTGCTTCCCACATCACAGGCACAGTTTGTTCTTTGAATTCCAGAGCCTTTCAAAATGAGGACTAGGGAAAAAAAAATAAAATAAAAATCATCTTTCCTCTCTGCTTTCCTTTCCTGAGTCACTGTTTATGGGCTGTGAGCCTCCTGAGAGCCGTGTCTGTGGCCAGTCCTCCCTGGGCATCACGCTCGGGCTTTGTCTCAGAGCTCTGCAATATTCCTCTTCTTTCAGGCAGGCACTTCATTTCTCCCCTCTCCTTGTGCTGATTGCTAATTACGGGGATGCAAGGTTTGCTTTGTTCCTTTTAAAAGCCTTTGCTTGGGACTATTTCATCATCATCTTTGAATCAGAAAACAGCCTGAATATCAGACTGAGGAGCTCCATGTGCCACCTGTCTCCCTGCCAATAGGCAATTCTGTTTTTTTTTTTTTAATTTATTTATTTCAACTTCTTCATCAATTTGATGCTTTATCTGCAGCGTTTCTGCCCCCTTTTTTATTTATTTAGAAGGTTGTTGTACCTACCTCTGAGCCTCAGCTGATTTCTTTCCTTGAACGTGCCAGGTTTCTTTACAGCTGGATCCTTAGCAAAGGCTGCTGCTCTCTTGCTGTCCACTTTTATCCTTTTTAAGGGCAGTTTGAAGGGATATTTCCCTCTTTACGTTTTATGAGGCTATCTGGAATTTTCCAGTAAAATATCGCTTTATTCATGAGAAGTTTGATCATCGTTTCCCTCCCATTTTCCCCTTCCATAACAATCATTTATGTTTACTGTGGGGTAGTTCACAGAGGCTGAGCTGAAGCCCCTGTTCCAGAGTCTCTTTAGACTTCAGAGTGTCTCTGCTGTTCTCAACTGTGGCCAAAGTGCCTCCTGGAGCTGGGGCTGCCTCATCAGGACCATGAAAAGGCACACAAGAAACCCAGCTAAGAAGCTCTCCAACAAGAGGCTATTGAAGCTCTTCCAAGGAAAATTAAGGAGAAAAGAAGAGACACTTAAAAAGACTCCCTTATCAATTATCCCTTTTTTTTTTCTGGCCTCCCTCTAACAACCTGAGATGTTTTTTTCCTTTTTTTTTTTTTTTTTCTTTTTTTTCTTTTTTTTTTTTTTAATTGTGTGTTGGGCTTTGGCCTTTTTTCTTCTCAGTAATGACCAATATATTTTAATTGAACAAATCTCATTTTCCTTAATGCTTAGTAAAAAGATTTAAAGACAATCTAGAAATAAAACTGGCGTTTATACAGCTCTTAAAAAATTAGCATGAACGTTCCCTTGGGTGTTTTAGGAGCTCAGTGCCTACCCAGTAGCAGTTGAATCTGGTTTTTAGGATGCTCTGGGACTTGCTTCAGACATGGGACCTTCCAGGGCCTGAGTTTGGGTAGTCCTGCCCCTTGGGTCGTGGAGTCATGAAATGGTTTGGGTTGGGAGGGACCTTAAAACTCATCCCATTCCAGTCCATGCCATGGGCAGGGACACCTTCCCCCAGCCCAGGTTGCTCCAGCCTGCCCTGGGGCACTCTCTGGGCACCCTGGGGTTCCTGGTGGCTTTGTTATTGCCCAAGAGGAATGAAGCAAAGAGTGTTTTTTTTGGTCGATATATAAAATTCCTTCTGTTTATTCTCCTTGTTATTCTGTTTGTGAAATGCTACACTCCATTGCAGCTGGAACAAACCGTGTGGTTCCTGCCCCAGCTCCTGTACATTCCATCCATGGGGGGAATGGCTTATGGATTCAGCCAAGAGGGCACAAGAGCTCTGAGGAAAGCCTGGTGGGCTCGGGGGGTCCAACAGACACTCCCAGGGTGCCAACCTGGAGGGCACACCTTGGAACCAAGGGCTGGAAACAAACCCAGTCATTTCTGTACCAATGACTGCACTGTGAAAGCTTTAAGGAAACGTTGCTTGGAGAAGGACAGGCAATGTGCTTAAAGACAATCATGGTTTAGTGACCTTCCTGTGCTTTATGTGTGGGAATTAGGCCAGGCTCCTGCAAAGCTTTAAGAGTTATTTACATCAGCTGAATCACCAAGGGAGTCTCAGTGTTGACTGTGTGCTGTTAGAGCTGCATATATATATTTCACTAGTTATTTGCATGACCTGGATGTTATTTTTAACCAATTTGACTCTTCTAGTCTAATTAATATTGAAATAAGGCACCTGCCTGACTTCAGGACTTTATTATCCTGGTTATCAGAGGTGCTGAGCATCTCCTGCAACACTCTAAGCCCTGCAGAGGCTTCTGGATTTCTGTCAAATCAAGAATCTCATTGATCTTACCTGTTAAACTGGAGCTGCTGCGACCTCGTGTGTGTCAGATAAAGTCCAGCTTCTGCCTCAGAGAAGGATCCTATGAAGTGGCAATAAACCCTTTCCCTCTGATCTGCTCAGCAGCAAGGGAGCTGTTGCTGCTTCCTCCCAGTCCCTCGTTTGGGTGGGAATTTTCCTTCCTGACAAAAGATCAGGAGATTCCACGTTCAGCTGCTCACAGCCCTTTGAGAGGGTGTAGGTGATACAGCTCTGAGTTATGGTAAAAATAATTTCAAACTGAATGCTCCACTTAGTTAATGATAATGCTTGAGCACATTACATCTTCCAGAAGCTGTACAAACATTAACTAATTAGTACCCCCAACTAATACATAATCCGCCGTCACGGTGTGTAATTATGTATTACTATCAGAGCTGGAGGAATTATTCATTGAGAATAATTTATCCAACAAATTTTGGTGGTTTTTTTTTTTTCCCTTGTCTTTACCCTCGTGAATTTGTTTGTAAAATATTCCCAGGTGTGGTTGTAGCTGATCTCACCTTGGCCACGGTGATAGCAAAAGGTGTCCCTTGGATTCTGTGTGACCAGTCCTGTAGTTGTTTGGTCATGGAGTCATAGGATGGTTTGGGTTGGAAGGGACCTTAAAGATGAGCCAGTTCCAACCCCCAGTGCACTTTGTGACTGCGATTTATTTGGGGACTGTCCTTTGTTTTGGGGCAGCACCTCCAGGCCCAGGTGAGTCAGGAGCCCATTGCACAAGGAAGGGGCTTTTCATCCACTCACTGACCTGAGCCTGAATTCCTGGGTGGACTTGGTTTGGTCTTAGAGGTCTTTTCCAGCCTTAATGATTCTGTTATTCTGTGAATTGCTATTAAGAGAAGGGACAAAGCAGTGGGAAGGGAAATGGATCAAGGGAAGGAATAAATGGTTGACCCACAGTCATGGATGGGTTGAGTAAATCCATTCTGTGTGGTTGTACTGGAATGAAATGAATGAAAAATCATGAAAACCTGCATATATCTGTAAATAACTGTATGTATATCTGTGTATCAGGAGGGAATGCACTCTGTCACTGCTTCTTCTGCAAATGCCTCTGTATTCAGATTTGCTCTTTAATTGTTGCTGCTTTCCCAGCATTTTTCAGAGCATGAGGGAGATTGGAAGTGTTTAATCTTAGAAAAGAGATGACTAAGATAAAGCGTGATTAAAGTATTCTCAATAATGGCTGATTTGGAGAACAGTTATTTGGAGCTTCTCTTCTGTCCTGTTACTCAAAAATTAGAAGAGAGTGAAGCTGAGAGAGAGAAAACAAAACAAAAAAAATCAGGCAGAAATACTTTTCCTCATATGAAGAAATAAATCTGTGGATGTCACTGCCACGAGATGTCCACGAGGTGAGAGTTCCTTGCTTTAAAGAGGACTGAAGAAGAACAACTGAAAATGGTTTGGGTGATGCTTTAAAATCGAGCTCAGACTGTAGTGGACAATTCCCTGCCCGTGGCAGGGCTTGGTATGGGCTGGTTTTTAAGATCCCTTTTTAAGGTCCCCTTCCAATCCAAACCATTCCATGACAAGATGATTCTATGATAGAAAATTTCATTCTTTGTGTTTAACCCAGTCTCAGATCATGAGAAAAAAAAAAAAAAAAGTACTGTTTGTTAAATAATTTTTAATCTTCCTTTAGCGTTTTCTTGGTTTCTCAGCTGGTCTGTCCACAGTGATGTGTGGGAGCTGAAAGGCCCTCCAGTTCCACAGCAGTTCTTTGGGGTGAAACAAGGTTTTCCCTTTATGGAAAACACCACGCTGTGTATATTCCTTATGGAGCCTCCTCTCCTGTCTGCCATATTCACACTTTGTGGTAACAGTTGCTCGGATTTTGGTCTGCTCTTCAAAGCCACCCTCTAAAAATTCCCCCTGTCATCTCCGGGTTGGACACAGATGGAACAGAAGGCTCAGGGTAAGAGCTGCAGGGAAGTCTCTCCTTTCTTCCCTCGTCATTTTTGCTTCTCTCTTTTAAAGAAGAGGAGGTGAAAATACAAATATGGTCTAAATACAGCCTGGGAAAGCTCCGGGGATCATTGGGGTGGGCACAGCATTGCTGGGGTAACTACAGCAACAGGCCAGGGTTGTGTTCCTTGCAGGGACTGTCTGAAAATGCCACTTTTAGTCAAAGGCAGGAAATTTATAAATACCTTCCTGGAATGGGCTTTCCAGAATTGGTCCTCGTAGTTTGACACGGAGTGATTTTAATGGTGTTCCATTAAAAAAAAAAAAAAAAAAAAAAGTATTGAGAGATTTTTATTGAGAAAATCAAAGGAAGGGCATTTGTGCCTCAGATAGAAAAGTGTCTGATCTGACATCAGGATTCGTGTTCACCCCATACAGGTGTGGTTGGCTGCCTGAGCTTCAAAGGATTTCAAAGGAAAAAGCATTAATTAACCCTCCAAGTAGCTTTTGTGCATGAAGTAAACTGGTCTGTAAAGTCAGAAGTTAAGTCAGAAATCTCAGTTTCCTCTCCCAGGTTCAAGGAATGACATCTGGAATCCTTGCCCGTGGCAGGGGATTGGAACTAAATGATCTTTAAGGTCCCTTCCAACTCAAACCATTCTGGGATTCTATGATTCTAATCCCATAATTAGGAGCCAGGCCATCTTTCGTCCAGTTTCTCTGGATATTTTGGGTGGAAAACTTGCTGTTTGGTGGCAAAAGAGTAAGATTTGCCTACACTGACTGAGGGCTAAAGTAGATACATCAACCCCTATGCCTCTGGGGAGCACGAGGTGATGTTGTGGAAGGCCTGGCTGAAAACAGAGTGTCGTGGAGTGTAGGGAGAGGGTTTGATTGAGGAGGAGAGCCTGGAGACCTTGGGTGGTGGCAGCTTTGGTGCTGCCCCAAGTGACAAGGCAGGGCTGGGGCTGCTCCTCTCCTGCCTCTCACTCCAAGTTGCTTTGGCTCAGCATCTCTGAAAATGATGTTCATAAATACCTGTTTCCCTGACAACCAAAGCCCAACAGATGATTGGTCAGCTGATAAATATTTTTAGGATGAAGCCCAATTTATAGCCTGTTGTCAGATTTCCCAGGGAATAGGATATTCAGGAAGATCTGAGCCCTGTCCCCAGCTTTGGCACAGACTCTCTAGACTTGTCTAAACCTAGATTTGCTCTCTCTTGGTTTTGTGTTCTGTGCTGGCTGTGCTTGGATGGACGTGTTTAATCAGGTCTTGCTCCTTCAGGTGTTTAAACGTTCATTTGATGTGTTTTGGTTTCTTTAATTGTCCCGAAGACCTCAGCGGATGAAAAGTTCATCAGAGTTGTCCAAGTGGAAATGTGGCTGAGCAGCAGCACTGCAGGTCGTATTAATTAACAGCAAAGAGATCTTCAATTGATTCAAGCTCACTGTCACCACAAATTAAGGGGTTTGGTATGGTTTGTGAGCGGTGCAGTGTTAACAGGGAGCTGTGAAAATAAGATTCCTTTGATGTGCTTTGTTATTTTATCAAGGACAGTTACGGACTCTTAAGGAAGGTTTACAAATTTGGTGCTGAGCTCTTGCACAGCCAAAGAGACCCAAGTTCTGCCCGTGAGGCTTCAAGGCTGCACGTTTAATTGACTCGCCCAACCTAATTTTTTAATAGTTTAAAATCATTGTGTCGCTGTTGTAATTTAATGTATTATTTTTACACTGAAAACCGAGTCCAGCTGGGGAGAAATCTATACTGGGTCATGTCTCACTTCTTCCAATTAGTCTGGAACTTGCTGCCCCTAAATAGTCTTGTGGGTTTTTTTCTTCCCTCAGGCTCTTTTACACCATGTAATTGATGCAGGAGTTAGAGAGGGATGTTTCAGTGTCCTGGAATTAGCTGGCACAGCAGCTTTTATTATCCCCAGGTCTCTCCGAGGGGGTGTTGGATGTTGGGAGCTGACCCATGTCCTCCTCCTGTGACAACCAGGGGTGGCAAAGCTCAGCAGGTTGTGGCTCAGGGGAAGCTCATTCCCTTCCCCAACAAAAGGCAAATAAGCAGCAGAGTCGTGGCTTCTCAGTTTTCTTACTAGGCTCATAAATATGTAAATGAGATGACACCTTTGGGCTTAAGAAGTATTTATAAGGGTGCCTTAATTGGGGAGGGGGGGTGATGTTGTCAGGATGCTATGGGAAGATCTTCAGAAGTTTCTGTGGCTTTGGAGTTGGAGTCCTTTTATTAGAACCATCCGGAGTTTTTAGCACCTTGGAGTGTTGTTTGCCTGCAGTTTGCTGGCAGATGAGGCCATCAGGTAGTCTTAATTCTGGATAATTATTTCCAGGATATAATGAAGCAGATGTAGATACTGTGACTGACCCTGCTTGAGCAAGGGGTGGGTCTTGGTCATCTCGAGATGACCCTTCCAGCCCAAATGATTTACTGCATTGTGGTGTCACCTCTGCTCTGGTATTTTGGGACTTTAGTGACACAAATGCTGCTCCTTCTGTTCTCTCAGCCCTTTGGGGTTGTGGGGGCCCCTGTGCTTGTGTTTGGCTACTGATTCATGCTGGGACTTGATGCTCTTGAAGGTCTTTTGAAGCCTTAATGATTCAATGATTCTGTGTCATTTTGGCTTTATGTTTCCTGACGTGGGGCAGCTGATTTCCAGGGATTGATGCCTCCAATAATCCTGGATGAGGAGCCCAGTGCAGTTCAATCTGACACCCACCGAGGGTGTGTTAATGAGTGCCTGCATACCTGCTCTGCTCCTCCCCTGTGTGTTAATGAGGACCTGCATACCTGCTCTGCTCCTCCCCTGCTGTCTCTCCCCAGGCTGTAGCTCAGATTTTGCTTTTTCAATGCTCCTTTTGCTGGTGGTGATGGTTGTTTACCTCCCTCATTGTACTTTCTGCCTCCTTTCATGTCAGGATTCTGAAGAGAAGCTTTTTTTCCCTTTGAAAGTTTTTCCTGGGTGTGTTTCCTGGGGATGGGGAAGCCAGAGATGAAATGAAATCCTGTCCAAGAAGTTTCGCTGTTTATTTTAAGGGAACCAAGATTTCATTTGAAGGGAGTGGAGAACAGTAATAGTCCAATAGGCAATTCTGTGAAAGGAATTGATGTGGAAGGGAATTGATCACCTGCCTGTCCTTGGTTCAGAGGTAGCTCTTGCTCCTTTTTAAGCAACAACCAATACCTGTTGGGTATTTTTAGCCGTATTCACCTCTTTAAATGAAGAGACACAAAAGTTTCTTTTATTTCCCTAATACCTGCTCTTAAAGTGTCTCTTCAGCGCTGGAGCAGCCCATGGCTGTGGATATAAATCATCATTTGCATGGAGAGTCCCAGGAGTGAGAACGAGAAAACTCTTGAGCTGTTAAAATGATAAATGAGCTGCATTTGGGAGGCTGGAGAAGCAAGTTAACATGTTTACCAACTCCGATGTGTTATGGATGCAATTCCTCATTGCTGACTATGGGGATTGGCCAGACCATCATTTTTGCACCTTCCTGCGTCTCTTGGAGCTCATATTCTATTAAAGTCATTGCATATTCTGTTTTACTCTGTTGTTCCACTATCAAGGAAATATCACTAAAAAGATGAACATTTACAAAATCAGAGCACAAAACAGCACAAAAACATCTATCTTAAGTGGAAGAATGTGGAATAATATGCATGACAACAACAAAAGAGATTTATCTTCCTGAGAGCTGGGCTGACTCCCATGTACTGTGTGTGAGATTATTGCCTGTATTAAATTAGCATTTCAGGGTTCTACCTCGGATTGAACCACAGAACATCAAAATAACCCTGGAGTTGCTTATCAACAGCAAAAATTAAGGGGTTTGAGCCTACAGAGGAGGACAAGGGACACTGCTCCAAACTGAGAGAAGTACATGAAATATCAGAGAGAAATTCTTCCCTGTGAGGTGGGGAGGGGCTGGAATGGAATTCCCAGAGCAGCTGTGGCTGCCCCTGGATCCCTGGAGGTGTCCAAGGCCAGGTTGGATGGAGCTTGGAGCAACCTGGTCCAGTGGAAGGTGTCCCTGCCCATGGCAGGGGGTGGAATTGGATGGTTTTGAGGTCCCTTCCAAGCCAAACCATTCCATGAATCTGTGATTTTAAAAGTTCCTTGAATGGGACCTGAGTGCTGCTGGGCAGACAGGGGATGGGGGTTCCTCTGCACACAACAGGCACTATTCTGTACGTCCCACTCAGCTTTTCACTGCCATTGGGACTGGCTCTTGGCTCAGGTTTCTCTTGACTCCATATCAAAACCAGACCACAGTTCCAAACTTGCTCTGAGGTGATTTATTGGAATGTGGAGCTACACAACAAACATTTTTCTGCAGTAAGGGCTCAGTTCCTGCTTTTCCCTTCTCCCATGTTTTGTTCCTATTCCTTGGCTGGAATCTGTGGTCCCTCTTACAGCTCTGGGGTTCAAGAATTCATTGCAGGGCCTGTCACTGCTCTGTCTGTAAAGTCAACATTAAAGCCACTCAAATTCAGCTCCTTGTTTTCCCTGGCTCTGTGTCCAACCCTTTATACACTACAGAAAAAGATGTGAAATTTGTGTTCTGTCAGAAAGATAATGATTAACATCCTATTTTCACAGCTCTAAACCAGAGCTCCAAGTGTAAGGGCAATGAATAACATGAATAAAATAAATAAATAAGATATTATCTCAGCTACTGCTCCTCTGTGGCAGCTGAGACTGCAGCCAGTGCTTTGCCTTAGCCAAGTGCAGAGGCCAAACTCCTAACTCTTGAGCACACACTTGGTGGGTCCTTGCAGCTGGGAGTGTGTGAGTTCCTCTGTGCCCTTGTAGGTACGTTTCTTGGGGGTTCTGCACGTGCTGTTCTGGGAACTGGCTTTAGTGGTACAGCTTGGTTTCGAGCTTGAACCAAATTATATGATATTAATTATATCAGCGCCCTTTAAAAACCAACCGAACAACGAACCCAGAAAAGCCCCAAACCAATCCTATTTATTCAGAGATGAGACAGAAACAGAGTCACCTGTGGTCAAGTTTCCTTCAACCCTCCGAATCCTCGATGGCCCCCAAACCTGCCGAGGTGCCTCCTGGCTCAGTGCTGTGTTTAAAACAGGCAAATTGACACTTAATGGCCCCCCAACGGGTGTTATTGATATTACCCAGACTCTTGGTTGGTGCAGGGTCTTTCTGAGCAGGGAAACAGAGTGTTGGGAAGCCTCTGTGTGTTGGTGCAGGCCCTCTGTTTAGTTCCTTTCCAAGGCTGGGTGAGCAGAGCTGTTTAAAGAACAGGAATTGTAAAGTCCTCTAAGGAACACTTGGAATTCTTCTCCTCTTGAAGAAACAGGAGCAGAGGGAAAAAAAGGCCTGTCTGAGTCTGAGATAACGGGGCAGATCCATTGCAGGAGCTGCAGGGGTGTGTGTGTGTTCTGCCTCGGGAGGGCTTTGGAAGCACCACAACCATCGCTGGGGTTGGGTTTCTCCTGCTCACTGCTCTGTTCTGGTGGTGATGGGGAGGGAGAAACCCCCAGCCAGGTTTGGGAAGAGTCTCTTCAGTAGCACCCTCAGTTACACGGGCCGAGTTTTCCATCTGTTCTGACTAAGGCAGGCTTTGGAAATGGGAAGAGGCTGTTAAGAGAGGATTTATCGCAGTTAATTAGGAATAGCAAACATTGCAAAACACTGGAAGTTCGGGGTTCTGCTCCTGGATCTTCCTTAAAGCAAATAGAACTTTTTTTGGGTTTTTTTTGTTTTGTTTTTGGTTTTTTTGGGTTTTTTTTTGTTTTTTTGGGGTTTTTTTTGTGCCACTCAGCGTTCAGGAGGAGGCGTCTCTACTACAAAAGTGATTTATTTAACGGTGTCTAATGCTACTGGGGTTGCAAAGACAGTACTTTTTCCATGGGGTCTTTAGGTGCTTTTGAAACATTAAGTGCATCAAATGAGCTTTCAGAAATACCTTTTCCTCTTCACCCCCAGAGAAATGAATGGGAGTAGCAGCAGAGCAGGTGTCTGTTCCAGCATGAAGCTGCCTCTGCCTCCCAGGAAGAAAAAGATCTGCTGTTCCAATGTGTTCCCTAGAAAGGGCTGCAAAAAGAGTATCCCACAGTGCTGGTGTGCTGCAGGATCAAAGGAATTATCCACATGGATCAAAGAAGGAGGAAGTCTTGGCCGTGCAGTGCACATTTAGATTTTCAGCCACACTTAATTAATGATGGAGATAAAACATAGGACGGGAGATCCAGTTAAGCAAGAGGAAATAATAAGTCATAGAATCCTGGAGTATCCTGAGTCAGAAGGGACTCACAGGGATCAAGTCCAACTCCTGGCTCCAATTAATCCGACAAAAAGGTGTTGCTGCAGCTGGAATTCTGGCTTACAGAGGATCATTCTCTCTCTGGAGCAGCTGAAAAAGGAGTTTGGTGAGGCAAATTGGGAGTTTTGCTGACCATCCAAAATGAAATGAGGTGATTCAGGGAGTGCCTTCAAGCTCTGGGACAGCATTTGGGGACATCCAGTGGGGCAGCAATGAAGTCAACTCAGTACCAGGAGCTGGGGGTGCTGAAGAGGGGCTGTGTGTGTTTTGGGATGGTAATGCTCTGTGGGTATCTGACCTACTCCAAAAGTCCTAAAAATGTGTTAAGTTTAGTTTTAGTAGGTTTAGTTTTATTCCCAATCCTGGATTATATGCCGACTGCTGATATTCTGGGAAAAAAAAGTTATTCTAGACTTTTCCAGATAGTGGTTCTTATCCCTGACCACATCTGCTCCTGTTCAGGAGCTCCTGTCATCTCTGTCTCTTCTTTGAGCTGTTAAGAATCTCTTTAGCAGGAATCCTGAGAGCAAAATACATGTTTTTTTGGAGGAGTGGGGCTGTCGCAGTGCAAGCATGAAAACAGATCTATGGAACAATGGACTCACACACCACTCACAAAGGGAAGCGTTTCCCACTCATCCATCTTTCCTTGTCACCACTTTTCAATGCCAAGGCTTGTTTTATTTAGGCAGAAGGTGCTGTATTTAGGATTTTCAGACATGCATTAAACAATAAGAGCCTTTTAAAAGTAAGGTGATAAATTAGTAGCTTCAGAATTGCTGTTCTGTGGTTTTGCAGACCAGGAGAATTCCTAGAGAGAAATAACTGATATCTGATAAAAGCCCTTGGATACCTCTTGGGTTGGGCTGGTGAGAGGCTTTTCCAGGGAGCCAATTTCTGTCTCTTTGGCCCACATTTGTGTGTCACTAATCCCGTCCTCCAGGGCTTCTGTTGGATTCCTGCAGAGGCAAGTGGAACATGCCTTTCCTCCCCCTTGCTGACGTGTGACAGGTCCTGCAGGGAGCTCAATTCCCGTCCTCTGCAGTGCCTACAGTCAGCAGGGCCACAAGTGAATTTAGGATACAATTTCCCAGGTCAGTGCCTGTTGTACCTGAGCTCAGGATGGAGCCAGTTGTTGTACTTAAAGTTACGGAGGAATATTTCTTGGTGGATTGGGAATTTGTGGATTTTTGTGGATCTTTGTGCCAGGAATTCCTCCCTCCTCTGGAGAGTGGGGCAAGGATGGGGCAGGGACACCTTCCACCAGCCCAGCTTGCTCCAAGCCCCATCCAACCTGGCCTTGGACACTTCCAGGCATCCAGGGGCAGCCACAGCTCCTTCCCAATATCCCATCCATCCCTGCCCTCGGGCAGTGGGAAGCCATTCCCTGTGTCCTGTCCCTCCATCCCTTGTCCCCAGTCCCTCTCCAGCTCTCCTGGAGCCCCTTTGGGCATGGGAAAGGGGCTCTGAGGTCTCCCTGGAGCTTTGTCTTCTCCAGGCTGACTGACCCAACATTTTTGGGAGCCTCAGGGGTAGGCACAGCAGGACAGGACGCTGGGCTTTTGGACCCAGAGAAAGCCCCTCTCCAGGAGCCCCCCAGGACCCCTCTGCATAGGCTGTTTAGAGCTGGAAAACCACGAGCAGGGAGTGCAGGAGGTGAAGGTCCATTTCCAGTAGCCCTTTTCCTGTGTCTGATGAAGGGACAGCAATCCCCACTGTCCTGTCCCCTTGGCTGGGTTTTGTAACCTCCCTGTGTTCCCCTTTGCAGTGAGAGCCGTTTGCAGCAGAGCAGAGGAGCGAGGGAGGAGGGAGGAGCAGAGGAAGCCAAGTGGCTCCATGGAGCTGGAATTAGCATCATCAGGCAAAGCAGCATAAAATGCTTTGCAGTGACAGCTTGTTTGCATAATGCCATGGCAGGGAGGTGGCACTGAGGCTGGATGGCAGGGACAGAGGGCCCCGTGGAGTCGGTGGGTTCCTGTCATGCCAAAGTGCAGGTGTTGTCTGAAAATGGAAGAGAAGAACTTTCCAGACAGTATCAGAACAGGTAAAATAGAGAGCAGGTTCTTCATCAGGAGCAGCAAAATGCATAAGTGCACAGTACAATATGAGGCTCTTACAAATTTATAAACCTCCTTAATTATCATACCTAACAGATGCATCCAACCCAAAAATTGTCTGCCCCCAGGGCCACCCTCGGGGCTGCCCCTTTGGAGCTTCTCCAGGGGTTTTGGGCCTTCCATCCTGCTTTAACTGCAACCTGGTCTAGTGGGAGGTGTCTCTGCTCATGGGCTTTTCCCCTGGACGTCTTATAAGGGCAGTCCCTTCCCAGGGAGCTTCATTGACGTGGGCAACAAGTGCCCTGCTGTTGGCACATCCAGCCAAGACTAAAATCCTGGTGCTTGACTCTTACAGAAGTGTTCCATTAATTTACCACCGGGAGCATTTTAACTTGCATCTTTTACAAACACCGCCGTAATCTCTGAAGAACATCTTGTTTTGGATGAATGCCTTGGTTTTCCCCCTTCTCCTTCGTTTCCCGTGTCTCTGCTGGTTGGGTGGTGGCTGTGGAGGAGCAGGTTCCAGCTGCAGGACCTCTGGCTCTCAGCTCAGCTCGTGGTGCCCACACCAGCTCCATCCCAGGTGCTGCCAGGGAAAACTCCAAATTTTGGGATCCAGCAGCTGCTCAGGGCAAGCACAACCGGGTGAAAAACCTCCAGGGAAGTTTCCTTGTAGGATTTCTGCTCTCACCTGATTTTGACCCCGAACAGAAACATCTTTAGAGCCCTTCATTTGGTATTTTAGTCCTTTTTTTAGCTTCCAATTCCAGCTGGAGCAATGTAGCCTTTGGCAAAGCAACAATTTTAAGGCAATCCTGTGTAAGTATTGCCGAGTTTGAAGGGAGGGAGAGGGAAGCAAAACCAACTGCATTTAAATTTACCTCTAAACATGAGAAGAGATTGAGGGTTCTCAGAAAGCTTTGTTCTGGAATTCACTAACAGAGGGATCCAGAGGGAAAATACCCAGGGAGGTTCCTGGGAATGGTTGCCTTCACAAGACAGGATGCACTTCACTAATTATTTGTGTTTAGCTTATATATATATATATATATAAATAAAAATAAATATATATATATGTATATAAAATACACAAATATACATATATATTATATATATGCACCTAGGCAGATTATGTAGATATGCAATTCTCTATATTATAATGTGTATTATAGGATGCAGAATGGCAGTGACAGTATTGCTGTGGGAGCTTTTTAAAGGGCAGGTGTAGGTGAGTTATGGATATACCATTGTTTTCTATGGAGAAATGGAGGTTCTCAGGCTGCAAATGCCCCCCAGAGCTTCCCTGGAATTCCACAGGAAGCTGAGGGAGCTGCATGTGACAAGAACTTAAGTCTGGAGGGACTTTGTGCCACTCGTGTGGCACAGGGACAGTCTGAGCTGTCAGGGAATCGTGGCAATGGTGATTTCTCAGAGGCCCCTAAAGAGGACATAATTCCCTGTGAATGGTCATGCGATGGGATTGCACAGATCTTTGTGACTTCCTCAAAATCCTCCATCAAAGAGATTATTTTTCCCTATTAAATACTTGGAATAAGTTACCTGCAGCTCTTTATGCAGTTCCCTCTTGCAGGCGCTGGGGCAAAAGTTGTGTCTGGTTTAAAACAGAGGCAGGGGTCGTGCCTGGGGTCAAATAATCTGATTGTAGTAATTCTTTCTACTCCATCGATCCAGTTTGTTTCCAGCTCTCGCAGGGCTGGAGCCATTAGTCACTTCAGGAAAGGCTGTAAATGATCTTTTATCATCTGTGTGCAACTTGGACACAGCGACCAGACCTGGTCTAATGGGTAAGGACCAGGCAGGGCTTCCCAGAAAAACACCAGGAGCTGTTCTGTGTGACTGGAGCTCACACTGGATTTGGAATTACCAGATCTGATTATTTACAGTCCAGCACACAAATTCCTTCCTTTGCAGCACTAAATAAAAGATGAGGCTTTGCTGTACCTTCAGCTGTCACTTGGGCTCAGTGCACAGCAACAGATCCTGCTCCTGGCCTGGGTAATATTTAACAAATTCCATATGGGAATGATGATAAATCATTTATACAATAACACAGGAAGGGTATAAAGTCCAGACAGCTGCACAAAGGTTTTGCATGCTCTAATTTGCTTTAAAAATTCCAACGTGCCAGATCGTGCCTGAACCTGTGTCAGCTCCTCGTCTGGCGTGGTTTGTGATGCTCTGAATTAAGGACAAGTCTCTGTTCGTCAAGGAGGGCAGTTAAAACATTATATGGAACTTGAATTTCACTGAAAAACCCAAAGAATAATGGAACCTTTTGAGAAGCTGACATGAGGTATTTAAAACAAAAGCTTTTCAGTGTATTTTTTTCATCTTATGTAACATAAAGTCATTCTTTGGAACTCATGACTGTGAAATGGCTTTGAAATCAAGAGCAACAAGGTGTAAAAATAATGTATTTTCAAAAGGCATGTATGTGATTAATGAGGATATTCAGGATTATTATTCAAGATTTTTGGTGGAGATTGGTTTTCCAATTGTTGGTTGTTCAAGGACATAAACTGAGTAACCAGGGCTGGAGTCTGGGAGGTCGTGATGTCTAACGAAAGAATAATAGTCAATACATTTTAACCCAGACCAGTTTCTAACCTGCTTTGTTCTAGGACAGATGTGCTCTCCTGTCGTGGTTAGAGACTGAATTGACAACATGGAGATTGAATCCCACAGGGAAACCTCTGGCATTGCAATTCCAGAGAAAACATTCTTTTATTTATTTTTTCTTCCTTTTCTTTTACTCCTTTTCTGCACTGTCTGTTGTGCACATACAGAAGTTACTTTCTATATATCTGACCAAGGCAATAGATGGATTCTAACAAGAACGTGTCAGAGCATTTCTGTTGCTGGTATTACAGGGAGACAGAGCTGCCCATCTTGGCTACTGTTAAAATTGTTTAATATCTGCTGGAAGAAATTCAGATTTGATGAGAAATGAGAGTTATGATGAGAAATGCAATATAATATTGTATAAACAATAAGCTCTTGAGCACATGAGTGTTCTCGCTGCTGCTGTGCCTGATTTGGGGAGGTTTGTGCTGGAAAATGCAATTGCTGGGAGCAGATCACTTACAAAGGAAAGCAGGTCCTCTTTCTTTGGAATAAATGTGATTCTGCCTGGAGTTCTTCGAGCTGTACCACTGGAGTTCATGGAAGTGGAGTTGTATTGGATGAAATCTTGGAATCACAGGATGGTTTGGGTTGGAGGGACCTTAAAGGTCATCCCACTGCACCCCCTGCCATGGGAAGGGACATCTTCCCCAGGAGAACCTTCCCCTGGAGAACCTTCCCCAGGAGAACCTTCCCCTGGAGAACCTTCCCCTGGATCCACACAGGGTTGTTGATCACAGTCATTAGTTTGCAGGGGCTCTGGGTCAAGACTCCTTGAGATAATACAATAATTTGTACTCCCCATAATTCTGGATATAAAAATGTAGTAAGCAAAATATCTCAAGCAAAGTCCTGGAGAAGCAAGTGAGTAATTGGTTGCCCAACTGCAATGGTGGCTGCGCTCACAAAAATAAACGCACGCCGAGGCTGCTCACTTCATCCAGAGCATTAGTCACTTCTCCACACCTCCAACCTTGCCTTTTTGTTCTTTTCATTTCTTCTGCATAGACTTATTTTTAGAGGAACTTGCTGCATTTGGATTCATGCACAGCAACGCAGCCTAAAATATCGTCCTTTAAATTAATTCGATTTTTTTTCCCCCCCCTCTACAGCAAAACAACTAAAATTACACTGCATGGCGTCTCCCAGGCACTGCTGCTCCCCACCCTCTGCTTTTTATGTAGGAAAAGTATACGCAGTCAATGTGCAGTGGCTAATTCTAGTTAATGGTGTCAAAAAAGACTTTGTAGCTCTCATTTCTACTGTGCTCAGGTTGGAGAATAATTCCTCTGCTGGCTGAACTGCTGGGGCGTGAGGAGGATCCATAGGGTTGGGTGCTCTGAGAAGAACCTGAAGGCCAAGGCTGGCAGGAATCTCTTCTGGTGGCCCCACCAGGGAACTCTGGGCCGATCTTTTCCAACATCCCCAGGGTTGTTTTGGAATGTTCTTTGCTTGAGCAGTTTTTTGGAAGTTCTCTGGAGTTCCTTAAGCTCCCACACATTATTAGACGTGATGCTAAATCAGTTACGAGTCACACCAATTTGGGGGAAAGTCTAACCTGTGAAACTTAAAAGGGCGAGATCAGCAGCTTATGGTTTTCAGCAGCTGAAATGTTAATTGATGTAACTCTTAACACTAATTTAGATCACAGTAGTGTTGAGTTTCCAGCTCTTAATGACTCCAGTCTCTTGAGCTCTGTGCAGATACGAAGGGACAGTCTTGTTTTTCCTGAAGGAATGTCCGTGCTGAAAACACTTTCTGCTCCCAACCTGCAAATCAAAGGACTCCCCCCCAAACATTTCTGCAGGAATCTGTAACAGAGATGCTCTTTGTCCTGGGACCATTTCTGGGCCAGCTCATTTGTGCACCTACCTAGAAACCAGAGTAACTCCCCTGTTCTTCTGGCCGTGGCTGCAGCACAAACCATTCCCTGAGAGGCAGAGGTGCATTGGGCAGCAGCAGCAGCAGCAGGATCCTGGGGGGCTGAAAACATCCAGATGGTCACCACGGGGGCCACTGGTGAAAACTGTGACATCGTGAGAACCTGTGACATGGCGATGACCTCTGACATCACTAAGTTCCTCAAGTCTGTTGTGTAGTTGTAGGTAGTAAGAGGCTACGATTAGTGTCCCGCTCCCTTTTGGAAGTTGTCAGTGCAAACGTGTATCCTGCTCCATGGAAATTCTTTGTTGCCTCCTCACGTGCATTTTTATCTCCCACATTCTATGCAGGATTATTTATTCTGGATCATATCCCACTGTGCCATATTAGAGTTTTCCCCCCTGCATTGTTTTTTGCAGGTTCAGTATCACCCCACTCTCCATCACTCCTTTGTCTCGGCAATTAATCATTAATGATTTAATATCTTGCTTGGCTAACTGTCATTATCCTGTTTTTCCATTCCTTCGCCCCTGATTGATTTGATTGACCTTGAGAAGCCTTGATGACAATAACAAGGCAAGTGGCAGCAAAGAGGATTTGCACTGAAGTGTTTGATGGACACTCAGAGCTGTGGGAGAAAAGTGGGACAGGATCGCTGGGGCGTCCCAGGGTTGATCTCATAAGAGATGTGATCAAACCATCAGGTCAATAAGTAGCCACTTCTTGATTTTCATTTGAAGAAGTAACCAGCATCTCCAGCTCCCCACAAGCCAGCTTTGAAAATTCAGCACTTCTTCCAGCTCCCTTGTTTTCCTGGGTGTTCAGTTGCCAGTTCTGATGAACTTGGCTCTGCCACTCCCTGCTCCCTGTCAGATGCACAATCCCCATGACTCCAACCCAGTATTGATGACCGTGAGTGCATCCACCCTCAAGTAATTAATTCCTGCAGAACAAACAGATTTAGGTGGTCCTTTCCCAGAGCACATCCCTGACCGTGCAGTGACACCTGCACCACTTGCTCCCTGGACATCATTCCAGCTGGCTCCCACTGGGAGTTTTGAAAGTGTTGGCACACTGAGATGATGAGGGTGATGGTGCATCTTCCCTAGGGAATTTGTCCTTTGTTTTACTGCCTAGGCCAGGGGCTGAGGCAGGATCCATATCCCCCCCCTTCCTCCTGCACTTAGTTTTTCCGATTATGGAGCTCAGAGTGGATTCTCTTTGGATTCTCTGTATATTCTGCCTGTGTATGACACATCTCTAGTGGATTCTGTCTACAATAGGATCTTGTGGTGGTTTTCCTGTGGAGTTGTTCTGGTGTTATGTGGTGTCACTGTGTGAGTTTACTCAAGAGAAGTTGATTTATGCCCTTGATTTATCAATTTATCTTCCCTTTCCAGCCACACAATAATTTAAACAGGTACTGTAAGTACAATAAATCAACAGCTCTGAAAACAGGAGATACCCAGTTGGGAGATGCTCTGTAGGGGCTGGTACTGGTTGTTTTTAATTCCTTATGTCTGGATGCTGCAGGATTTGGTGTGAACGTGGGAAGCTGTGCCAGACTTTGGTCCCAGTTTGTGATATTAAAGTAGGTCACTGTCAGAGAAGGCAAAGACTAATTGGAAAAGTTTTTGGGTGTTGAAAGGATGCAATGTGAAGTTGGGAGAACTTCCATCCCTGCTCCTCTCTGGCACAACTGAGGCAGGAGTCAGACAGCTGCTGGCTCCCTTTCCATCCCTGGTTGCCAGAATTACGCTGGAAAGCAATTTACCTCTGGTGTAACCTAACACAGAAGCATTACAAAAAGTTGTCAGGGAGAGAAAGTGCTGCTGAATTCCTCTGTTGTTCCTGCCATAAAGCATCTTGCACACAGAGCTTAGTTTCTGCTCCCCACTGCAGCTCCCAGAGGCTGCAGGATGTGGCTTTCCTGGCGGCTGGGACGACGTGTCCTGCGCTCAGATGCAATCAGAGGGTGCGTTGGGGTGTCATCTCTCACTGCCAGGAGCTCCTGAGGAATGCATGGCTGGAATTCAGGGATCTTGGGTGTCCAACCCAGTAACCTCCAGCGGGGGATTAGATTTCTCCAGATACCCTTTTCCCCCAGTGGTGAAGTGGGGACGCTGATGATGATTCCCCCATGAGGTGCCTCCATGTGTGTCCCACAGCGACAGGTTGTCCTTTGGATGCGGAGCCCGGCAAGAATTCCCACCCTTTCCCCAAGGGCAGCCCGTGGCTCCTCAGCAGCAGGCAGAGCCCGTGGCAGTGGCAGCTGAACCTCGAGGAGAGGGACATTTCCTCACCCCACCCTTCAGCTGGTGGCAGATGCAGCCGGTCAGTCAGCGGGATGTGCCAGGGATCAGAAAGCAGACGGATCTGAGGACACGACAGGATGGAATTGCGGCTCAGAGGGAAAAGAGCCCACAATTAGGGGGGATTCTTAAAGCCCAGTGTGCCATGTGAACCCTGCTCATGCTCCAGAGGAATATCATATACCAGCGGGCTACAGCATGTGTTCCTTTTTTCATCTTTTTCCCTTTTTTCCCCCTTTCCCAAACCCTGCTGCCTGGTAACGGCAGTATTTTTGGGACTGATTCTTTTTGCTAATTGCTAACCAGAAATAGCACCTAAGTTTGGCAGANAAAAACCTGTTTTATTCGTCTCCCTGAAATTTCACTGCTCAGACATGTGCAGAATGAATGTCATTTTGACAAGTGGGAGAAGGTCCAGCAAAGCTGGGCTGCTTTAATGAGGTTAAAGTTCTTTTCAGCCCTAAACACCAAGGGAACTTGGAGGCAGAGGCTCTGCAGTAGTTTGTGGTCCATGTGTCCCACCTGTGTCCTTTGGGAGCTGCTCTGTGTCCTGCTGGGAACACGATGCTGTGGTGGTGAGGGATGGAGGGTGGGAGGTTTGGGATCTCTCCCCTCTGAGGAACTCCTGTGCAGCAGGACTTGGGAGAAGTGAGGCTGAAGACACCTTGGCCTGTCCCGTTGGGCTCCTTCCATCCAGCACCTCCAAGGGGTGACTCAGGAAAAGGGAATTCTGTGATTTCTGTGGTTCCTGGAGCTGCTGCAGATCCTTCAGCTCCTTCTGGAATTTGGGATGCTCCCAGCCCCTGTGCCCTGCCTTACAGCATGCCATGGTTTGGGATGGAATGCTGAACACTGAGGAGTGGGTGTCCCTGTAAAAGGAGAGGATCCCTTTTTAACACGAGAAAATCCTCCCTGGAAGGGTGGTTTGACCCTGGCACAGGGTGCCCAGAGAAGCTGGGGCTGCCCCTGGATCCCTGGAAGTGTCCAAGGCCAGGTTGGAGCCACCTGGACTGGTGGGAGGTGTCCCTGCCCATGGCAGGGGTGGCACTGGGTGGGCTTCAAGGTCCCTTCCAACCCAAACCAGTCCATGATTCCATGAACTGTTGACCTGTACCTGTTTCCTTCTGGTTTTGTGTGAAAAACAAAAGTAGTTAACTCTCCAGGGACCAAATCAGGGATGTTTTGCTGGTACTGGTGAGCTCCTGTGAGGAGCCTCATGGACTCCAGGAGTTAATTGAGCTGCATCGTTAAACTTTTAATGCTTTTATCCCTCTGTGGTGGCACCAGTCCTTCCAGGCCAGAACAGCCCATGGCAAGGGGGCTGCAGGAGACCTGGAATGTTGGAGGTGGACACAGCAGCTCCTGTTGTTGGGAAGCTCATGGAAATGTGTGCAATTAAATATCCAGGCTGGGAGGCTTTTATGTGAGCCCATCACTCAGTGGGGAATGCTATAATTATTTTGTACTGGAGGGTGATATAATATATATCCATTTTTATTTTTTCTGAGTCACATATTTTTTATGGCAACTGCAGAAAAAGAAACCAGATAATGTACATAAAGGGGAAGCTGGAAATGAAGCAGCTTGAAGCGATGGCATCTGAAAATGTACATTTAAAGTAAAACTAAGGAAGAAAAGGGATAAATGGAGTTCTTTTTGTTCAACATTGTGCCTGAGAACAAATCAAAAGAGCACAGAACTTTCTGGTCCAAGGCTCCCCTAATTAACGTCAGGTAGCACAATTCAGTTCTGCAGCCTTTTCTCATGTTAATTTTTTTCTAAAGTATTTTTTTAATTTCTAGATGGAGTTTACAAGGAAATGGATTATCCCAAGTACATCTTTCAGTTTTCCAGGTACCTGTTGGCAGCTGTTGGGATGGTGCTGATCCACCTCAGCAGATGCTGCATTGGTTCAGGCTGCTTTGGGTGTTAAATGCCCTTCAGCTGTTGCTGTTGGTATTGGTTGGACACTTCAGGTCTCCAGCCAGAGAATGAGAACTCCTGGAAATGTATCCTGGACACAAGAGAGTCCCTTTTTGTAGGGATTTGGAACTGCAGCCAGTGAGGAAGTTAAAATGATGAGAAAAAGCAGTTCTGAGCCCCTCGGTTGGGTATCATTGACTTGTACAGGCGACTCCTGGGCAGCTGTGGCTCCTTCGAGAGGAGAAAAGGACTTTCTGCTGGTGCTGGGCACTTCAGGGAGCCTTTCCTCAAAGAAGTCTTCAGAGGCTGATTGCCCAGTGCCGCTGATCCCGCGGGAATATTCCAATCACAGGGAATTTGGAGAGGTGCCTGAGTATCCCAGTGTGCCGTTCAGAGGGTTCCAGCCTGTCGGGGCAGATGTTTGGGGGGTTTTGCTGCTTGTGCCAAAGGAAGGCTGAGCCGAGCCTGTTGTTTTGGGGTGTCCTTCCCCAGCCTGTGCTGGGCCAGAGGTTGTTCAGTGACAATCCCAGGGCTTTCAGGCTCTCTGGGGAGCAGGGGGTGAGTGTCGTGTGTTGTGCTCAGCTGCTGCCGAGGGCTGGGCAGGAGGCATGCAATTGTTTATGGTAAATTTGCCCCTTTTAATGAGGACACACTTCGTAATGAGGCAGTGTTTTGGAGAAGGGTTCATTAGTCATTTCCTATTCCTGTCAGGCTTGGATTGAGCTGGAATGGCTGGCGTGGCAGAAACGTTCCCTGTGAGTGGAGTGAGGGGCTGGGATGGAATTCCCAGAGGAGCTGTGGCTGCCCCTGGATCCCTGGACGTGTCCAAGGCCAGGTTGGAGCAACCTGGGCTGGTGGAAGGTGTCCCTGTCCCCTGGCAGGAGGTGGCACTGGGTGAATTTTAAGATCCTTCCACCCCAAACCATCAATGATTCTGTGCATGTGGCCTTGTATAAATTGCTTTCCCTTTCTCTCTCCTCCCAATATTTCTGCAGTCATGACAATATTATTGAGAGCAGCTTCCCAAAAAGTCTGGATTAGCAGGAGGTGTGTGGTGGTGAGCACAGGAGCAGAGCTGGGAGGAGCAGTGGAGCCTCAGAGCCCCATCGTCCCCCAAAGAAATGGGCAGAATGACACACAGGAGCAGAGCTGGGAGGAGCAGTGGAGCCTCAGAGCCCCATCCTCCCCCAAAGAAA
Organism: Grallaria varia; assembly: GCA_013396735.1. NCBI lineage: Eukaryota > Metazoa > Chordata > Aves > Passeriformes > Formicariidae > Grallaria > Grallaria varia. The sequence goes on along the minus strand of VWZG01012844.1, from coordinate 96,986 downwards.
TGGGCAGAATGACACACAGGACCATTGGCTCCTTCCCTGGGAGCATCCACTGTGCGGACAGGTCTGATCAAACCAGTTTATTGCTTTAGTAAGATCACAGGTCGGATCAATGCGGTGCCATCGGTGATGTCAGTGCAGTGTCACACCACGGGAGCTCAGGTCACAGTGCCAGTGCCTGGGTCAGGCAGGGCTCAGACTGTGCCCAAGCAGGGCAGGAGTTTTCCTGCCCTCACCATCCCAACCACCTCCAGGGCTCCGGGTCGTGTCCTGATCCCTGCCTTGGACACAACCCCTGCAGGCACCAGTTCGTGTGTCAGATAACCTGACACAGCAGCAGCAGCCTCTGGCAGCGAGGTGGGGCGAGCAGAACACTAATTGCATTTCACAGTGTCATAGGGCTGACCAAGATCACAGAGTAATTGTCACAGTGATCCCTCTCCTCTGTGTTGGGCTGTTGAGGGAAATCTTAAATTTGCTCTTCAGTGCAGTCAAATATTGGACTCTGTCTGGCATCCCCAGCCATCTGGCCTGCAATAAATCTTGCCAACATGGTTCTCCATCATGAAATTCTGATTATTATTCAACCCTTTATGACAAGGCCTCAGCAAATAACTTCCAGCAGGTTCAAATCTCAAGGGAAGGTTAAGTACAGTATCAAAAGAATGTCAGGTCTGATCCTCAGAAAGATAAACAGAACAAAGATACTTCACCCAGCAATAATTTAATCTTCCTTGATTGCTGATTGATTCCGTGGCTATCACCGAAAACATGACACGTTCACAGCACCTCAGCCTCTCATCAGTCACTTTAATTTGCACTCTCCTATATTTCAAATGTGTTCTCAAGGTGACTCCACAGAATTTTTTTTTCCTTCTCCTCTTCACAAATTAGAACTAGAGGAGTGATGGGAGGATGAAATGCAAAAAGTGCTAAACAGACTGGGATTTCTTCTTTAAAGCCCTAATAGAAAAATGTTATTAGTGTGTAAATGAAATGCCGTGCATTTGCAGTTTCTGCTGGCAGAGGGAGGAGAAGCTTCTGGGGGTGAAGATTCTTTGCAAGGTATTAGTGTCACATAACGAGCTTCTCCAAGGAGACAGGAATATAATAACAATCACAGGACCTTTCTGCTGGGAGGTCCAAGTGCTTCTCACGCTGAAAAGTTTTGTGAAGTCTTTTGAAATGCCCAGATTGCTTTGGGGAATGTTGAGTTTGGAGGCACCAGCTGAGGGAAGTTCTTCCTCTTCCTTCTGCCAGAACAAAGGCTGAGTGAGCCCTGCTGAGAAGTTTGAGGTGCACCAGTCCAAAATTCAGATTTACTCTGCTTGTTATTTGCGTTGTGTATTTGTATGTGTTGTGTGGCAGGAACACCCAGAGAACCTAAACAGATCCTGGAAACCTGTTGTGGTTTATGCTGGTGAAACAAGGTGTGTGTGTTTTCAAGGTTTAAAATTAAAGGTTAATTCCAAGCACCAAGGCAATCTAATGGATGGTATAAGAGAAGGGGGAGCTTTGCATCCAGCTCTGGGTTCCTCTGATTATTTTTAGATTAAAACTCTCTGGAGTAAAAAGTCTCCTTTATTAAAGACTTGCCTCATGATACATGAGCTTGTTCTCTTTAGAGATCAGTATTATTTATAAATAATAAATGAAAATTACATTTTCCCCCGTTTGTATTTGTTTCAATGAATGTTCCTTTTCTTCCCTGTATTACAAGAACAAGTAAATAGTAATATCTGATTTATATGTGTAATGATACATTTGTCAGAGCCTGGATTTCCCCACGCTGCCAGTGAATAATGCCATTCTTTATTAATTATTCCTTAAAAATGCAGATGATTTTCAAGATGCCTCATTGACTTTTTGTATTGGATTCTCTTGCTGATTTCCCGTGGAGGTTTTAAGAGTGTTGATCATTTTGGGGGTATTTGACAGCCCTGTGAAACTCAGTAGGAAGCAGAAAAAGGAGCACGAGGTGTGTGTGGAGCTCTGGAAGCCTGCACAGAGTGTGGCAAAAGGTGTGGAAACAACAAGTGTGTGGGTTGCAGGAGTCTGGAGAGGCTTCTCTAACTCGGAATGCACAGAACACGCTGCTTTTTAGCCCAAATCCCCCCGAGGTCACTGTCAGAAACCAATCCTATGAGCAAGGACCTTTCCAAGGGCTGCTTTTCCTTTAGGACAGCCCTGAAATACGTCACACCTGGAATTTCTGGGTCTGGGATCCGTTTTCACACATTGTATAATAACTGGGGTTTATTTTTAATTCGGGTGTCAGGATGAACAAAGTGAGAGCTAAGCTTTAGAACTTGGATTATACTATATATTATTTTCTGTCTATATTCTTTCCTTTCTGTCCCCTCCCAGCCAGCAGCCAAAGGCAAGGGATGGGCAGCTGGGGCTGTGGGACAGAACCTCTGTAGGCTGCACAATTTATAGACCCACCGAGATTTATTGGCTCAATCCTCTCCCCAAGGAACATTTTCCAGAGCGAGGTAATTACCTGAGTTCTGAAAGCAATGTGCCCTCATCAAATAGATCCTGACGTTCTCCTTCCCCTGATCCTTTTTACTGTCTTCCCCTGATCCTTTTTACTGTAACTATCCCTAATTTGAAAGCCAATTTATTTTTCTGTGAGCCTGGAACGCCTTCCCTGCTTGTCTTGGCTCATGACAGAATTCCAAAGGGCATTGGTGACAAGAGCTCAGCTGTGTCGTTCAGTGCACAGAACCTTCCACAGCCACGTGGTCGTGTCCTTGCTGTGTCACACACAACCAAATACAGGCAGGAGTCATCAAGTGCTCATTCCTGTCTGGAATTTCCTGATCCGTGTGAGCAGCTCCAAGGGCAGATGAATTGCTGGACTCGCAGCCTTTCAGCCCAGTCCTGGATGGGTAGAAAAGCCAATTATAGGCAAGTGGGTTTGGTGGATTTTGTCCCATTTTTTTGCAGAGTGTTCACGTTGTTAATTGAGTGTTGTGGGGTGTGGCCTTGAGGTTTGTCAGCTTGATCTTACAGAATGGTTTGGGTTGGAAGGGACCTTAAAAGTCATCCGGCTCCGAGTGTTGAAGTTTGTCACATTAGTCTTTGTCAGTGTTTTTATGCTCAAGGACAGACTCGGGGCTCTGACATGTCACTTTTGGCTTCCTAGAAAAATGACCAGAGCAGCACTTGGCACAGTTTGAATTCCAAGATGGGTCTCTGCAAGCTAAAAAAAGCAGGTCCAATTCTTAAAAGCATCTGTGAGCAAACTGGCAAGGAAGGTACAAAGGCACCCTCAGTCCATACGTTTTTTGCTGGATATGTGGAATTCCTAGAGAGGCTGGGGCTGCCCCTGCATCCTGGGAAATGTCCAAGGCCACGTTGGACGGGACTTGGAGCAGCCCTGGGGTAGTGGCAGGTGTGGAAGGCTGGAACTGGGTGCTCTTTGAGGTCTCTTCAAACTCAAACCATTCCATGATTCTGAGAATTCCCCAAGTGGGGAAGCCTCTGTTCCCCATTTAGAGCCTCCCTGGGCCTCGTGCTCCCCTCGCCTGGCCCTCTGCTCTTTGCTCCTCTCTTTATTTCCCCTGCAGCCATTCCAGAAGCTGAAAGAAATAAAACTTGTCCTCTTTGCCCTCTGTTTAGCATCGTGCCTCGAGCACAAGAGTCATTGAGCATTATGTTCATCCAGTAAATACCAGTGAAAAGGATACTATTCATTTGCAGTTCTATTAGTGGAAGCCACAGTTAACAATTCAAATCTAGGGAGAAAGATAATTGCAGGAGCTGATTGCCAGCCATCCTCCCATGTTGACTCACAGGGCAAAACGAGCGAGAGTGAGAAAGAGAAGCTAAAATTATAGTACAAGTCTCTGAGGAATATTAATGTAATAGTTTTAACATGATCCTGCTCACATTTTATCAAGTAATGTTAATAAAAAGGAGAGCACAGCTCTGGTAATTTGTGCAATATTACTTTTTCCTTGGGATAATTGTGACTTGACGCTCGCTTTGCAAACTAATGAAACTTTTACAGTTCTCAATGTTTTTGTTATTTTTGTTATCTGGGTGAAGATTGTGCCTTTGGGCTGAGAAAGTGCATTCTGGAATTGAATCTTGTTTGCTGAAATATTGATGTGCAGCTCCTGTGCAGGGAGGGATCTTTCTTTGGGGGAACACTCTGTTATGAAACCTCTGGGATTGCTGGGAGAAGATCGTTAGCTGTGCAGAGTTTTGGCTTAATGCAAATAGAAAATTGTCATGATAGCCCCAGTCAGGGCTCTGGGCCCCCAAGTGCCTGGGATTGCCCCTGCTTTGTACCCAACACGGAAGCCCTGCCCTGGTGTGCTCGCTGGGTTGCTGGGAGCAGATGGAACACACTGGGAGGTAACCAGAGAAGGATCAGAGCTTGGCTGAACAGCAGAATTCACAGCGCGGCGCCTGCACGGCCCAGAGTCAAATGGTTTGGACACAAAACACACCAACACAGCTACCAATTCCTGCTGGGTTTGCTTTGCCCTCCAAAGCCAGGCTCTAATCCCCCCCTTTTCCTCTACACCTCCAGACCTGAGCCACCTCTTAACCTGCCCTTTCCTTCTCTCTTCCATTCCTTCCCCACGCCGTGGTAAAATTCAGTCCTCCCATTGAAGCTTTATAGGCTTAATTAGTTTGGAATGGACAATTCCACTGTGGGAAGAGTGATGGCCACTGAGTAAGTTACTTCTCATGCACAAATAGACCCCAGAGGTTTTGCTTAGAATCAGGTTTAGGCTTAAATACCTTGCAGGGGGAGGCAGGTGGGTCAAACACGTGCTGGGGAAAAGCACATTTTGGGATTCTTCGTGTTCATTCAGGTGAAAGGAAACATTTTGCAGGGCAAGTGGTGAAACCCCGAGGGTCCTGTTGATGTTCAGGAGGTTTATCAGTGGTGTTTTCTGTGTTAGAAAAGGGTGTTAAGTTTTACTGTTCATTGCTCTAACGCACAGTTGTCCAGCCAGAGCAATGCAAATGAAGGTTACATGGAGCCAGTGGAGATGCACAGGGGAGATGTGATGTCACCAGGGACAGGGATTAGAGGGAAAAGTCAGGAAAGGCCCCCCTTGGGGCAGCACAAGGCCAGAGTTCAGCATTTACCAACCTTCTCTATTAACACCTGAGCACAGGACCCGTTCCTGCCCGATCCCTCGTGGTTTCTTTGCCCATCATCTTGCCATGGAAACAGTGAAATCAGTGACATTCGGCAGCATTTAGGAATGTAACAGTATTTTTATTTTTCTAAGTTGAGTTGCTTTGAAAACATAACCTCCCTATGGCATAAGAATGTCATTTTTCTCCAGCACTTGGCAGAAACCAAAGGAGACCAACATTTTCACTGGTGGTCCCCAAGGTCTAGAACTTGGTTTGCAGCTCCACCTGCTTTTGTCTTGCCATCCAGGTGGGATGAGACTTTGGAGATCTTAGTGATGAGCTGGCACTTTGGGTGCTTTGCATTGAAGACACTGAATCTGCCCCAAAGTTGGATCCCTCATTATTTCAGAGAAGTGATCATTTTGCAGAGAATTTGGTAGTTCTGGTATTCTGGGGAATGCAGAATTCTGCCCCCAAACTCAAAAAGCAGCTGTCCAGCAGTTGAGCATCATCTTGTTTTGATGTGCTTCCAACACTGAGCAAGGACTATGTAGCCAGGAAAAGAACCCTAAGGAAGAACAGTACCTAAATCTGAGAATAAAAAGGGAAAGGGATTTATGGGAAAGAAGATACTTTGAAAACAACCAATCCAGCTGCAAAAATAAAAGAGTGTTGGGGAAAGGGGTGCAGTCCCCCTCCAAAAGCTGCTTTGTTCAGGCAGAGGCAAGACAGAGCCTTCATGCTCAAGAGCTTAATCAGAGTCAAGTATAATGTTGGAACAAATGATGATAAAATACTGGATCTTGAAATTGGGCCAAAGGAAGACAGAGGAGCCTGATGTTTTCCATAATTGATTTCAAGGCTCAGATGGAGAATGCTGTGTATTATAGAAACAGCAATTGTTCCGTTTCCTTAAGAATTCAGCCTGGCTCTTGCTTTGATAACGATGTGGAAACAGCACTGTGGGTAAACACAGGGTAGAGGAGCTGGCGAGTCCTTGGCAGCAGCCCCAGCAGGTAGGAAAGGTGGCACTTTCTGCAGGAGGGTGGGGAGTAAATAAAAGAAAATACAAGGATTTGGAGTCCATTATTTGGTAATTTGTATGCTGATGGTTTCTCAATTGCTTTATTGCTGCCTGGGACTGCAGGAGACACACTCAGGGATTTCAGGTTCCAACTGGATATTGCCAATAATACCTCCCCTTTTTGATATTTCACAAAGGAGAGCAGAACTGTTATCCTTGTTTCACAAAAAGGGAAATTGAGCCATATATTGGCTTGGGGACTGATTTTAGCCATGGACAAATGTCACTCCCTTGGTCAAATAAATAGCTAATAATAATTTGTGCAGATGCTTCAGTTTGTCTCTTAAAAGTAGCACAAAAATGCCTGGTTTCCCTATAAAATGATGAATTCAGACAACATCCTAAGATTATGTAAGTGATGCCAAGGACATTGTTAATTGAAACTTGTTGGTACCAGAAGTTGAATATTTCAAATACTTAGCCATAAATACGTATTAAATACACAAATTCAAATATGTAACACATCTTAGAACTGTATTTATTAAAGACAGGTTTCAGGCCTAAATCTTTATCCCCATCTTTGCTGTAATTCAGGAACAGCTCCATCCATGGTATGACAGGTTCAAAAAGAAGGTCAAAAGAATGTAATGGTGACAAATATCCCCAGGGTCAGAATGAAGGTGAAATCAGGTGTCTCATTTGTGGCAGAGCCGGAACTTTAAGGGTCAGTTGTGGAATCACTGATTTTAAGAAAACTTTTTGAGCAAAAGTTCAGAATTTGAAGTTTGGGGTGTGCCGGTTGTTTGCAGGGTTTTTTCTTTTCCTTTTTTATTTTTTTTTCCAATAAAACAATACAACTCTGAGAAATAAAGTAAAAAAACAAAAAACAAAAAACCAACAAACCTCTTTGGTTTTTACCAGACGACATTGCAGAATATGAAACCCATCCATATTAAATAAATAGAGGGACAAGAGTCTAATTGTCCCAGATTTTCCAATAAATTATTTCACCAAAAAAAAAATCCTTTGGCTATTCCCCTCTGCAGCCCAGCTCAATATCAAGCTGCTCGTTGCCATAGCTGCAAGCTGAGGAAAAGGCACTTTTCTCCCAGATTTATACACAGAGATTGCAATGTTTTAGCTCTGTGGAGCCACACACAATCCACAGTGTCCCCATGCTGGGTCTGGATCCCAACCCTGGGGAGCCCCCCGTGTCTGTGAAGCACAAGAACAGGATGCCACCAGCTGTCCCTTAATGCACCTTGTGCTGTCCACGCTTCTCCACGGACACCCCCTTGTCGTGGGGGAGGACCTTGCGTGCCCTTATGAGGCTGTGAGCTGTGCTGGCGGTGGTTGTGCCTCCGCTAGGGTCTCCCATGCCAGTCAGGTCTCAGCTGAAGGGTCAGACAAAGTGTGTCCATGAGCAGGATGGGCTCACCAGCCTCCTGGCCACCATCCCTGGAGAAGGACAACTCTAAATCCAAACCCGGGCAGATGGAGCTCGCTCAGCCCTGTAAGGCCATCCATCTAAGAGAAGGACACTCTAACTAAACCTACATCCTGAGGACTTTGCTGCCACCGTCCAAGCTCTCCAGGCCCTGGCAGATGAACCTCAGGACTAAAGGGTGGGGTCTCACCTAAAAAATCCCCTGCGCAGGCTCCAAGGATTCCCCCACTTGCAGCAAGCGTGGGGAGAGCCCTTCCCAAATCTTCGTTTGCAAAGCCTGGCCATGATGAAGATGATGATGATGGATGATTGCTGCCCACGCACAAGGTCCACGTCACAGGGGATGCCTTCTGGGAACAGAAGGAGCAGTTCCATCCTATGAAACCTCAGGGATTGCATTATTTGCCTGGCAAAGTAGCCAGGACACACCAAGCTGAATTTCTAGTGGGGTTTGGGGAGGTTTTCATGTTTTTTGGTTTTTTTTAATTTTTTCCCCCATCCAGCAGCTCTGCACTTCTTGTGCTACCCTCAATTTTAGTTAGATAGCCTCAATTAGTTAATCAAGTTTAGTTAGCTGAGCCTCAATTTTAGTTAGATAGCCTCAGTTAGTTTAGTTTAGTTAGCTGAGCCTCAATTTTAGTTAGATAGCCTCAGTTAGTTTAGTTTAGTCAGTTTAACATCAAGTAGTTCTTTTAGTTTGGTTAGTCTAGTCAGTTTAGCCTCAGTTTTAAGTGAGATACACTGGAGAGGTTCATCCTCAGGGAGACTTGATTTAGCGATGTCATTGCCAGGCTTTGAGGCTCAGGGTGATGCAGTTTCAGAAGGCAAAGCACATTATTTCAGTGGTTAATGGAAGGGCTTGAAATCTGTGGGAAATCTTTCCCAAGTGTTTTGTTCGGGAGTTGTCTCAGGGGAAGTGGGACGGGTGTTTTAAAGGCAACCTCAGTGTAAGTGATTACAAGTTGGGGCTGTTCTCGTTGTTCTCCCTAATTCAAATGCAAATTCCTTTCCTCGCACCCCAATTCTGATGCCATTTGCCCTTTGTTTCAAGATAAAATTCTCCTGACTGTGCATTCTGTATCTAATGATTCTCCTCCAGGTGGGATGAATTCCATCGCCACCCCTTCCCATGATAGCTCTTATTTCACTTTTTATCCTTAACTACTTGTGTTTAGTGGCACATCCACGTTTTCTCCCCCCTTTTTGCATTATGATGCTGAAAGGTTTCCCTTGAGCTTGTCTGAAATTAATGTGGCGTTGTAAATGAATTGTCCTGTTCTGGGGGTGATTAAGGTGGCACATCCTGCACGGCTTCCTCAGCTGAAATCTGGGATTTTCCCACTCATGTTTTCCTGGATTTCCCACCATCAGGGACACGGACAGGGATATTCAGTGGGTCGTGTTGGTAACGTGAAAGCTGCACGAGATTAAATGAAGCTCTTGCTCTCTTGAAGAAAACAATTACCTTATTGTTCGTAGGGTTGCATTTTTAACGCATGAGAGAGAACGAAATATTCCAATCCAAGAATTCAGAAAATGAACTTCAGAGACAAAACTGAGCTTACTGGACTCTGGCAGCATTTGGTAATGACGGTCAAATGCTTCTCTCTCTGGCCAAAGGAATTTATAGTGGTATAAATGACTCTTTCTGTCACGAGTTCCTATTTTTCATGTCTTTTGCTTTCAGAAAAGTGCCCGATTTGTTAAGCAGAAATGCCCAAAGGTCCCTGAGAGCTCACGTTACCCTCACTGACACCTGGGTGATACCCAGGAGGATCCAGAGCTGGGCTGGTGGGGGCCAACACAGCCCTGTGGGTTAGAGAAGAGTGTCCAGAACACTCAGCAACATCTGCTAGAACACGATTGCGTTGACAAGAAATGGACATTATGAGCAATGAGCCTCTCCTAAAATCCTGCTTTCTAAGGGGGCTGTGGGAACAAATAATGCAAACTGTGGAGCACTGAAGGGCAGCTCTGCTGGCTCGTCCCTGGTTTTTAGCCTGCTTTTACCAGAGATGCTTGACAGCTTTACAGAACGGGCCCTAATCTGCACTAAAAGCTGCAACTGTGCCTTCTGCTTACCCTGGGCCAAAGTGCCAGCTCTGGGTGCTATTAATTTCAGGAGGATTGCACGGGGTGGAGATACAGGCAGCCCGTGATTTCCAGCCTCCAGTGTGCTAAATTGGGAGATGGAGGTCACTGGCATTACATGCCTTCATTAGCAGTAAATGCCTGTGCCAAAGGCTGGGGCAGAAGGCATTTGTTTTAAATGCTGGGTCTCAACATCAGCGATCACATAAATAATTCAAGTGTTGTGATGTCTGGACCTAAGTGAAATGTTTAAACCACAGTTCAGCCCTGGAATTGAGCACCTCAGCCCTGGAACTGAGCACCTCTTTAACACCAGCTATAATATTTCTACGTTCCTGTCGAGCTGCTTCCCAAATTCAGATTCCTGGCATGTTTAGACACACATTGCATAGGCAATATTTGATCCCAAAGCCCTGGAAAGCTGAAGAGCTCAGATGTTCATGGCAGATTGTGTTCCTTGCCCATGCTTTGCCTCTCCTGCCCAACTGGTGGCACTGGGTGGGTGAAGGAGATGGGAACGTTTGTCGCTCAGGACACGGCGCTGAGCAAAGCCTTGTGCTGTGATCTTTGAGCTCCCCAAAAACTCCACGTCTTGCAGTGGTTTCTGCCAGCTGGGTCAGCCCAGGGGTGCTGCTGAGCTGAAAATGTCCTTTCTCTTAGCGGGGGCAAATGTCTTGCAGATATCCCTGTGCTGGGGTCACCTTGTTGGAATTTGGGTGTCTGTCCAAGCAGGGATTCTGCCTGTGGAAGGTGGTGCTGCCCCTTGGTACTTGGGTCTCTGAGGTGAAGGGGATAAAACTCAAACTGTTCTCCCCTTGTCAAAGCGCAAGTTGTGGATCTGGCTGATTATGAGCTTTTTTAACTCACTCAAAAATAAATTACAGTTTCCACGGAGCAGCGGTTCATCTTCCTTAGCATCTTCCAGCTTCAGCTCCTGTTTTTCACTGAAGACTGAGCTGTCATTTGTTGGGAAATTTCTTGCAGAAAATGGACATGTGAGCGACCCTAGAACTGTAGATGCAGTTCTGCTGCAAGACCTTTAAGACTGCAGTGAGAAGCTACTTTTAAGAAGCCTCTGTGGAGATCAACAGGGAGAAGAATGTAAACTTAGAGAAGCTGCAGCAGAAGGTTGAAAAACAACAGGCACAGAGAGAGACCACAAGGACTTTATTTGACACCAATAGAGTTGTGTGTTATTGGCATTAACCAGTCCCAGGGTGGTTTGCAGTGTGTGTGCAGTGTGTGAGCTATCTGGGTTATCTAAGGGGTGTTTTCACAACAATAAATGGCATTACCTTGATCACCTTGGTCAGTTCGTGGTGTCCATGAGTATCCCTCGCGTTAGTCATTCCCTGTAGTGTCCATCCCAAATTCTGCCCTGGTGCACTTTGTAGGGTCTCTGCATGTCTGTGAGTGGGAGAAATGTGCCTTTTCTGCCCGTGTGGGTTTGCTGACAGGCAGGGGCTGCTGGGGGGGTTTGCAGCTCATCCCTCCACGGCTCAGCCCTTCCCCTGCAGGGTGCAACTGCAGGTTGGGGTGAGGCAGCAGCTCCTGCACAGGCACTGGAGCTGTTCCTGCCTCTGGAGTGGAACAGGCGTGGGAAGGGAACTGCTTGGGATCTCCTACATCCCTACAGCCTGTGAGAGTGAGTTGCAAGAAAATAATCATAGGGTTCGTATTGTATATCTGTATCTATCTATCTTGTGAAATGCTTTCATGAGGGGCCAAGTGTATTTTCCGTAGACTTTGTTCTCCAGGACCTGTTTGTGACAATAAACATAATCCTCTGAACATTCTACAACGGCAAATTAGATTTATATGAAATAGTTCAATGAACAACATTTTGAATGGGATCCATAATGGGCTTTTTAATTAAATGAATATAGTCATTTCATAGAGGCAGTTCTCATTAGTGTGCCAGTATTGAGCTGACCATTTCCTTCTAATTGCATTGTGTATTTATGGAAGAGGCTCTGGTTTAGGTTTGATTTGAACAGATTGATGTGTGATTGTGTCTTGACACTTGGTGCACACAGAAAAGGTGAAACAGCTCTGCTTTCTAAATGAAGCTGTTAAATACTCAGTAGAACAAGGCAGAGCTGTTCCCTGTAGCATGTCCACACTGCCCTGGGTACCTGTTGCAGTGTCTATTTAACTCCAGATACTTAAATTCCTTTGCCCAGTAGAGTGAGTTTTATTCAATCCCATTGAGTTCCCTCTCTAAAGGAGGTGAGACTTGTTCTTTGTTGCATGAGAGAGACTTCGAGACACTGTGAATGTTCCACCAGAGCTCAGAAAAAATAATTTGCCTCACATTTCCACAGTTTCTCGAGAAATCCACAGAAAGCTCCACTGCACATGGATGAACTTGGGCCAAAGAGTGAAGCCTTGGGAGCTGCTGAGTCAGCACAACCAAGTGTGATCCACTGAACGTTCCTGCTTGTCCCATGGGATTGTTCTGAGAGTCTGTGCATGAGCTGGGCATCCCTTGGCAGCAGGAGAACCAGAGGTGACTGGAGGCCCTGAGACAATTCCGACCCATTGCCCCACCTTCTTTGGTGCTTCTGCTTTAATTGGGAAGCTCACTTTGGAAATTTAATGGGAGTGACGGACAAAAAGCTCTCAGAGAGGCTTCAATTCCTGTTGGTTTTCACCCAAAGATCCCTGTGTTGTCAATTCACCAAGGTCAAGCTTATTGGAACATGCTGCTCAAAGAGATCATTGGGAAAAAACTCCTTTACTGAAGTTAACAGGCATTTTGGGTGTGATTTAATCCTGTTTCAGAAGGAGGGCTCCGACACCAGGCACTGAATTACCTCAGGAGCTTGTAGAGTTCTTTAACTGCTGGTTACATTTGGATTTCTGGGCTTTTGTTGTCAGAAGCCGAACACAATCAGCCTCCGGTGGGTGAGTGTTTCAAACAGTTAAAGCTCTGAAGCTCCTCTGTTGTAACGACACAGCTGCACAAGTGCTTTTATAGGAAGAGCTAAAAATGTCAAAGCACAATTTAAAAATGTTAATTAAGTTTCAATCTTTGTGGACAACATTGTTAATCACAGTAACTGAGTAAAACAGCAACCCTTGGGTGTTCTCACTGTCACTTCTTATTGAACAACAGTTCGTTCCCACTCCTGTCACTTCAGCTTCCTCTATTCAATCTGTCCATTAAAAAATCACTTTATGTTGGTTCTTTGGTCAGAAACTTTCGTTAAACATTCAACATCACTTGGTAAGTTTAATCTTCTTCATTTTTCCTCTTTCTTTTCCAAGTTTTAATTATTGCTGTTGCTTTGGTGATGTCCCAAGGGCTTTATGCTTTTCAAGCATGAAGGTTCAGTATTTTATATATTGGCACAGTGTGGAGGAGGTGTCACACTCCAGAAGAGCTCTGGTGGTGTCTGATCCGTTGATGTCACGCTGCTTGGGGCTTGGGAAAGGTTGAAAAGCTGATTTCCTTTTGGGGTCCGGGTGGGCACTGATTTCACTCCGATTCCCTCCCTGGATTCGAGTTGTTCTGGTTGGGCTGAGCCACAAGAACCGGGGTGAGCCGTCCTTGGGCCTCAGAAGGTTTTGTGCTTCACTCCTCTAATTCCAGCCTGGGGGGCCTTGGTGATACACCCCGTGTGTGCCAGGAAATGTGGAGGGAAATGTACCACAGTTTGACCCTGTCCCCTCTTCCACCACCAAACCAGACCAGATGAGCTGTGCTCCAGATGAGCTGTGCTCCAGATGAGCTGTGACCCAGATGAGCTGTGATCCAGATGTGCTGTGCTCCAGATGAGCTGTGCTCCAGATGAGCTGTGCTCCAGATGTGCTGTGATCCAGATGTGCTGTGACCCAGATGAGCTGTGCTCCAGATGAGCTGTGATCCAGATGAGCTGTGCTCCAGATGAGCTGTGTTCCAGCTGTGATCCAGATGTGCTGTGTTCCAGATGTGTTGTGACCCAGATGAGCTGTGATCCAGATGTGCTGTTGTAGTGGGTTGACCCTGGCCGGATTCCATGGACTCATTGGCTCCTGTGGGACAGAGGAAGCTTCTAGCAGCTTCTAACAGAAACCACCTCTGCAGCCCCCTCCACTACCAAAAAACAAATTCAGCTGCAGAAACCCAGGACAGCTGTGTTCNTCCAGATGAGCTGTGACCCAGATGAGCTGTGCTCCAGCTGTGCTGTGATCCAGATGAGCTGTGCTCCAGATGTGCTGTGTTCCAGGTGTGCTGTGTCCCAGATGTGCTGTGTTCCAGATGAGCTGTGATCCAGATGTGCTGTGACCCAGATGTGCTGTGTTCCAGCTGTGCTGTGACCCAGATGAGCTGTGCTCCAGATGTGCTGTGATCCAGATGTGCTGTGTTCCAGATGAGCTGTGTTCCAGATGTGCTGCGATCCAGATGTGCTGTGTTCCGGCTGTGCTGTGTTCCAGATGAGCTGTGACCCAGATGAGCTGTGCTCCAGCTGTGCTGTGATCCAGATGAGCTGTGCTCCAGATGTGCTGTGTTCCAGGTGTGCTGTGTCCCAGATGTGCTGTGTTCCAGATGTGCTGTGACACAGATGAGCTGTGATCCAGATGTGGTCTGGCAGCTCTAGGCTGGTTAGGAGGAGATCCACAAAGGGAAGAGTTGAAAGCCATGAACATCATCCGTGGCTTCACAGGAATGAGGAAACAGTTGTTCAGGTGGTGCTCCTGCTCTTCCCTGTCTCGGGGACCAGGGGTCTGGGGGGACTCCTGCTGCTGTGGGGACACAGGGCTGGCTCCTCTGGCGTGGAGCAGATGTGCAGACATCCTGCTGCTCCCTGTCTGCAGGAAAAGGAGGGTGTCACTTCACGCCACCCTCCGCCACACGTGTGTCACCCTCTCTTTGGGAGTGCTGTCTCTTTGCGGTATCTCAGTGATGAGCAGAGACAGGACAGCAGGGAGAGTGAGGAGGGATCTCGAGGAGAGTTTGCTGCTGTACCTTTTCCCTTTTATTTCAGTGTTCCTACTGCTCGGCCTGCCCTTTCAGTGCCCCTCGCTATCTCCCCACGCCGAGTGTGGGCACAGGAGCTGAACGTGCTGCTCCTCCATCACTCCCCGTGCCCCCCGTTGGGTGCCATCCTCCCTGCCCTCCCCACCTGGGACACCACTCGCTTTCATCATCAGTCCCACGCTGGGCCTGGCTGGGGGTTTCCAGGCTCTTGGCCCCGAAAATGGTGTTTAATGTAGTGCAGAGCTTTCCACTGAGCTAATGAGCCTGGGATTACTTTGCCTCTCTTTCTCTTTGCCCGTTCTCTCACCTCGCTGAGCTCTGAGCTGGGCTGGACGAGCTTTCTGACACAGACTGACGCATCCACTCGGTTTACTTACAGTGCCATTCCCTTCTAATGCTTCCCCCTTTAATTATTTCCATTTCTCTGAGCCTACGTACATTATTCCTCTCAGCTGTCAAGCCCTTGCAAAGGGTTTTATCCCACTAACTGTAATAACATTTCTTTTCTTCTTTTTATTGAAGTTGCAGCTTAAATCATACTTGCTTTGTTCTCCCCAAATAAAGGAGGATGCTAACAAGGCTCCCAGTGTGCACACATTCCCTGAATGCAGTTTGGGCATGTGCTTTTAAGCTGTCTAATGGAAAAGCAGAAACTATTTTGGGGAATGCCGCACTTGGTTGAAAAAAATAAAACCAAAACCCAACAACAACAAGGACAAAACCCCCCCCACAACAAACCCCCCACACCTTGGATTGTCCTTTATTATATATCAGGCTTTGATTCTCTGGGTATGAGAAGGGAAGTGTGGAGCATGGCATTCCTGTTAGGAATTTTCAGCCCTCAGGTGGGCCAGAATTGCCTTTGCACAAATGTTTGCCTCTCCCAAACAATGTGTGTTTCCCCCTAAAAGCCACTCTAGGAAGGGTTTAGGTCCAGGAAGGCAGTGGGACCAAAGCTGTAGCAGCACAGGAACCTGCCCAGGGCCATCAAACGGGAAGGACCAGAGTGGGAAGGAGGGATGTGCCTCCAACTAAATAACTTTCCAACCCTATATCCTGCCCTGCTGATTCAGGAGCCACAGGCTCTCTGTCACTTCAGCACTTGATGTGCCTTGTCTTCCCTGGCCCCTCTCTGAATATTTCTTTCCTTTCTGCAGCATTTCCCGTGTGATGCTCAGTGCAGGAGCTGCAGCAGAGCCTGCACAGCCTCGTGCCCCTGCACTGCCCATTGACTGCCTCTGGGGTCCCAGCACCCTGAGTGGGCACTGTGGGCTTTCCCTGCGTGGGAAATGCTCTTAGACAAGCCATTTCTCTTCCATTTCCGTGAGTGAAATGCAAAAGGAGAGGTGCCTACCAAGAATTCAAAGCACTGTTTTGCAAATGGCCTTGCAGTGCCCAAAAGCTGAACCACTTCTGGTTCCACTGCCCTGGGCACCACCTGAACCTCTTGTCCAATTTTCTCCTGGGGAATTACAGGTGCTGGATCAGGAGTGCTGCTGTGGTGATCCATGGCATGGTCTCGTTTCAGTTAAGAGATGATTGTTGATGGTTTTTTTTCTCCCTGCTCTTTATTTGGTTTGGGTTGGGAGGGACCTCAGAGCCCATCCAGTGCCACCCCCTGCCATGGGCTGGGACACCTTCCACCAGCCCAGGTTGCTCCAAGCCCTGTCCAACCTGGCCTTGGGCACTTCCAGGGATCCAGGGGCAGCCACAGCTTCCCTGGGCAAAGTAGTGATGCTGTGAAATGTTTAGCAGCAGTAATGTTTCCTTGAAGCTCCTGAAAGCCTGGCTTTATTTTGGAATGGTGAATCCATCCTGCTGAGAGGAGCATTCTCCAGCTCAGCCTGTAATATACAATAATCTGCTGTGCAGCAGCCCCACATTATCAGTATCATTAGGGACAAAATATAACCATCACCCCGTTTTTGTGCTCTTTACAACACAGATCTTCCTAAATTGTGATTTGTAGGTCACGGGTGGTTCCTGGAGAACTGGCTGTTCCCACAAGATCAGCTCCTCCTCCTTATTTTCAGCACAATACTCCATCCATAGAGCTGTATTTATCTTAGATTCTCTCTTAACATCACTACACAAGCCACTGCTCTAATGCCTGTCATCTGATCATCCATAGGAGCAGGGCCTGAAGGACTGTGAAAGGAGGAAAGGAAGGGAATTATTCGTGATGATAAAACAGCCAGGTCCAGGAGGGGAAACTTTCCACTAATAATGTGCTCAGAAAAAGTACTAAAAGTCCTATTGTAATCCTAGTCAAATCTTTTTGTCACTGGAACTGACTATTCATCTGGAAAAAAAGTTAAAATCACTAAACTACTGACAAGACTTTAAGCTGAGAATAATTTGGAAGTGTTTTGTTTATTTTGGCTGTTCTTGATTGTCCAGAAAAGCTTCTCTTTCTCCATTTCTTAATTCATCATCTCTTCCCCTAGAAATGAAAAGAACTATGGGGAAAAAAAAGAAAAAGAAAAAGCTGTTCTGCTGTTAATTACAAGTGCAACAGCTGGAAGTTTGGGAGATAAAAATCAGTCAAGACTTTTTGATGATGTGAATCTTTGAGGTCTGGTTTTTAGGGCAGTTCTGCATAACAAACAGGAGTCTGGAACCTCAGGCTACTCCACTTGTATTTGGGAGAGGCTCCTTCCACATTTGGGAAAAGAGTTTCCTGCTTGTAACAGATTTAATCTGTTCTTTGGGAGATGATGAATTTTGACTTTTCATTATCTTTTTTCCCAGTTTGTTGGGTTTTTTTAACTCCTCAGCAGAGCTGCGTTTGCTCTGGGTTATCTCGAGATGCTTCAGGTAGAAAACCTGTTGCTGTGTTCACCCTGTTGCATTCAGGTGGAGCTATACAAGGTATCTCAGACCCGAGGTCACTGATTTCCTCCTTGGGGATGTTTCCTGGGTCCTGAGGAATAGGTACTATTTGTTTCTTCACAACACTTGCCTTAATTCAGGGCTTGTGAGCTTTTGAGGTTCATTAAAACTGCTGCTTAAGGCAGAAGCTTTGTATTCTACTTGGGTGTTCAGGGATGGATGATGTGCTTGGCCTTGTTGCCTCACACAGCAATGTTTGTACCCACGAGTTTGGGGTAAGTTTAAATATAATCATCAAGTATAACTATTAAAAAGGCAGGTTATCAAGAGATAAGGAATAGACATGATTTACTTGCTGAAAATTATGCTGTAGATTAAGCACAGCTTTATAAGCACCATCAATCTCACAGTGAGTTTGGGAGCCCCCTCAAATCTCACCAGCATCATCATCATCATCATCATCTATTTAATGTTAATGTCCCCTGCCCTGGAGAAGCTGCTCTCAGTGTTTTCAGGGGTGCAAGGGGAGCACTGGGGCACTTGGAGATGGGGGCTGGCTGATCTTCTCACTACATTGGGGTCCTGCTCGGTACCAGCCACAGGGGGAAACAAAACTGAAATTCAGACCTGCTCGGAAAGTTTTCTGAACTTGGAGTCATTTTTAGGAGATTTATGGGAGTCGTGGTGGCAGGAGGAGAATGTGCTGCAGATTTCTGGAGGGAATGGCCAAGAGCTCGTAACAAATCTCTCTGCAGCGAGTGCTCCTGTGACCTGGGCTGGAGAAAAACGCTGCAGACAACTTTGGGGGACTCACAAACCACTTTGCCTTCAGAGCCTGGTGATGCATTTCCTTCAGAGCTGAATCCACATGACTCTGGGTCAATCTGCAAGGAGGGTTTAAAATACGGCTGCGAGGGAGAGATGAAGATGAACCACACGAGTCTGTGGATGCTCAACCTTCTGGAGCCCCGAGAACTGAATCATTGCTTTGCCTCAGCCTAGAATTAATGCTTTAATAGAGGGTGAAATCCTATTTCCAAACAAACAGATGAGTCTGCTGAGGCCTGGATAACAGAGCATGGAATTAGCAGGGACACAGGTGAGCAGAAATGCCCTTGAAATTGCAACCAGCAAGACTGGGGAGAGCAGAAAGATGCCAGCTGTGATTAGTGAGGGAGTTGGTACCACTTCATATTTAATATTTCAGATGGCTCATGGACAAGTATCACAGTGCCTGTTGTAATTGATGGTGCAAGTTGTAATGGATTTCGACAGACCTTTATTCAGGTTGCTGTAGAGTAATGATATTATTTTGCCTTATTTCAGGCTGACTTAATACATTTCGGTTGAAATGGACCCGTTTCTCCAAGAGCCACATGCCCCTTGAATAATTTATATGTTTGTTGTTTTTTTTTTTTTGACTGCTAAGAGCCAGAAATATATGAACAGCACTTGGCAAACAGCAGAAGGTGGTTGATGATACCTGTTCCACCAGTTCCAGGAGGAAACTGGAAATACAGCTGGAAACGGTGGAGGGTAAATCCTCCACTTTTTGCTCCTGTTTCCCATCCTTTGTACCTGTAGAATTTGTTGCAAGAGCAGATGGAAAACCTTGAATGGGAATTCCAGGCGTTGACAGAGCAGAGATGACTCTTGTTGGAGCCCTGAGAAGTTTCCTCGTGGTCATTCAAACAAATACAGTTGTGAAAGTGCAGTTTCTTTCCCTCCGTCCCTCTCCAAACCTGATGGATCTCAAAATGTGTTTTGCAAAGGTGGATCTCTGGCTCTGCTGGGAGCCAGAGCAGAAGAAATTGCAGAGTTCACATGGAAAGTCCCTTTTATAATAGAGAAAAGTTGGAAACAGGTTTCAGAAATGCACACAGGCACCTAATGAAGTTTTTTGAAAGTACTTTAAAAATGACATCAGGTAACTTCAGCTCTCCCAGTGAAAGCATGTGGGAGCTGGACAATTTAAACTGCATGGGCTGCCTGTAAATGGGGCAAAGATGTGTAATTACAGACCTCAAAACACCTTTGTGAACTTGGCTGTAGGTCTCTTAAACCGTATTACTAATTGTGTGATACTCTTGCCAGAGTAAGGAGCTTCCCAGGTTTTTGGAGGGAGACTAGAAAATAACCTGAGTCGAGTCTTTCTAAGGTGATGAATTTACTACATCTCCCCTCAGATACCTGGAGCCTTTTTCTTTTCTCCGCTGCTGAGGCCCTTTTTACAGTTCCTGTCAGCATTCCCAGCTGAACTGAATAATTTACCCTTTTAAACTGACAGCAGCTGTCATTAGGAAAATTGCAGGGCCAAGTTTGACAGGATTCACACAATGGGGGAACTTCAACTTTTAACAGGCTCCGAGAAAGCCCAGACTCTTCAGCACGTCTTGGCAGTGGGAACATGAGCTCATCTCCTGCTTGGGAAAAGTTGGCAGATTAAGAGATTCTATCTGACAGATCTGAAAGAGCCCTGATGACATCCTCCAACAGGAATATCTCTGGGAGGGGCCGGGGGAGGAGAGGGAAAAGGCTCTCATGAAAAAATAGTCGGGGAAAAAACAGGTAAGCGCTGAACAAATGGAAGGACTCTCCGTGTTTGTGGGTGGCTGTGGAGACAGTTCCGGCCACTGCTCTGGCTCAACAGCCACAGTTGTTAATTCAGCAGAGATTTCCAGCTCTCCCCAAGCCCAGGGGTGTTTCTCAGGGATGTTTCCCAGGGGTGTTTCTCAGGGGTGTTTCACAGGGATGTTTCTCAGGGGTGTTTCCCAGGGGTGTTTCTCAGGGGTGTTTCAGAGGGGTGTTTCTCAGGGGTGTTTCCCAGGGGTGTTTCTCAGGGGTGTTTCACAGGGATGTTTCTCAGGGATGTTTCTCAGGGGTGTTTCTCAGGGATGTTCCACAGGGATGTTTCTCAGGGATGTTCCACAGGGATGTTCCACAGGGATGTTCCACAGGGATGTTTCTCAGGGGTGTTTCTCAGGGGTGTTTCACAGGGATGTTTCTCAGGGGTGTTTCCCAGGGGTGTTTCTCAGGGGTGTTTCACAGGGATGTTTCTCAGGGGTGTTTCCCAGGGGTGTTTCTCAGGGGTGTTTCACAGGGATGTTTCTCAGGGGTGTTTCCCAGGGGTGTTTCTCAGGGGTGTTTCACAGGGATGTTTCTCAGGGGTGTTTCCCAGGGGTGTTTCTCAGGGGTGTTTCACAGGGATGTTTCTCAGGGGTGTTTCCCAGGGGTGTTTCTCAGGGGTGTTTCACAGGGATGTTTCTCAGGGGTGTTTCCCAGGGGTGTTTCCCAGGGATGTTTCACAGGGGGGTTTCTCAGGGATGTTTCTCAGGGGTGTTTCCCAGGGGTGTTTCTCAGGGGTGTTTGTTTCTCAGGGGTGTTTTTTTCTCAGGGGTGTTTCACAGGGGTGTTTCACAGGGGTGTTTTTTTCTCATGGATGTTTCACAGGGGTGTTCGACAGGGATGTTCCACAGGGATGTTTCTCAGGGGTGTTTTTTTCTCAGGGGTGTTTCACAGGGATGTTTCACAGGGGTGTTTCACAGGGGTGTTTCACAGGGGTGTTTCTCAGGGATGTTTCTCAGGGATGTTCCTCAGGGGTGTTTCAGGCTCCTCGTAGCCCTATCCTCTCATCCTCATAGCAGGGAGTGTTGGGACGTGGAGGGTTAGTGGTGGCACATGTGCCAGGCATGGTAGGTCTGTCTGGCATTCCGGAATTGTCTGGGACTGTAAACACTCCCTAAGCAAAGGAAATCTGTCTCTGGCAGAGTCTGTGTGAGTGCAGGGCCTGGCTTGTGCTCTGGGCTTTGCCTCTTTGGATGGGATTGTGTCACGAACACTCTTTCCTTCCAGGGTTTATTGACCTGCTTTACTGGCAATTAGGGAGTTTATTTATGCCTGTTGTGAGTGTGGAGAAGGACCAGACCCCACAGATTTCTGCTCTCCCTCATCTTGGGTTTTCCAGCCTAAGATGCAAACATGGCCTGAATTGAGTGCAAGTGAAAGCAAGAGGCACCAATTTCCTTAATGTTCTTGTCAGCATCTTTAGAGCTGATCCTTTACTGCGTCATCAAGTTTCTTTTGGTCCATCTCCAGCCTTGCTTCCCTCTTGGAGCCAGCAGCACTGTTTTGTTCTCACTTCTTACTTTTTAAGAGCACACTGGGGAAAAAACTCACTTCCTCTAGCCCTGTTTGTGCTGGGGAATGAAGAGCAATTTGGGAACATGGCAAGGATTTGTGCCTTGCCTTGCACAGAGCGATTCCCTTCCTAACAAATGCACAACTCCCTGTCCCTGTTTCACCGTGCCATGCCTAGTGTCATCCTCCTCAAAGTCAACAGTGAAATCGTTAGAGGACATCAATATAAAGGATGTTCCATCTTGGATTCCCTTTTTTTTTATTTCAGCCTTGATATGATCAGGCAGCTCCTTCTGTCTCAGGGGGGAAAAGGTAACTATGGAGATAGTTGGGAAAATCATCAGCAGAACTGGTTTCATTAGTGCTGGATCCAGAGCACACAGACCTTGGGCAGCCTCAGCAACCTTTTCCCTTCCCTTAATTATTGAGAGGACGTTGCTTTTATCTGGAGCTGATAACTGGAGGTGGCAGCTTGGGTTTGACACTGCACACTTGAAATAAAAATATTAAAACTCTCCCAATCCTGGCTCTCAAGAGCCGACAGTGCTGAGTGAGAATGAGCCCACATGTTTCAGGGAACAGTTTTCTGTCAGAATGTACAATTTCATTAACATTTAAAGCATTTCATGGAAACATTTCTTTACTGGCAGATAAACTTTATAACTCAAAATGTCTTGTTCAAGGGTTCCCATTTCATTCTGAGAATACCCAGACATTTGGTGTTGTTGAGATGAAGCAATTTTGTTTTAGCAGTTCCAGTGCATTCATTCAGTATTTATATTACATGAAAACATCAGTCTGATTAGGAGGGGGGTTATTTTTGAAATCTTACTCCATAAAACATATTTGGATTATGTTCAGTTGAAAGGGATGACAAAACACCTCATTCCAATCTGTCCTTGCAACACATACTCCCAGAGAGAGTGCAGAAAATGCCACATGTTGGGCAATGTGTTCACAGTTCTTGGGGATGGAGGTGTTGATTTTGGGCAGAAAACCCAGGGAATTAACAGGCTTGCACAGACAGGACAAAGCAGAGCCAGCATCTCTATCCCACTCACCTTGGCCGTAGGGAAAGCCTGGGCTCCATCTTCTAAAATACAAGTATCAATCCTTTTTCTCAATTTTATTCCAATTTTTTTTTTTTTTTTTTTAAGGAAGAATTTATATTCGGTGCAGAACGGTTATAAAGTGTGAAACTCATCAATTATTCAGGTTACTTATGGAGATTTTAAAGGCAGAGACACCATGTGGCTCCCTTTCCTTTAGGAGAAATGGAGAAGGGAATTAACATGAGCTGAGGTTGGGGTTTATTTGTTTGGGGTTGTTGTGTGTGTTTCCTGACCCCCTTTAGGGGTGTCAGTAAGGGGTGACTGGTACAATCAGACCCAGCTGGAGCAGGACTGGCACCCACAGCTTGGGATAACCCAAGTGCACCTGGTGTTTGAGTGTGGGCAAAGCGCAGACCCAGGACACCAGAGACACTTGGTGTCTTCCCAAGGACACCAGAGACACCAGTTGTGTTCCCAAGGACACCAGAGACACTTGGTGTCTTCCCAAGGACACGAGAGACACCAGTTGTATTCCCAAGGACACCAGAGACACCAGTTGTCTTCCCAAGGACACCAGAGACACCAGTTGTATTCCCAAGGACACCAGAGACACCAGTTGTCTTCCCAAGGACACCAGAGACACCAGTTGTGTTCCCAAGGATGCCAGAGACACTTGGTGTCTTCCCAAGGACACCAGAGACACCAGTTGTGTTCCCAAGGACACCAGAGACACTTGGTGTCTTCCCAAGGACACCAGAGACACCAGTTGTATTCCCAAGGACACCAGAGACACCAGTTGTCTTCCCAAGGACACCAGAGACACCAGTTGTATTCCCAAGGACACCAGAGACACCAGGTGTCTTCCCAACTCAGCCTAGATTTTGCTTGACCAAATTATTTCATCTTCTCTTTTTCCTTTGGAGACTGTAAATAAGACTTTGCTGTTATGAAGGTGTTAATTGCGTTAATTTAATCAGCATTAAATCAGTTAATGCTGATACTTGGGGCCAGTCTTGATGAGGAGCAAACCCTTCCCTCCTCCGACAGGCTCTGCCCTCTGGTTTGTGTCCAAACCTCTGCCTGGTGCAGACCATCAGCCCTTGCTGGTGTCCTGGTGGGAAATCTGAATTTCAGACAGCCAGGTGAGAAATCCTGTGGAGCAGAGGAAGAGAAGAGTTGTTTTGGTGGTTGTGTCAGGTTGAGGTTTGCTGTACCCACAGCAGGTGGTGATCACAGGAGTGAGCACAACCACCAGAGCCTGGCTGGGGACACCTTAAGCAAGTGTGTTTTCCATAAATCAATTAGTGTGGCCAGAACCAGAGGCAGGTAATTCTTGTCTCCTCCCAACACCCTCAGTTGGCAGCTGGTGGGAACAATTCCTGTTGTTGCTGTGCCATGCTGGGAGCGCAGGAGCTGCTCATTATCCAACTGCCCTGCACTTGAAGTGATTAAGACCCCGTTATGTATTGTAGAGGTATTGTAGCAACTCAAATTGCTCTGTCTTGGGTAATTGTGTTTGTTTCTCCACGTTAAATTTATAAGCTCTTTTATGCCTTCTCCCCATGTGCTCGCAGATTTTCCATGGTAATTTGCAAAATAACCCTGATTGCTCTTTCAAACTGCTTTTCAACATGCTGTCTGCAAAAAATCCTCTCAAATGGCATTTGGGCAATGCTTGGAGCTGACAGTTCATCGTGCTGCTCACCAATATCCACGTGGTTTCTGTCTCCTGCACTCGGATCATTAGCTTGAAAAAATATCTCCATCCGGAACGTTCCTTTGTGCTGTTGCGTTCCCAAAAGGTTCTTTGATCATCTTGTATCTATTGGAATAGATAAAATAAGTTTGTTGCTAAATAAAGCCCAAATGTTCACATTTATTTGTGACTAAGTTTTTAAATAATTCCCCAATATCTGCCTGCTCTCTTTCTGTAGGTTCAGTCAGGTGGTGGCTGCTCTACATCCCACTCTCCCTGCCCATCCCGAGCTCCAGGGAGAAAATGTTCTCTTCAGAATGCAGGCAGTGTGTTTGCAATATGACAGCCCCCTTGGCCCTGGGAGTGATGAATGGCTCTACTCAGACTGTATTGTATTTGCTGGAATTTCAGTGGACACCCATGATTCATTGTGGTTTGGGCTGCAGAGCCCCTGCAGCTCATGGGGGACCCGAGAGTTTCATTTGGGAAGTTGGTAATTGTCTGCCCTCGGTGTGTTTGTGGCACTGCCGGTCCGAGGGAGTTTGGAGGGAGAGGGAAAACAGGGGAGGAAATCAGGAAGACGATTGAAACGAAAATGTGGGATGAAAATAAAACGGGGCCAGAGTTTCACATAATTCCCAGCTTTGGTGAGGCCAGGAAGGCACCCCAGAAAGCAGCAAATCACTCACCAGCCCCAGCCCCAGGCACTGGGTCCCTTCGAAATCACCCTCTAATATTCACTGCAGGGGTTTTGTCCCATCCCTGGAGGTGCCCAAGGCCAGGTTGGATGGGGCTGGAGCACCCTGGGCTGGTGGAAGGTGGCCCTGCCCATGGCAGGGGGTGGCACTGGGTGGGCTTTGAGGTCCCTCCCAACCAAACCATTCCTGCATTCCATGAGTCTCAGGGAAGCTGCTGGTCTCAGGTTTGGATGGGGCTGGAGCACCCTGGGCTGGTGGAAGGTGGCCCTGCCCATGGCAAGGGTGGCACTGGATGGGCTTTGAGGTCCCTCCCAACCAAACCATTCCCAGATTCCATGAGTCTCAGGGAAGCTGCTGGTCTGTGATGGCTGAGCTGTAGTTGGATCAGGGACATTTCCTTCCGAACTGAAGGCAGTTCTGTTCCGTGGGAGGATGTGATGTGCTGGCATGAGGCAAATGAGGGTGAAATTAATTGTCGCCACATGCTGTTGTTCATGGATTTTACACCTGTGCACACTTGTACAAAGGGCACTCGAGGATCAGGCTCGGAATGGCTTTTTGTAATTTGCCAGGTGAGTTTTAATGGGCTTTTAGCACAGTAAATGTCAGTAACATAGATCAAAACAATGATTAGAATGAATACTCAGTTCCTTGAGTTCGTAGCTCAGATTTAACTGGACTCTCGTTGTTAGTTCTCATTACCTTGGCTACCTGCCCCCTGCCCTGCTCAGCAATGCTGCACCAATCATAACAATGTGACTCGGGTTTGTTTAGTATCGATATTCCCATTTTACTGCTGAGGACACTTCACATATGTAGGCAACAATTCTTGCTTTTCTTTATTTCTCTTCTGTCCGTTTTCATTCCAAGCTTGTGGCTCTTTAATCTCTCTGATTTTTCAGGAAATTAATTGCATGTGACAACCCGTGTGGACTGAATTTGGTAGCAAGGAGCTCCCTTCTGAGTGAGGGACTCTAGAACTTGGAATCCCAGAATCCCAGAATGGTTTGGCTTGGGAGAAACCTTAAAGCCCATCTCAGTCCAAGCCATGCCATGGGTAGGGACACCTTCCACTAGACAAGGTTGCTCCTGGCTCCATCCAGTAAGTTTAATGTATTGTTAAACTAAGAGATAAAATAGATCCTTGAGTCCTGGTGCTAAGAATGTCTTGGAGTGGGCAGGATGACTCAATCCCTCTGCTGGAAGCTTTGGGATATTGGGGGGGGTCATGTGCCTTCTTAGTAATTGTGTGAGTCGTCCCAGCTGAGCTGATCTGGATCACAGGTATCTAATTAAAGGCAAATTAACACCGTGTGACTCTCAGGAACTGATGGTTTGGGGACTGTGAGTGCTGTTGTGGTTGAGCTTTGTTACTCTGGAATTTCACCGCTGTTGCTGGTACCAGGAATCCCTGTTCCTCTGGACACCTCCCACCAGCCCAGGTTGCTCCAAGCCCTGTCCAACCTGGCCTTGGACATTTCCAGGGATCCAAGGGCAGCCACAGCTTCTCTGGGCAAACCCTGTTGGTTGGAGGGTTGCTGGAATTCCAACAGCAGCAGATTGAGTCAAAGAGAGCTAAGTCTCAGTGCTATTAATTGATGTATTTCCCTATCAGGGAGGTGTTCTGGCACTGGGTATGTCCTCACAGGACGTATTTACAGGTTCAATTTCAGTCAAATGCTCTTGTGATTCCTCTCTCAGCTCATTGTGGACACTCAGGGTGCTTCTTGGAATGCAGGTGAATGGGAGGAGGTGTAAAGTGTTATTTTCTTGTCCTGGTAATGAATTCTTCCCATGTCCTGCAAAGCAAATGGTGCGTGTATTTTTCTATGAATTCCAGATACATCCTTGCCTGTGCCATAGTTCTGACATTGCCTTTTTGCAGGAGAAAGGACGTGATTTATAATTAGGCATCCACCATGGACACCTGCTGGAATACCAAGTCCTTTAGGAGAAATCCTGCCTTACTTGGATGCAGGTTGCAGGTGAATCAGTATAAATTGCTTTGATTTACATGGGACTTGTGAATATCAGGGTGTTTTCTGTACAAAACTGAGATGTGCGGTGATGTTCTTCGTTTCTGTGCTCTGTGTTCCCAGAAACATTAAAAACCTTCTGCCTACAAGGGCTGAAACAAGTTCAGAGCTCTTTTGCTGCAAGTAGCAGGTGTTTTCTTGTTCTTCTGTTCGAAGAAAATTAAATTTGAACCAGCAGAATTTCCCTGGGAGGGAAATTCCATTTTCTGGGGGCAGCTCTCAGAGTGGCTGGGATGTATTGCCAGATATTCTCTGGTTGTTTTTTTTCACCTCCTGACTCATGTCTCGTATGAATTTGGCTTTTCAGGGTCAAGAAATCACCTTTGTGATCTGTCCATAAGGAATCCATAGATCCTGATGTGCAAAGAGAGGCTGAGGCACCGATGAAAGGGAAGTGCTAAATAAGCAGTGCAGGTGTTTTGATGGAAGTGCTGAGCTGGGCTCCCGGGAAATGACTGATGGCAATGCATTTCTCTGGTTTCTCCCAGCAGAAAGGCTTCCCTGGAACACGGTGATTATTCCGAGGGCGCTGTTACACAGTGAGGCCAACCAGCAATCAGGTTATTCAGGAGGTAAATGCTGCCTGTAGCCAGAAATCTCCGTGGATGGGAACCAGCAAAGTTCCTCCTGCAGGACAGGCTTGAAATTCTTCCCAGTGCCAATGGATGGGGTTTGTTGGAAAAGTCAGTTGTCAGGACTGTGGGTTGTTCCGAAGTCAGCAGTTGTTTCATCACTCACATTTTCTGTGTGCTGAGGATTCACAGGGACGGCAGGAACGGCCAGGCTGTGAGAGGAGGTGGCTGGTGAGCTGGGGAGAAGCACCAGGAACAGAGTAATGAGGGAATTCTGGAGGAGAGTGGAGCCAGAGGATGGTGCAGTGTTAAAAAGTCCCATCAGCTCTGGTAAATTCCGAGTTATGCTCAATCCTGTCCCGTGCTGTCACCTCATGCCTTTCTGCTTAGGGAGCCAAAGGAAAACCCAGGAGTGATGAGACTTTGGTGTCACTTCTCTCCTCGCCGTGTCCCTCTGGGGCTTCCCAGTTGGCCTCTGAGCAGCTGCAGCTTCCAGCTGAGCCCCCTCCTCTAACAGGGCTCGTGGTGCCCCCGGGACCTCCACACTAGGTGGAATTCCAGGGGCAGCATTCCCAAAGAGGCTGTTGCTTCCAACGGCCCTCTCAACTCAAAGGAGCCCCTGAATTCTGGCTGCGAAGGCACACCGAGCTCAGGGGGTGCAGATCTCCCCCAGCCCCTTTCCTCGAGCGTGCCCGCAGCAATTCCAGCTGTGGGTGAGTCCTGCTGTTCCCCCATTTCCCCCTCCCCAGCCACTCCAGGTGTTTCCCCCCCTGCACAACAGCAGCACAACCATCGTCCCTACCCACAGCTCCTGTTCTTCCTGACAAGTGTCCTCCAAAAATATTCCCACTTCGGCGGATTGTCGCTATTCCCCGGTGGCAAACTCCCTCTGCACAGTTCTTAATGCAAAGAATCGGCTGGTTAAAGGTTTGACAAGTGCATTCAGCACTGAAATACTAATAAATTGCACAATCTCTTGGGGCAGAAGGTTATTTTTTTTTGTCATTTTAACAGTAGAATAATGATGCTTTTGGAACGTTACAGTTTTGCTGTGTGTAAAAGCAAGCAAGTCCTCCTTTCTTTCCTGGAAGATTTTAATATAATTTGCAACCATTGTTAACTTGTCATATTCTCCCTTCCCCCTCCTTTAAAAAAAACCCACCCAATTGTTTAAAAATCCAGTGTCTGTATATCACCTTCAGGTTTTTATCGCTGAGAAAAAGTGAATTCTGGATTCATTATGGCAAGAAAAATAAATCTTTAAATCGATATTAAAAGAATTTCTGGTCCTGCTCTCTGGATTCCTGTAGGAATTAACTCATTTTGGAATTCAGAGTTTAAATCTCCTTTCTCCACTCGCATTCCACTCTCCCAGCTGAGTTTATTGCCCTGGGCAGGTTTTGTGCTGCTCCCCCTGCTGTGGTTCTCTGAAGCCCTGATGTGTGGTAGGGGGTGACCAGTTTAACCTTCATTACAAATGGAAATTGGGCCCAACAGTTGTTAAAATCTCTCCTTAACAGTTTCTAGCTGAGTCTGGGGAGGCTCGAGGAGGGTCTGTCATGAGGCACCTTTTGGGTTCAGTGGGGGTAGAAATCCCACCCCACTCACCTGCTCCAACCTCTCCAGGTCCATTCAATGCACAGGTCAGCAAATGCTCCTCTGTCAGATATTTTGTGTTCGAGGTGAGCCCATTACCCTCCCTAAGCCACCCATTTCTGAGCAAAACAAAGAATAAGAGGCCTCATCTGTAAATCACTTTGGTAAAATGATCCCTACTGCACTTGAAGTGAAATGCAGAACTCGTTCTTTATGGAGAAGCTGCCCATTTGCTCGTGTAAACCACTTTAGAAAGGGAAAATGACAATCCTCACTGATTTGTCTCCCTTTATATCACATTTGAATGATTCTAAACTATCGGTTTATGTCTACAAATAAGCTTTTCTGTATATTCTGATCAAATACATTATATATATATTATATCTGATTGGAAGGGCAGCTTTTGAAGAGAGAGTATCTTGAGCAAACTGAGAGGGTTTCTTTTCTTTTCAGTGACTGAAGAGTTAATTTGAAATTTGGACGTTTCAGTTGAAATTCCTTTCTCTTTTTGTAGCAGATGATTTGCTTTGAAGGGAACAAGGACCATCCCAGAGAGGAGTCTGGTCCCGCTGACTACACCTTATCCTGCCCTGTTTCCCAGGCCAAGGAACATTCCCAGTAGCAGGAAATCTTTGGATGATTCAGGAACTTGGTCCCTCCTGCAAGTCCCTCCATATGTATATTTTACCTTGGCTAATCAGTTTGCTGTGGGGAGGCAATATTTAAACGAGCAGAAAATCATTAGATGATTTACAGGATGGTGAAACCCCACGATGAGACCAGGAGGCTTCTTTTGGAGTAGAAAATGATTTAATTATTCTTTGCTGTTCAAAACATTCGTCTTGGTAAAAATTAAAGTGATTGTGTCAGGCAGAAAATTGGGCTCTGTGTTAATATTTGCTGTAAATGAACAAATGGCAGAGCCTTGGTTGGTTTCTTTGGTGGACTGAACAAATGAAATACATTCTGGGGGCTTTTTAATGCGCAGTAGTTTTTCAGAGCTAATAAGGGAATTCTCTAAGCCTGCTTGTGCTTTAGATTTTAATTTAAGGCAAGCTGTGTCTTTGTCTGGTGGAATTATCGTCCCTCTCCTCCCTCGGTGCTGGGATTGTTGTTGGCAGGGGCTGCCTCTGTGTCAGGGAAGGGTCTCGTCTCGGGGGCCAGGGGGGATGAGCTCAGTCCCACCACTGAGGCTGCAGCAGGTTGGACTCACTCGCAGTGATTTCTGCTCTGAACTTCGGGGGCTTTGTTTTGCTGCTGTGCCACGGGACAGAGAACGAGCAGCAGCGTGTGACGTTCCCTAAGGACAGCATTTGGCTGGCAGTGGTAAAAGCAAAGAATTAGAAACCTTTTGCACTGTGTTTGTTTCCATTTATTCCATTTATTTCCATTTATTCCATTTATTTCCATTTTTTCCTGCAGAAGCTGGTGGTGTGGAATTGTTTCTCAGTGGCTCAGAGCTCAGGCTTTGGACATCTGATGATGCTTGAAGGAAAAGATGGGGAAAACCCCATTTCCTGGTAAAGGGAGGGANATATTTTTATATATTTTAATATATGCTCCCTCTATATTTGACATATAATTACTATTTCTCTATTTCAACATATTAAATATTTTATTTTATACATNCTTGTGCTTTAGATTTTAATTTAAGGCAAGCTGTGTCTTTGTCTGGTGGAATTATCGTCCCTCTCCTCCCTCGGTGCTGGGATTGTTGTTGGCAGGGGCTGCCTCTGTGTCAGGGAAGGGTCTCGTCTCGGGGGCCAGGGGGGATGAGCTCAGTCCCACCACTGAGGCTGCAGCAGGTTGGACTCACTCGCAGTGATTTCTGCTCTGAACTTCGGGGGCTTTGTTTTGCTGCTGTGCCACGGGACAGAGAACGAGCAGGAGCGTGTGACGTTCCCTAAGGACAGCATTTGGCTGGCAGTGGTAAAAGCAAAGAATTAGAAACCTTTTGCACTGTGTTTGTTTCCATTTATTCCATTTATTTCCATTTATTCCATTTATTTCCATTTTTTCCTGCAGAAGCTGGTGGTGTGGAATTGTTTCTCAGTGGCTCAGAGCTCAGGCTTTGGACATCTGATGATGCTTGAAGGAAAAGATGGGGAAAACCCCATTTCCTGGTAAAGGGAGGGAAGTTTCAACCTTTGCACCCAGTTACGAGGCACCCAGTTTTAAACTAGGGAATTTAAATTGCAACATTTTCAAGTTGCAATTTAGATTCCCGTTTTAGTGTCTCATTCCCAGACAAACCTGGATGCTTGTCCTTTCAGTTCAGATGTACTGGAATGTACATGGACACATTTGATATATATTTTTTATATATATATATATCTTTATATTTTTATATATTTTAATATATGCTCCCTCTATATTTGACATATAATTACTATTTCTCTATTTCAACATATTAAATATTTTATTTTATACATAATATATATTTATATTTTTTATATATTTATGTGCGTTTTAGTATATTTTGTTGTCACTATTATATAATGATATATTCAATAATTAGTATACTATTATAAATACACATACTACATTTTTATATCTATATATGTATGAATTAATGCGTATCTGAAAAGGAATACTGAGGAGCTTATAATGTACATTTTGAGTTTCAGGAGAGGTGGGAGGATGCTTAATTATGTCCCAGCCCCATAAATCAGTGAGACCAGCCCTGTTTTCAGGCATTAAGCCTGTGCTCGACCCCAAGCCCCGAGATTCCTGCTGCTGGTAAATCCAAATCCATTGCTGTTGTTCGGGGACAATCTCCCTGGGCAGATGTGGTTAACGTGGCAATACATTAAAAGCTTTGCTGGAGGGAGCAGGAGGTTTGCCCAGAGCTGCCCCTGCGCTCTTTGCAGGGTTCCCTCTGTCACCAGGGCTGTGCTTGCAGAGCTTTGCTGAGGTCTCTCTGTAAAATCCCAGCTCTGCTCTCCTCCGATGGAGCTCGTTCATGAATCACTGCAGTGATCAATAGGAGGGATCGTTGATTGCCAAGATAAAAGGTGTTTCTGTAATAAAGAGTTTATTATAATAGATGAAGATTATATTTAATCTGACAAATTGATGGCGTTTTCCTCCATCTTCTCCCAGGGCTAATTTCCTGCTAATTCCCAAACCCCCAGAAATCGTGTGTTATTTCCACTTCACAAACACCTCTGGCTGCCTCCTGATTTAGGCAATGGGGGAGAAACTCCTGCACGGGAACAAGCAGCTGCTGGGCCAGTGGAAATCAGAGCCATGCAGAGGGTTTCCTGCACATGGATGTGCCTGTCCCTTGGTCTGACAGCCCAACACCCCTGGGGTCCCGCTGTGTCCCATCCCCTCAGCACACCCCGAGAACAGGGTGTTGCTCCACAGGTTCTGCATTCAGTGCACAGGCAAATGCAGGAACAATCCCCCCTGGTACCCTGGGAAGAGGGGAATTACTGGAATTACTGGGACAGGACATGGGGACAGCCCGGCTGTGTGACATCCCATTATTGAGGATGTACTTGATGTGTCCATGTCCTTTCCAAAGTTACTGGGCTGTTTATTTTGTTTCCTTGTCAGAATGATCAGAGATAGTGCATCTGTTTGAGTTATAACAGCGACGGTCAGGACTGATAACGGACTATTTTAAGCTGCTTGTAACAACAGCCTGTGAAGCTGCAAGGTTGTGTGAAAGATGGAGCTTTATGGAACTGTGGAGTGAATTACTAACTGACGCTTCTGGCCCAAGATGACAAATAAAATTCTATTGCAAAAAGATACTCAGTTGTGTCAGGCATTGATTTGGGAAGATGTCTAACAAATGGCTCCTGGATAAGCACACCATCCTTCTTAATTTGGCTGTCTGATCAGTGGAGCTGAATGGAGAGAGAGCCACCAAATAAAATTAGAATTTTATTTCACTCATTATCTGTGCTTTCTTCCTGAGAGACATGGACAGCCTGCTGATTTCAGTGTGTAACACAGCCATGTGCAAATCTCAGATATCTTTATTTAAATTTCCTGATAAAATCACGGGAGGTCCACGGATGGACTCCAGATGTGGCACACCAGATTTTCCTCTCAGTCGGTGGTGGGGTTTGGTTCATCTGGGGCTTTGGTTTGTTTTGGTTTGAGGTCTCTTTGGCACACTGCTGCTCATGCCCCTGTTATCCAGCTGCCAAACACCTCTTGCTTTGTCCACTCTCAGCAATTAATCGGGATGATCTGAAAAGGGAAGTCATTGGAAACTGCAACAGCTGAGTTTGAATTCTGCAAGGTTTGATCCTTGGCTGGGGATCAGAACCAGGAGAGGAGGAAGAGGAGGCACCAAGTCAGGCAAAGGGTGTTGCTGCTCCCTGGGGTGGGCAGTGGCTCCCAAGGGTCCAGCCTGTCCCTGGGACCATCCTCCTGCCCAGGGGAGGTGGGCAATGCCCAGGACAGTCTGATTATCAGGGCTGGAGGACACAGATGGATCTCACTAAGGAAATCCTTGGAAACCTTAAACTTGCAGGCATTTTGTCCATCATTGACACACCACGTGCAGATAATTCAGGAGTATCTTACTACAGAGACAAGAGGCACAAGAATTTTTCCCAGTAGTGTGGTAGATGAGAGACTGGGAGAAGTAAGAAGATGAATTACTTTACAGAGAGCACTGCAGTCCCTGAGTGTGCAGCAGTACCAGGGAGGCTGAGCAGGAGAATCCTGGGTTGGAATTTAGCTGTAAAGGCTGGTGTTCCATCATAGTCACATCCCATTGTTCGTTCCTGTTGCTGTGCTTGGAGGGAGAGAGAATGTAATTCCCTGCTCTGAAGCATCTGTATTGTTTGTAACTAGTGGAATGAATTAAAAGTGGAGTGTGCCTTTGGCTTTTCATGTTCAAGGAGGGTATTGTCGCAAATTTCTTAATTATGAGGACTTGAAGTCTATTTTAAACTTTATTCTCCTCTGTGTTAGTTTCAGTGTATAAAACACAGGCTTTAGATACTGGGTTGCCACTGATACTTTTGTATTCATTACTCTGAATGTCTGATTTATCTAATGGACAGAGATATTTGGGGGGGGGGGGGGGATAAAACACTATTTTCAGTTTCTTAGGGCCAGATTTGTAAAGATTTTAAGTAATTAGTGCTAAACAAGATAGGTATAAAGTTAATCTCTAATGTAGATTAACACTCCCAGGTTGTGTGCTTGACCCCATATGGGCTATTCAGTTAAAAACTGAACTTGGTGATCCTGGGGGGTCCCCTTCCTCCTACAGGGAATATTCTGTGATTCTGTGAACTGCTCGCAGACCTGATACGACTTTTTCTGGTGGTCTGAGTTGTTGAGAATGGTGGAATTGCACCCTGAGATGTGTCAGAGCAGCTGTCAGGATGCAGTGCCAGTGGGACTGGGAGCAGGATGGAGAGGTTTGCCCTCCTCGCCAGCTGCCAGGCTGCCCCCTCACCACCCCTGTGGCAGGAGGGTCTGAGTGGCAGCCCCCTGTTGGCATGGCTGGGAATCACCCTGTGGAGCTGCGTGTTGGAGCCCTGAGCAGGGGGGGGCTGGTGGGGGCACAGAGCTCACAGTATTCCCAGGTTATTCGGAGTTGAAAGGGACCCAAAAGGATCATCAAGTGCAACTCTTAGGTAAATGACCCATAGAGGGACTGACACACCACAGGCTGAGGGCAGGAACCTGCTGCTCCCCCGTGGTCCCAAGGCTCAGGAGACTTCCAGGGGCTCACAGGACAAGAAATGTGCTATGAAGTGCCTAAAAAAAAGGCTTTTTTACATTGATTTTCAGGAGCTAAAGCCCAGTAACTCCTTTCAGTGGTTTCATCCGATTTAACAAGATTCTAAGCCATCCGTCAAGGAAGTCCTTATGCCCATTCTGCTCCAAGAAGCCTTTCACTGTGTTTTGCTTAATCTCCTGCATTGCTTTCCTCCTGCTCTGGTTTATACCTTGCTCTGTAATGGCCCATCCAGGAGATATTTTGTCCCAGGCGAAAGCAGAGCCTTGAGAAGAGCAGTGTGACCTCTGCGTGCTGAGAAATATGATTATGGAACTCAGAGGAGCTCAGGGGCTCTGCAACACGGGATTTAGGGAACCAAAAAAGAGCTTGTGAGCAATTTCACTGCAGGGCTCATTAGGAGGTGCCGTAGGAGGGTGTTTGTGTGCCCTGCTCACATGGTCTGGTGTGAAGAACTAACCACTCCTTTCCCTTGGAGCAAACCATTTGTCAGCCACACTCGCTCATACTCGGGCTTGGTGGTTCTGAGTGTGCTGGAAGGGCATCCCTTTTGTATAAGCTGCAATAGATGAGCAGAAATATGGGCCATGTCAGAGAAACGTGACAATTGACCTTTTCAGTCTTTTAGAATGACCCGAACTGAGGTGAAATGTCTGAAATCCCAGGCACCCAAAATCTCTGCCTGCTCTGCCTTCACTTGGCTTTGCAAGCTGCTAATGGTGTCCAGCAGCTCTGTGAGCAAAGGTACCCCCAAGGTGGCAATGAACCCTCTGGGAATGGCAGCCCCAAGGGAATGGGGGGCCCTGGGCAGCCCCAAGGGAATGGGGGACCCTGGGCAGCCCCAAGGGAATGGGGGGCCCTGGGCAGCCCCAAGGGAATGGGGGACCCTGGGCAGCCCCAAGGGAACGGGGACGCTGGGCAGCCCCAAGGGAATGGGGGACCCTGGGCAGCCCCAAGGGAATGGGGGACCCTGGGCAGCCCCACCGAGCCAGGGGTAGTCACTGGGCTGAGCTTGGATGTCCTGCGTGGAAACTCTCTGGCTTTAACCTGTTCCATTAGAACTGGAAGCTCCAGCTCCTTTCTGCCCAGCTTTTCCCTGCAATCAGGGGTTGTGTGATCAGCGTTGGGATTACAGTCCCACTCAGGTTCTGCTTCAGGCTGTTCAGTCCATGAAACAGGGAAATTATAGCCATGGAGGGAAGGGAATTCAAAAGCCAAACAAACACACAGAGAAAAGAAGCTAAACCCAAAGTGCTGTCTTTAGAAAGCATGAAAACTGGGGAAACCTGACATTTACCCCAAAAACTTAACTTTTCCCCCCCTAAGAAACAAACAGGAAGATCAGGGCTCAGCTTTGCTCTAGTGCTAAAAATGAGTGGTTTCAGTCTACATGGTTAAGCTCAGTTCTGACTGATCCTACAGCCCAGATCCCTTTGGAAATCTGTTTGTTGCTGCCCCAGCCTCTTCAAATCCTGGCCCCAAATCTGTCTAAACGATCCCTTTGAGATGTTGCAGTTCTCATACAAATGGCAGAATTCCTACTGAAGACATCCAGCCATTGCTTCCCAAAGATGACATCCTGTCTGAATGTTACCAGTCAATCTTTTCCTTGGTATTTATATTAATTTCTATTCCTGGTTGACTTTACATAATCTCATGGAGCCTTTTTATTTTTCTGCTAAAGGAGATTACTCTGGGTGGCAACAACTGACGCCAGCACAGATAAAATGCCTTAAAATAGTTGATGGAAAGGACGAGAAAAACAGCAGCCCATTTGGAGCATGGGGAAAGTTGTTCTGTGTTTCCAATTGGTTTTAATGCTGGATGATCTCACCTCAAGGTGTTTTGGTTTAAGATCCCGTGATTTAGGATTGTTTTTCCTGGTTTTCCTTTGTTTTCGACCACTGTGGCCCCCTTACACTGCAAAAGGTCTTCACAGAGTATTTGAGAAATAGTTTGGGTGTGATACACTTGTGTAAGAGAATTTCATGCGGAGAAAAGAACAAGAAAGGATGTTTGAGAGTAGAATTGTTAAATGAACAGAGGAACTTTGGTGGTGTCTTAGTTTCACAAAGCTTGGTGGTCCCTTGCTAAGCCCAGACATGTAAATTGTGTGTGCATCCTTGAAAACCCCTTGGTGTTCTCAGCAATCAGCCTTCGGAGCTGTACGTAGGAGATAATTAGAGTGACCCAGTGCAGGGCAATAGTCGTGCCAGGTTTGTGCTCTGTGCATGTGCACCCCTGAAACTCGTGATGCAAATTAGTTCTCAGGGCTTTTCAACACAAGTGGAATGGCTGGGGAGTGTTACAGGACCGAACCACTGCAGGTCCATATAGATAAATATATTTATTCCTATTCCCCAGTTCAGGTGTTAGCTTCCCTAAAATTAGTGGAATTCTCTATTATTATATTAACCCCCAGGATCTGATGGGATTAAAATATTTCTCCATCAAGCCAAAATGAATCCACCCCTGTGAGACCCCCAGTTAGACACGTTGCTCATGAGAGTTCCAAAATGCTTCTGGAGTAATGAATTCTCCGGGCTTATTTACAGGCACTTTGTGGGCTGCGAGAGAAAGGGAGGGAAGCGCTTCTAGGTTTGTGTATATTTCATAGTACTCATCACAATTTTTAGCTGAAAGCTGCTGGATTCATTCCCTGCTGGTGCATCCCTACGACGGACAGAGGAAGATGGAGCTGGTCCTTTACAGCAACTATTTTAAGGCATTTTATCTGTGCTGGCGTCAGTTGTTGCCACCCAGAGTAATCTCCTTTTACAGAAAAATAAACAGGTTTCACGAGATTATGTAAAGCCAACCAAGTAGTGCACTGTGTGTCTGCAGGTGCTTTTTTCTTTGCAGTGGGGCTGACTCCATAATTTGGAGCGAGGCCAGAAGGTGCTTCTGTCCTGACAGGGCTTTGTAGTCCTGAAGGAAATATTTATGTTGGAAAATGTAAAGCATTTGTCATTTTGTAGGGCTTTTTCTCCGAGCCTGCCAGCCTGGCTGCTGCAATGAATTCAATTAATGTGGGCCCCACCAAAGTGTTTTCCAAGCAGTAATTGTCACTGGCAACACAATGGTGGGTTTAAGTTGTTATTCTGCAGGCACGAGCCCATATGTCACCAGAGCTGATGAGCTGCATTATGTATATCACCTCCAAATTAACTTAGGATAATATTTATCTTGTAAAGAACCAGCCATCCTGTTGATGGCAGAAACAAATGTGTCTCCTCAATTTTCCTTATTCAAAAGAGAAAAGAAAAACCAAACCCACAGCACCCCCCGCCCAAGAGCTGAGATCAGATTTAATTTAGAACAAATACTTGAACTTTAATTATTAGCATTCATCCAGGACATTGCAGAGCAGGGCCTAATAAGAGAAAATTAATTAAAAATTAATAAAGGAAATATGGAAGGCATCGTAGGCTTTTTTTCTCCCCCTATACAATTAATAAATCTACTTTGAATAACCTGAAATAGGGGAATAATTAGCTTAGCCAGGTAATTGCTGAATGAATGAGGGAAGGGCTGTGGATGCGTCTGCCTGGACTTTGGCACCAGTTCCCTTGTCATTCCCCTGGAGTGTGCTCGGGAAAGCCAAGGGCACCCTGGGCTGTGTCAGCAAAGCCAGACCCAGATGGCACGTTGGATATTGGGGCAATTCCTTCCTGGAAAGGGCCGTCGAGCCCTGGGCACTGCTGGAGTCCCCATTCCTGGGGGGACTGAACTGCCCTGTGGATGTGGCACTCGGGGACATGGGCAGTGGTGGCTTTGGCAGCGCTGGGGGATGGTGGGACTGGATTTCAGGGGGCTTTTCCAGCCTAAAGAATCTGTGATTTCCTCAGCCTGTGTCTGGCAGGGCAGGGCTCCTTTTAGTCTCTCCTTTTAGTCATGGAAACAAGTTCAAGGGGGCTCAGCAAAATCAGCAGTGAAAAGGCTCCTTCACTGGGTGCTTTTACTTCTTTGGCACCGGTTATTTTTCAGTTTAGTGGCCGTGTTTCCCTCAGAAAGAGGGGACTTGCTTAATTGGACTAATTCCCACCGAATGAAGTGATTTCTGCGGGGCTGTTGGATGGGCTGATGTAAAGACTGAACACCTGTAAGGGACCTGCCATGGAAGGGTGCACACATCAGGCTTGGGCTAAGGAATGAGTCCCCTTTTGCCACAACAGATGGCTTTGGGATGGCACAGTTGGTGGCACCAGGTAGGCTGTTGAGTCAGTGCAGACTATAATTCCTACAAGAAAAGATCTGCTTCAGTTGTGAACCTGCTGCAAACCCCAGATCAAATCCTTCTCAAATAGGTGACTTTATTTCCTTTCTGTCTAATAACTCTTCATTTATTCAAATGTCTAGAAAACACACACGTGTGATATCCACTGGAGCAGTGGATTCCAGAGGGTGGCAGTGCACTCTGCCTGAAGTTTCAGATTGCAGGCATAATTATACCTAATTATATTTTTCCGAGAGAGGTGTTTTAAAGAGTTCTTAAAATGATCAAACACGATGACTTTTAAGATTGAACTATGGCTTTTTCCATTATTTCTGTGAGACATTTGAATACCATTATCTTTTCTGTTCTGCCTAATTTTACACACCTGCTGGCCATGGCCAAACCTTCCCAATCTCAAAGGCCCCTGGAGCAGGTGGCTCTTGTTGGGAGCTGCTCAGAGCTGCAGCCCCGTGGCCAGCTGGGCTGAGTGAGCCCGGGCCTTAATTCCTGGAAGGTTGTGCCCCTCTGGTTTAGCATCCAGAGCAGAGGACTCTGTTTGTGGTGCAGGGACTGCCAGGCAGTGGGGACGTTTCACACGAGGGCTTGGAACTCTCTGCTCTGGCTTTTCTCCGCCTGGCCAAGCTGAGTCATCTCAGTGCTCAGCGAATTACTAATTAACGTGCACAATGTTTAAGCCTGTTTCTTTAGGTCCAGGACGGGTTGTTTTGCAGCTCTGTTGCCTTGGAAAGGTTTGGAGGCTTTCAGCATAGTGTGGTACCTCTAAGGAGGTTTTCCTTTCTTGGCAGGATGTGGCACTCCCCTGCCCGGTTCCTTTGGTGTCCTTAGAGCCAAGCCTAAGCTTTCAGAAGTTGGTTTGAGCACGGTGTCTACTTGATGAAAGCTTTGATTTCTAAAACATTAGCAACGTTCAGTGAAAGGTGTGTTTTTCAATGCAGACTCTGCAGTTGCCATAATGCATCTATGGCTCTTACATTCCTTGTCTTAATTCCCAAGAGATGGAGAATCCAGCAGTGCAATTACACGCAGCAAAACTCTGTGACAGCAAGGGAATAATTTTTGCTTTGTCTTTAAAACATAACATGATACTGGTAAATAAATACTGAATAATATAATACTAATAAATAATAATATACTAAATATAATCAAACACAAAATGGTTTCTTGCCCATGGTAGGGGGTTGGAATAAGAAGAGCTTTAAGGTCCCTTCCAACCCAAATCATTCCATGATTCTGAAATGCCAAGCCAATTTCAGGGCTGTTGTGTGTTCGTTGTATAGAGTGCAACCATCTCTCTGTCCCTGCCATTTATAGCATAGAATTGGAGCAGAACCTTTCCCTCTCCCAGCTTTTGGACTGGGATGCTGAATTAAGGTTCTCCACTGCAGCACAGGAGTGTCCTCATGGCCTGGGCTCCCAAACCTCCTCCTTTTGCATCTCAAAGTGGCCTGGAAAGCAAATTGCCTTCAGCAAAAATTTAGTGCGTCAACAACTTAAAATCTATTTTTACATATGTAGGATACACTCTTTCAAATGGGATAGTTAGGCATGGAAAAACTTCTGCTACTGAATTCCCTGGGCCTTTTCCCTTCTGATTTAGTGGAGCATAACCCTAAATATGTAGTTTTTCATGGCAAATGGGTTCTGCTCTGCAGCAGTGCCTTTCTCCGCAGGAAGCTTGTTGTTGTTGTTGCTTTTGGTGTTCTGGGGGAGTTGCTGTTTGTTTTGATGTGGAAAGTTCTGGCAAATTGTTTGCATCTCCAAGTCGGGGTGTTTTTTAAACCAAAGCAAAAGGAAATCTTTGCCACATAGCACCTTTCAGCTGTGGAGCTGGATGTGAGATGAGTGTTGTTATTCCTAATTAATGTATTGAGAAACAACATGAAGTGGCTTGTCTGTGATTGTTCATTAAGTCGCTGGCAAAAGCTTGGAATAAAATCAGGAGATATTGAATTTGCATCCATTGCCCTTCCAACAGTTTGTTCTTTTTATTTGTTTCTTTATTTTTAAAGGGCTCTTTTGAGCATCTCTGAAAATCTGTTTGCCCTGGGTTTTGTGGCACTGCCTTTGTGGCCGTTCTGGCCCCTGAGAACCTGAGATAATGCACCTGGAAGGGCATCTTTGCAGGTGGAGGAGAGAAATCTGCACAGGTCACCAGCCAAGATCCACGACCTGCTGCTCCCTGAGCAGATGTGTTGATGAGCTCTTGCCTTCCTTCCAAATTGTAGGAAATCAGGGTCTTGCATCATCTCAGAGCTGCGTCAGGAAAAGGCTTTGTTAGAGCAGTGAACTAATGAGAAAATCATTTGGCAGCTCACATGTTTTCATGTGCCAGGAATGATTTCCCTAAAATATACAGCTGAACTTGTAACGTTCAGTGGGTTTACTTGGAGAAACAAGTGGAATAGGAAGATCTGGGTGGGAAGGAGTCTCTGTGCTGTAAAACTGCTGCAGTTAAAGAGAGCCACTGAAATGTCTGTGGCACTGAAGTGCTTCTGTAGAGGACTGGAATGAGGACGGGGCTTAATGAAAAAGGAATCACAGATTCCTTAGGATTTGTATTTGTTCTTTATGGCTGCAAAGGTGGGACAGAGCCTGTGCTTAAGTGGCTGCAGCATCTGCTGGCCCCCCAAGGGACTGACTGGAGCTGGGCTTTGTGTCCATTGCTGACTCCTGTTGCTTTACACAAGGGGAGGTTTCATGGGCAGGTTTTTATCTCTTGTATCACGAGGTTCTGGCAGGGTCAGCAATGGAGAAGGAGCTGCTTGGTTAGAGAGTCCCTGGGATGTATCCCAAGGTTCAGAAACCACTTTGAAACCCTGAGGTTAAAGGAAGCATGTGGTAATTGTTAATTAAGGGGGGTAAAGTTCTGCACAGATTTTATTATTTAGGAAGAAATTCTTTAATTAATATAAGGGCGCTGAGGCCCTGGCACAGGGTGCCCAGAGAAGCTGGGGCTGCCCCTGGATCCCTGGAAGTGTCCAAGGCCAGGTTGGAGCCACCTGTGCTGGTGGAAGGTGTCCCTGCCCATGGCAGTGGTGGCACTGGGGGGATTTTAAGGTCCCTTCCAACGTGATTCCATCATTGCTGCAGGATCAAAGGAAGCAGCACTCCTTGCTTTCTCAGTCTGTTTGAACCAGCAGCAGCACTAAAGTTTGACACGTGAGCCTCAGCCTTGGACTCTGTTGTGGTTTCCCTGTGGTGCCCTGATCCCAAGGGATCAAGCAGGAATTCCATTCAGGACTATCCTGTGCCTGGAAAGATGTTGCAGCTCCTCGTTATTAGTCTTGTTTTCCTGTTTTGCCACTTCACCTCTGGGTTTGTGCACAGCAGCAGCAGCACTTCCTCGGAGGCAGATTATTAATTACTCTGTGGAGACGTTCTCGGCACTGTGGGTTAGAAAAGGAGGCAGGAAGGAACAAAGAGAGAGAGCAGGGAAAAATAGAAATATCCCTCTGTCCTTTTCCAGCTGACTGGGAACGGGCTGAGAGTAGTCCCAAGGCATGACATA
Organism: Grallaria varia; assembly: GCA_013396735.1. Lineage (NCBI taxonomy): Eukaryota > Metazoa > Chordata > Aves > Passeriformes > Formicariidae > Grallaria > Grallaria varia. The sequence goes on along the minus strand of VWZG01012844.1, from coordinate 54,275 downwards.
GCATCTATTAATTCTGGGAGCAACACTCCACACATGGCTAATGATCCGCTGCATGGATTCATTTCCTTTGGCTCCAACAGCATTGGAATGATGGATTTGTCTTGATCCCGAGGCTTCCATTTGAAAGTCAAAACTGTGGTGGAAGAATGTTTAACCCTGGGCTGGTTTTTTGTTTGTTTCTGGGGTTTTTTGGTTTGGTTCTGATTATTCTCAGCCCCCTGGACTTGCACCCCCCTGAGCTGCTGCCGTTGTTCTGGCAAGACATGATTGGTATTAAGACCATGATGTTCTTAAACCTCAAATCCATGTTTGTTTGGGTTTTTTTAAGTCAAAGCATGTAATTTATTTTATTCACGAAACCGGGGTAATTACTCAATACTGGGAGTTTGACTTCATTTAACCTTCAGTGCAACCAAATGCTTTGAAATTCTCCTGCGAGGGTTTTGACGTGGCACGTCCCTGTGAGGCACTTACTGAGCCACAGCAGCTGTTTTGGTGCACAAAAAAAGGTTGAGGAGGAATATTTCTGACTGTCTGAAGGGCTGAGTTTCAGTCTGGGTCACTCGCTGTGTAAATATTTGCATGAAGCCTCTTCCTGACTATCTGAACCTGCCCACCCTTCCAGCTCCACGGAAATCCAGGGAAAATGGTCTGTGAATCAAAATTCTGGCAGGCTCCAAACCAAGGTGGTGTGTAGATGGGAATACAGGGCATGAAATCCTTGGAGCATTAAAAAATTAATTATTTTTCGAAAGAATGGTTTGTTCTGAAATGGCAAAGCAAATCCAATGCCTAATTTCACTTTCCTTTAGTTGTGCATGAAACCCCTTTGCAGCTGTTTATTTCTCAAGGATAAAAATGAATGATGTGTTTGAATCCCGGATGGGGACATAAAGCATACTATTAATTAGAAAAGTCAGTATTAATTGAATAATACAAAAGATTAATAATTGCCCAGCTTTGAATATTACAATTTCTATTCCAGCTCATTGATTTTTGTTTTGTGGTGTGGTTTTTTTTTGTTTTGTTTTGTTGCAGGTTTTTTTTTTAATACTCACCTCGAATCATTAAAATTAACGTTGTCATTAATGACTTGGAGCTATTAGAGCTTGGGTTTTATATTCCCTGAAAATACCTCAGGCATAGTTGCTGTCTAGACATTATTATCATTTTCTATTCCATCCCAAATTGTTCCCAGTGTGGTTTCTGGTCAGAACATCACAACTGGTAACTGGAGGCAGTGAAGACTCCACTAAGCTCCTTATCCAGGGTGTCCTGCACCCATCGGGGCACCCCTGGCACCTTGGGAAGGGACCAGCAGGATCCACCTGGCTCTGGAAATGGAAATTGCTCTTAAAACGTTGTGGAAAGACACAAATAAATTTTCCTGATTTATTTAAATTGTGAATAGGTCAGAATTTAAGTGTCTCTTAGAACAAACAAGGAAACAAGCGGAGCCCAATTTCAGGTGGTTTTAACATGCCTGTGGACAAGTGGATTTTTAATAGCTAATCTTACCCTGACAGCTCATGGGAAATATCAATCTATTAGGCAGGATTCAAGTGTTGAATTTTTAATGCACTTTTAGTGATTAAAGTGTTCTTTTTCTCCACTGCTTGAAAGAGATCATAGTGGCTTTAAAGAACAGTTTAAAGTCAGAACAACAATGGAGAATTAATAATTGTAGTTGACCATATTTCTCTCTAGAAGGGAACGACTGTTCCTATTTGCATACAAGCCTTGTATTTAGAGCATTAGGGACAAAAGAAAATCACTCCTTTTGAGAGCAGCAAATGAGCCAGATCTGCTTTTAAAGGATCCTGTGGCTTTGTTGTCCCCAAGCGAGTGGTTGGACATGGCTGGGGACCTCTGGGGAAGGGAGGTGAGGCTTGAAGAATAAGTAATGAGGATTATTCCTACAAATGGATGTGTAAGGATGGAATTAAGGTGAAAATGGACATGTGCCCAAAATCCCTTTGCAAAGCAGAGCCTGGCTCTGCACCACCACTGCATGCACTTACGATGAGAGAAGGATTGGATAACACTCTTGGTTGGGGCTGTTCCACTTGGCTTACCCAAGCTGGGCCACGTTTGCTGCGTGTTCTCTGCAGTGTCACTGCCCCAGGGTGCTGTCCTGCCCACATTCTGCACATCTGTGTGCATCCCTGCTCTGCCATCAGGATATGAAACGTTCCAATTCCTATTTTAAAAGGGCTTTAAAAGGCCCTGCTCAGAATCGCCCTGTCCAACCTTAATCTCTGTTTTAAAGAAGCTCCGAAGTAAAGTCCAAGCTGGAACTTTTCTTCTCTCACTTTGTTGTTGTTTTAGGCTTGCTAATGGATGTGTGATTGTAGTGCTGACTGGCCCAGGGCAGTAATGAATTACTGAGGTTAATTGGGGAGTTGTGGTGCTGTGTGGTGTGTGAGAAATAAAGAGCAGCCTGAGAGTTCTGTAATCAGGGGGAGAAGCTCCAACCAGGCTCTGGACCTCGTGCCTCTGGGGTTCCAGTCAGGGAGTGCTGGGAACCATTTGGTCTCCTCTACGTTGATCCTATGGCAAAAGAGCAGAAAATGAAGTGGGAGAGGGTACTTTGGTTAATGAAACATTTATGGAGCCTTTGCACCTGGGGAACTTGCAGGGATTATCTGCCCCTTGTCTTCTGGCCTCTCAGTCAGGAGGGGATTCTCAAGCACAAATTTCTTCCTCACCTGCCTCCGTTCAACATTTAGGATAAAACTCAGTGCCTGTATGAATTGTTTAAACTGACAGGAGTCAAAATATGACCTGCTTCCCAGGCAAAATGTTCAGTGAATCCTTTATCTCTCTCTGCTGTCGAGTGACACTTTCATTTCACCACCCTGAATAATCTGATCTGACCTGATCCAGCTGCAGTAACCAAGGTGAAGGGAACGTTCATGTCTAGTACATCCACAGCATGATTTAACAGGTGATTTAAGGTCTGTTCATCTCCACTGAGGACCTGCTTCCCAAACCTTTCAAAACTGGTCAGGAAATACTTTGTTTGCTTTGGAGTTTAATGAATTACATAAAGGGAATAAAATAGACTTATCAGGCAATAGTCTGGGAGACAATCAGCAGAAATTCCACAGTGTTTTTGCAGTATTACCCGTCCTTTATCAAGAAACCCAAACCAATACTACCTGTGGCTCACTCCCCAGTGCAGCCCAAGGCCTGAGTCTTTGGTATCCTCCAGCACATCTTCGAGACAGTTTTTATTCCAGACTTTCATTTAGGACACAGGTTTTGTTTTTCTCCTGTTCCTCTCAAACCACAGCACTGAGATCCCCCCTCTCCTGAGCATCAGACTGGGACAGCTGGAACTCCCAAGGACTGGGGTCTTTGACAGTAAAGTCAAACTTTAATGAGTATTTCAAGGCTTGTAGCAGCTATGACTTAATTCAATTTATTGTCCTAAAGGTCTTCAGGTGGATTGTGGTGTGCGGGCTCGTTCCAGTGTGGTTTCTGTTTTCCTGGAGCTGAGTCATGCTGGTGCAAAGGGAATCAGCAGAGTCTCTGTTTTCCTCCCTGGCCCGTGCGGAGCCGCAGTAAATCCTCGCAGAACACAAACTGTGCTCTCCACACTCGCAATCCACCGGAATGAAAACTCCAGGGCGTCCATCCATCACCGAGATTGGTGTCTGCCTGTGCCAGGGCCTGCGTTCAAGTGGCATTTCCAGGGAGCAGAACTTGCCTGCAGCAGGAGATGCTGCTCGGAGTGGGAGGCTGGTGCAGCACCAGGGCAGGAGCGCAGATGGCGAGGCTGGGAATGGAGCTGGAGCTCCACCAGGGGTGGCAGGAGAGAAGGCAGTGGTTTGCTTGGTCTGTTGTGCATTCAAAAAAACAGGGCAATTGGCGGCTCCTTCCCTGAGCCAAAATTTGGGGGATGCTGTTGGTGCGAGTCGCTTTTCCAGCCTGACTCTGCTCCAAGAGGCACAGCCCAAACTGCACCTCTGCAGGAGCCTGGGGTGCTGGGGGATGGTGACATTGGGCTGCCCTAGGCTTGGGTATAATTCATATCCACTTGCCTGTTCATTTGTCCATCCCTACAGTGTTGGCCCCTCCTGGCTCCCAGCGCTTGGGAGCTCGGGGGGTTTCCAGACCTGCTGGGGAATGGGAACCAAAACTCTGCGTTAAGGAGGTGCCGTTTGCTCCGACCAGCCCAGGGAACTCCCCTCTCTGCCTGCCTTTTGTTCCTTCTCCTGGCAAGTTTGGCTCTCAAAGCAACTAAAAGAGTGGTGCGTGTGGATGAGTAGATGTAAATGGGTGGGATGGTCCAGTGAGTTCCATGGCAGGGAACTGGATGAGCTTGAAGGTTCCTTCCAGCCCAAACCAGCCCCTGGCTCTGGGTTTTCTACTCCTACACTGGGATGTGTCAGAATGAAAACTATTGCTGTTAATTTTCAATGTAGCTCAGCTTCCAGATGGATTTTTCCAGAACCAAATAACAGCACAGGGTGCCCAGGGCAGCTGTGGCTGCCCCTGGATCCCTGGAAGTGTCCAAGGCCAGGTTGGAGCAACCTGGGCTGGTGGAAGGTGACCCTGCCCGTGGCACTGGGTGGGCTTTAAGGTCCCTTCCAATCCAAACCATTCCAGGGTTCTATAACAGATGAAAACTGATTTTTGAAAGCAACTTTGGCACGTACCGTATTCTTTTATTGACATTTGTATTCCAGGCTGGCAACTGGGAAGTCTCTAAAAATGAAACTTCAGCTATCTACTTACATGAGTGTTCCTTGAAAATGTTACAAATTCCTGGGACTGGTGGCTGTTTCATTCATTTTCTTCAATACAAAGGGATTTTCTTTCACAAAATAGACCAAATCAGTCTTTTCTCTTTAACAAAACTGTTTTTCTACGTTTTTTTCCCCCCTCTCTATTGTTCTGCCTACTCTCTCATATTTCCCCAGCTGGCAGGTTTTGAACTTTTATTTATACTCTCTTTTCTCCTACCCCTCCCCATCTTATTCCATATGTTTATTATCTTTTCCATCCCCAAGCTGTGCATAATTTAGGGAGAATTCATGCAGCTGCCTGGGAATCAGCTGTTTGGCACCAGCACAGGGTTGGCTTGCTGGAGAAGTCCTTGGGTTAACTGACAACTGCAACTAAAGTAGTTTGGACAGCACAGAAAAACACCCTTTACCAGCAGTGCCAATCCCAAACTTGTTGTAATTATGAGCTATTATTGGATTGACTGAGAAATAGTTTAAAAAGGGAAAAAACCCACAATATTCTGTGTATTTATTTGCTTTCTTAGAGTTGCACAGCATTGTTTTTAATGCCTGATGAGCTGAATATTACATGTTTAATGAAACCCTGGATTCTTACTTAGAGAGGTTTAAAATTAAAATTAGGTGTACAGTCAGTTCAGTTCTGGGAGGTTTTCAGATCTATTCGGTGAATAGATCAGATTTGGTTTCTGAGGGCACCTTGGGAAGAAAAGTTCTTAAACTAGGAATGGGGGCTTAGATGGGACAAAGTCCAGTCCTATCCTGGTTCATATTCCTATTTCCTGCCTCTCTTGGGTCTGACTCCTTTAGTTCTGTGGTTCCCATAGTGTGCCTAAACCCTTTGGGTAAGATCAGATCCCAGGTCCCCTTAATTCCTGACAAAAGTTGCATTATTCCTGCTGGAATGTCAAGGGGAATTGGGAACACGTTGCCACTACACACCTTTGGGGGCAGAGATGATCCGTAACAAGGAAGGCAGGAGTCAAAATTTTATTTCCTGGCCTTTCTCTTTAAGCAGCTGAGGTTTATAATTGTTCAGCAAAGCAGAGTAAGGCATAAATTCCATGTTGTTTTTCCTTCTGCCTTTCCAAGGGAAACTGTTCAGGCACGGGAATAATTGTGTTTGATTTTTGCCTCATCACCCAATGGTTCAAACAGGCAGCAATCAAAGCAAAGCTCTCTCTGGCTGTAAATAATCCTTGAGAGGTTCTGATGGAAGAACAGCACGAAGGGTTATCATTAGCTGGATTTAATATCTAGGAGATCAGTGAATTATAAAAATTATATGTGAATCTACAGCAAAGTAAAGAGACTTTTGTGTTGGAGGCCCCGCATTCCTTAGGGCTGTTGGGATGTTCCTTGTGTATTGATAGCTTGTTTTTCTGAAGGCACTCACAGGCTGCAGGCACCCATTGTATAAAATCCTGTTAATTTTTGAGCTTGGAACAGTATTAACTTGTTTATATTGCCATAGGACATGGCATTTTTCCGGGCATTTTTTCATGGCAACATTAGGATTTAACAGGATGGAAGAATTTAGAGCCATAGAAGTGAAGAAAGATTTATTTTAGAAGCGGCTTCTGGAGGAAATGGAATCCAGTCCCCCTCTCGTCAAGGCTAAGTTGAAGCTCAGGGTTCTGCAGGGCTTGACAATGTACAAGATGAAGATTCCCCGGATTTTCAGGGTCATGTTTTGCTCTTTAACAAATCACTTGGTTTATTTTTTTTTTTAAGATGTGTAATCAGAACTTCCCAAATGCCCATGAGCTCTGTGTCTTCCTGCACATCCCGAGAGGAGTCTCTGGACCTTTGTTGGGAATAGAGGGAGGATTGGATCCTTCCCCCCTGTCAGCTTAGTGAGACCTTTGCTCTTTCCCCATCCTTTTGTCCTGTGCCACAGGATAAGGGGAATGGTTTCCCACTGTCGGAGGGCAGGGATTGATGGGATACTGGGAAGGAATCCTCCCCTGGGAGGGTGGTGATGCCCTGGCACAGGGTGCTGGGGCTGCCCCTGGATCCCTGGAAGTGTCCGAGCCAGGCTTGGATGGGACTTGGAGCACCCTGGGCTGGTGGAAGGTGTCCCTGCCCATGGTACCTGGGGCATCCCTTCCCACTGCCAGCCCAGGGCTCAGAGCCTGGTCCAGCTCTCAGGGTTGTGCTGCAGAGCTGTGCTCGATTGTCCTCGTTTAGGAACTGATGGGCTTTAAGGTCCCTTCCCACCCAAACCATTCCATGATTCTGTGAAATTTGCCCCTTTCAGTTCCTGAACGAGGACAATCGAGGACAGCTCTGCAGCACAACNGGGATACTGGGAAGGAATCCTCCCCTGGGAGGGTGGTGATGCCCTGGCACAGGGTGCTGGGGCTGCCCCTGGATCCCTGGAAGTGTCCGAGCTGGGCTTGGATGGGACTTGGAGCACCCTGGGCTGGTGGAAGGTGTCCCTGCCCATGGTACCTGGGGCATCCCTTCCCACTGCCAGCCCAGGGCTCAGAGCCTGGTCCAGCTCTCAGGGTTGTGCTGCAGAGCTGTGCTCGATTGTCCTCGTTTAGGAACTGATGGGCTTTAAGGTCCCTTCCCACCCAAACCATTCCATGATTCTGTGAAATTTGCCCCTTTCAGTTCCTGAACGAGGACAATCGAGGACAGCTCTGCAGCACAACCCTGAGAGGTGGACCAGGCTCTGAGCCGTGGGCTGGCAGTGGGAAGGGATGTCCCAGGTCCCAGGGCTGAAGGCAGAGGGTGGCTCTGTGGCCCCACAGCAGCCTGTGCTCACAGGGCACGTCTATGAGTGGCTCTGAAACCCAGTGGCTGCTCCCGGTTTGCTTTGCACTTGCACCTCTGGCAGTTTGAAGCTGCTGGAGGAACATCAAAGATAAACACAAAAACCTAAAGCTTGATTAAGCACATGAAAAGCTGCTGTTAAATTAGGCCCCTGGCTTTCCTTGGGAATCCTTATTTTTTTTCCACTTGCCTTTTCTTTCATTTCTTTTTCTTTTCTTCACTTCAGCAGGAAGCTCTTTTGCACAGCGAATGTGACCTGGGGATGATCACACGAAATGCCACGGCCCTTTGTCTGTTGAGGATAAATATCACCTCAGATAACTTTGGAAAAGAAATTTAGTTAAAATTCTTAACGCAGGATCATCTCGACAAGTGTAACAGGGTCATAGGAGGTTGGCTCTCTTATGCACTTTGGATATGATGAATATTATCTTTGTACTATATATTTAGAAGGATGAAAAATGAAAAAACCCTTGGTGAACTAAAGGGTTTCCTATGGCTACATCTGAGGCAAACAGTTGCAATTAAATAGGGGGGGAAATCACCTGAATCAACTTGTGCTGCTCCACTTAGTGCTGGGATATAATTCGGAAACAAGTGTGAAGAACAGGAGTCAACAGGAAAGAATCAGGAGACTTCCAAGAGAGTCTGTGTGCAAAGGATCAAATTCGCCTTTGGAGAAGCCCAAAGGAATCTCTCTGCTCTCCGAGCAGCAAAGGCACTGCCAGGGTTATGTAAAGTGTGTTTATCTAATCTTTTCACTCCATCAGCATATATAATGAAGCATATTATTGTTTACATTGGAGAGCTGCTGGGGTGTCCTGGGCTTGGGGCCCTGTTGTGTGCTTTGAGCACAGAGATAAGGAGGGCACTGGTGTGAACTGGGGCTGGTGGATCCCACAGGAGCCACGCAGCAGAGCCAGGCTTAGCCCTGGAATTGGCTGCCCTGTCCCCCTGTCTGCAGGGGCTGGGAGGAGCAGAATTAACTCCTGGGTGTCTCTGAGAGAGGAGAGGCTTGGCCAGTTCCTCAGGGCCCCTGTAAATGTGCTCCCTCACTCCCTTTTTGTCCACTGACCCCTGTTCCCAGCCCTGGAGGTGTCCAGGCAATGACTGGACGTGGCACTCAGTGCTCTGGGCTGGGTGACAAGGGGAGCATCGGGCACAGGGTGGAACCTGGAGGTCTTTTCCAACCTTAATGATTCTGTGGCTGCATCTCCTTCTCTCTGCTGTCGTTTTGCCTCCCTTGTGCTGGCTCCTCGTGCAGACCTGGGCTGCTCTGGTGGGAGGGTCCCCGGCCATGGCAGGGGATGGAACTGGATCACCTTCAAGGTCCCTTCCATCTCAAACTGTTCCGTGATACCCTTGAGATGGTCCCGTTGGTCTTTGCCCAGTGGCAGCCGCTCTTCCAGCAGTGCAGGGCAGCAAGATAGATGGAGAGAATGTTCCTCAACCTGCTTTTACTGCTTGACAGGAGCATCCCACAGCTGTGGTTGGGGCCAGAATGGTTTCTGACCACAAGCCCCCAGCACCAAGCATCAAAGCCCAGACACCTTCTGGAGATGCTGTTTGGAGCAGTTTGAAGAGCTGGCTGCCCCAAAGGGGGGTGTTGAGCCGAATTTGGGCCATTACGAGGGCTTGATGATCCCAAAGGTCTTCTCCAGCTATAAAGATACCACTGTTCTGTGATTCCATGGCTGACATGCCCCCTTGGTTCCAGAAGCACCCGTCCCTTCGTTGCTGCAAGGCTAAAGGCAGAAATTGCTGCTGCTGGATCCTTCCAGAGCAACGTGGTGTGTTATTTCAGGCGCCGAGTGGGAGGTTTGGGGAGGGCAGAGCCACGAGCAATGGCTTTTATCTTTGCTGACAGTGATCTCGTGGCCAGGAGAGTGGGCCTGGGGTTGGGTTTTGCTGCAGATGGTGCCGAGGGAGATTGCTTTGCCACGTGTGCTGGAGCTGCCTGAGAGCTGCACACGCTTCGGTGGGACTGGGCAAGGCACAGAGTGAAACCCAGCTGGGATGAGCCCACGGATCTCAACTGGAGCAGGGAAGGGGAAAGGCAAAGCTTCAGCTCCTCCCGAGTTTGAGCACAGAGAAACAGAATGTAGAAGTTTTAAATTTTAGGCTTTGGCTGGGTTTGTTGTTTTTTAGGGCCTTCCTGGGAAACGAGTCAGGTGACATACATTGACAAATCTGAGATATTCCCTCCTATCTCACATCCCATGGGATATAAGGGCGAGGGAGGAAGAGCTGGTACACTGTCTTTGGACACTCTTCCTTGGGTCAGTCTCTTTGGTGCAGTCTCTTCTCCTGTGGCCGGGTCAGCCTCTCCTCGGGCAGGTGGTGGGGAGAAGGATCACAGCTCGGGGCTGGTCACTTCACTCTTTGGGTAATGCAGTGCCTTATCTGTTTTCCTTGGTTGTATATTTATATATAGTACCTATATAATACCATTGGAGTTCCCCTCTTGCCCTGTATTTGCCTGGTATTCGTGTAGTGTGTGTATAGTACTAAGTTCCCTTTTCCTCCTCTGTAAATAAATAAATATATATATCTGTTCCCCTCACAGTCTGAAGCTTTTAACTTTTCTCTCCTTCCCCTTGGCTTTTTGGCTGTTTTTCTCCCCTTTTGGGGGGTTGGCCTGTGCTGGTGCTGGGAAGTTCTGCCCGGTGTTGCTTTGGTTTGGTTTTGCCCAGGGTCAAACTTGCACAGCAATCTTCAGCACTGGAGGCCTTCCAGTGAGAAATGTATGGCAGCAGTAAATTAGAGCTGGGTTTAAGCCCTGGATGTGCTCTGCAGTTTCCACCTTGCACAGAAAAGCAGCGTTTGCTGGGGAAAAGGTGCAAACACGTTATAATCTTCATTATTGTGTCTCGTTGCCTAAAGAAATTGTGGCAGTCCCATCCCTTGAGGTGTTCAAGGCCAGGTTGGAGCAACTTGGGCTAGTGGAAGGTGTCCCTGCCATGGCATGGGGTGGAACTGGGTGGCCTTTAAGGTCCTTTCCAGCCCAAACCATCCATGATTCATCAAAACCCTCTTTGAGGACACAGTTCCATTGCTTTGAGTTTCCCCAAGGGGGATGTGTGGGAGCAGTACCAGCCTTTTATTGGACCCTTCTTCACCTTGTGTGCTTGTCTTTGGAGTACCTGGCAAAAATCAGAGTCCTGAGGCTGGAAGGGCCTTCTGGAGTATCTCAGCTCTCCAGGACAGGGCAGGCTCACTTCAGGTTGGGGTTTCAGTGTCTTCCAGGACAGAGACTCAAAAGCCTCTCTGGGCAGCCCCAGTTCTTGAGTACCCTCATTATAAGAAGGCTTTTCCTGGTGTTCAAGTGAGATTCTCCCTGTTTCAGTGTGTGCCTCTGGCCACAAAGGAGCTGCCCAGCCCAGGGGGTGCTGGGACAGAGCCAGAGGGTCACTCAGCACCACGAGGGACATGTGGCATCACTCAAGCTTTGGGCTTGTTGTTAATCACGTCCCCATAAAACTTCCCAGACAGGGCAGTCCTGGAAGGTCACCCGGAGTAAATCAGTCATGATGCACAGCAGAGCTGAGTAATTATGGCTCAAGGTCATCCACTGTGTGTCTGATGGGTTCTCAAGGTGCTGTGTGACTGTTTAAAACACAGCCCTGTGCGTAAACTGGGGTTCGTTTGTTTGTGAATGCTGCATAATTAATAAATCAGTAATTAATAAAACAGTAGGAAGGCTGGAGGTTCATAAACTCCAGACTCAGCCATGACTGCAGGCAACTTGTTCCCAAAACCTAGAGAGAGGTGGGATAATTTCTTTCATCCCAGTGGTAAAGAAAGTTTGTCTTTCACACCTCTTTAACACGGCTTTTAATTACTCCTCTAGTCCAGAGGAATCTTGGTTTTACACACGCACATTTCTCCACTGTTGGGAGAGGAGAAGGAAGATGAACAGAATTAAACCTGTGGAAAATACAGCTCCATTGAGCTAATGGCAGTGTGGTGCTGCTGGGTTGTTGCTGAATTAGTTTTAACCTAAGATAAATTAGTAATCAATGTAATTAGAGGAGCACCCCAGGATGTGTGTGCTGCGCTGAGGTTGTGCCCATTTGAAGAAAATTGGTGTGTTAAACATTTATGGTCTGCAGAGGCAGCTGGGTGGGAGGAAGGAAGGGTTTCCTCCTGGAGTTGCAGGTGCACACTGAGGCAGGAGAAGCTCAAAATTCTCGTTTGCCCTCAAACTTGTGTGATTTTTAAGCTGTTCTGTCTCTCCCTTCAAAAGTCTCTTTGAACAGAGCGTTAAACTGAACTCTTTGACTGGATTGAGCTGTGAAGTTTTATCCTGGAGGTCTTAGGTGGAGTTTAAGCCCCATTCCTGGCAAACAGAAGCCTCACATGTTATAGTTGTTTCTGCATCAGAAGGGCTTAGAAATTTCAATATGGACCAGACTCGTTGGGTCACTTCAGGCCTGTTGACTTCCACAAACTTATCCTCAGGTGAATGTGGGCTTAGTGCTTTAATTACGAAACAGATGTTAAAAAATTGTCTGACATTTACTCACATGGAACATGAGGCTTTTTATGGACAAAATATTATTTCACATGTGTGTATATATATGTTTAATGTATAGATATATTTTATATTTGCGAGAACAATGTGAGAGGTTTTTAGGTGGCCAGGACAAACTTGTAGCCTCCATTGCCCTCAGGCATCTTGAACAATGACATTTCATGGGGGTCCCTGTAGAGAAATTTGGGCCAGATAAACAAGGAAAATGAACCAAAAATGCATCTCAGGTAGTTTTCAGGTGTTCCTGCAACTTGAGAGAAGGCTGCAAGGGTATCATTCCAGTCCACTTGCTGTCAGAGTGAATTCAATTAACTTCAAAAAGCAAAATATATGGATAACTTCAAAGTGATATCTCCCAAGTCTCCTTGAAGTGAGGAAAGTCTTGACTTGTCCCTAACTTTGTCAAACTGGAGAGAAGATAAAAATTCATTGCATGGCTCTCTCACGTCGCACCTGCACCTCTTCTCTGTCAGGGCTCTTACTAGGAAACCTCTATCAGCTCTTCAATATATTGTATTTTAGAAGTGGCCACCGAAGGAAATCCATTTGCTGATACAAGGAAGGGTATTTTTGCCCTCTCAGGTGGAAAGTGTTGGCCTCGTGCGAGGAGCAAATGGGAAAGGCTGGGGCAGAGGGGCTGTTTGTTGAAGCAGAACCTGTGTCTGCAGCCCTGGCAGTGAGGCTGGAGCTGAAGGGGCTCACAAGGATGAATTCTGCTCTGCTTTGGAGATCTGTTCACCAGTTCAGCTGAGGTGTGTAGGACTGAACCAAAGAAAGGGGAAAAAAAAAAAAGCAAGAATCCATGAATTAAGAGCTTGAAAAATTATACTACTTTTATATAAAAGATCTTTGACTCCTGTCTGCTAATGGCAGAGACACAGGATCAATTAACAGAAAATAAAGGCTCTGTTTGTAATACTTCACATTCCTTCACATTCAGAATTGTTCATTTTACACACTTTATTTTTAAAGCTCTGCTTTTCAAAGGAGCCTGACAGTTGTCAGTCTCAGCCAGAATAAAATTACTCTGACACCTCATGTTTTCCAGCATTCACATTCTTCATTATCTCCCTGAATTCAGGGCTCACAAACAGGAATTTTAAAGATGATGAAAGCAGAGGTGCAGAGGGAAAGAAACTTCCAAGCTCAGGTTTTTGAAGGCTTATAATGACATTAATTCTCCGCACTATCCAAGGGAATAAGCTGGACATACCTGTGAATATAGGGGCCCTGTGAGGGATATAAATCAAAGCTTTGGGCACACACCAAACCCAGCCTTGGCCTCTCCCAGCTCAGGTGGGTGACGGAATGACTGAGCTGCTTGCCTCGTTTAAATGCCATTTTAACACCCTTTAAAGGCATTCAAAATTGCCAGCATAAATTTCTGCCTTTGAAATGGCAAAGGAAAGCTGTGTGCCTGGATGGAGGAGAAGAAACTTATGTTAACATTAGGAATTGGGAAAGCTTTTAATAGATGCAGTCGGTGATGCTAAAACGGAGTGATAAGTGTGTTGTGAATTTAGCTACTGCTTTTTAAGTGAGAAAAGTGAGTGTGGAAAATAAATCCTAGGTTTCCACTGGACCACTCTTCAGATTAGCCTCAGTCTTTCCAAATGGGAAGGAGGTGGGAAAGGAAATGTTGTTTTTTTTTATTTAAAAATAAACATCAGAGTCTGGCTGCGAGAAAACCCCTTTGGAATCGAAGGCTGGAATGCTGCCCCGAGGGATTGAGGGCGCTGGGACTGGGCTGGGAGCACGTGGGTGCTGTGGAGCACAGAGCAGGGTGTGATGTGAGCACTGCACTGCTGCGCAGAACAGCCCCGCTCGCTGATTAACTCCGTTGCATAATTTATGCTCCTACTTATTTAATCACTCTGGAGCTCCGCTATTCACTGGCAGTTGCTAGATTGCTTTATTAAATTTAGGCTGTGTTGAAGGAAATTTATTTTTGTGTATTCCTCCTTTGTAATTTTTTTCCCTTAAATGCTGTCACATAAATTAGGGCGTTATCGATGGATCTGCATGCGGAGCTTTGCTGTTCAGTTCTTGTGCCAGAATCTTCTAAATCATGTATGACATATGTATTATAACTTACTTCACACTATTCTTCTCAGTGATGGATTTACTTCCTTTGCTTTCTTCTCTTTTATGGCAGACAAAGGAATTCGGACTCAAAAGCAATGGAGAAAAACATTAAAATCTAGATTTTTGTCTCTTCACTCACAAAAGCGTAAGGCTGTGACCTGAGAGGGATCTGTTAAATCCCACCAAATATCAAACACAGATGTCTTGCTTTCTCTTTGCGTTCCCAGGGGAGTGTTGGGCTTAGAGGAGGAGAAAGGGCCTTTTTGTGTGTGTTGGTTGGAGGGGGTTAAGTGAGGGAGAGGATTAACCATTATAATGGAATGGGTTGGGTTGGGTTGGGAGGGACCTCAAAGCCCACCCAGTGCCACCGTCTGCCATGGGCAGGGACACCTTCCACTGTCCCAGGTGGCTCCAACCTGGCCTTGGGCCCCTTCCAGGGATCCAGGGGCACCTTCCACTGTCCCAGGTGCCTCCAACCTGGCCTGGGGCCCCTTCCACTGTCCCAGGTGGCTCCAACCTGGCCTTGGGCCCCTTCCAGGGATCCAGGGGCACCTTCCACTGTCCCAGGTGCCTCCAACCTGGCCTGGGGCCCCTTCCACTGTCCCAGGTGGCTCCAACCTGGCCTTGGGCCCCTTCCAGGGATCCAGGGGCACCTTCCACTGTCCCAGGTGCCTCCAACCTGGCCTGGGGCCCCTTCCACTGTCCCAGGTGGCTCCAACCTGGCCTTGGGCCCCTTCCAGGGATCCAGGGGCACCTTCCACTGTCCCAGGTGCCTCCAACCTGGCCTGGGGCCCCTTCCACTGTCCCAGGTGGCTCCAACCTGGCCTTGGGCCCCTTCCAGGGATCCAGGGGCACCTTCCACTGTCCCAGGTGCCTCCAACCTGGCCTGGGGCCCCTTCCACTGTCCCAGGTGGCTCCAGCCTGGCCTTGGGCACTCCCAGGGATCCAGGGGCAGCCACAGCTTCTCTGGGAACTCCATCCCAGCCCCTCCCCACCCTCCCAGGGAAGGATTCTTTCCCAATATCCCACCTAACCCTGCCCTCTGGCGCTGGGAAAACATTCCCTTTGTCCTGTCACCCCTTTCCAAAGGGGCTTCCTGGAAAGAGGAGGAAACTCCAACAATCTGTGTTACTAAAATCTCAAAAATTGTGGGTTCTTTTCTCTCCTGTTCCTTCCTTAGTCTCATGTCATTTACCCACAAGAGCTGATGAATGAGGGAAGGCCAAGCAGATAAATTTTAGAGAAATGGTGTAATTAATTGCCCATAAAATTTCCTTTGGATAAAGGGCCTTAACTCTGTTTTCCTGCTGCTCTGTGTTGTAACCTGTTCTGTAAATCCCCTGGGCTTCTCTTTTGGAAAGTTTCAGCCAATGCCATTCCTTGTTACACAGACTTTATGTGGCACATTGAAGAGTTTAACCAGTAAGGAGTTTTCAGGTGTACTTTTGTAGAAACAAGGTTAAAGCACCCCAACAACACCACTCTGAGGTGCAGATGTATTTTAAGTCAATCTGTATGTGATTTTTAAGGACTAATAACTCTTTTAAAATTAAGTATTCATTAAAAAATAGCCTTTTTCTTTGGAAAAATCTACCTCTATTCTAATTTAGATGCAAGCAGAAAATATTTTCCTTACAAGTCCTTACCAGAAGCAAAATATTTACAGCATTGGTGTCTGTTTATCAATATATGCTGATGTGTACGTAATATGGGGTTGGATTTAATTTCCTACTTGTTATTTGTCTGAAGGGGCTTGATTTATGAATGGCTGCATATATATGTGTAGATATCTTTCAGCTGCTTCAGAACTACCCCATGGAACTGTTTTTAATGGAAAATTGTTTTTCCAGTTATTCATCTCATTGCTAGAATCTGCTTCCAGTGGTAAAATTAGGTTTCCACCAATGCTTTTTTTTTTTCAGGCAGCTGTCAACATCATCCCAATTCTGCTTTTCTCTGCCAAATTTACATTCTTCCTTAGCAAAATAAATCTCCCACGGGTTACAGGATTTTTTTATCTATAAAGCTATCCCTTGGATATACATGAGCACATGGCTATATTGCTGTAAATCCTACAAAAGAGGAAAAAAAGGCATTTGAAATTACAGCTTTTTAATGAGAAAAATAACTCTACAGTGGTTACTTAGGGCTTTTTTTTTCATCTGTTTTATTAACCATCCGAGGTGGAACAGGCCTAATCTTCCTAGATTAAAGTTCCCACAAATTTGAAGGCTGGAGTACATGCAAATGTTCTTTTGTAGTCCTGACTAAAGCACTTTAATCCTCAGAAAAAGGAGGCATCAGACTTGTAATATGGAGATTGTGTGTCATGCTGTGGTTGAGGTTGCCCAGAGAAGCTGTGGTTGCCCCATCCCTGGAAGTGTCCAAGGCCAGGTTGGAGCAACCTGGGCTGGTGGAAGGTGTCCCTGCCCATGGCTGGAGGTGGCACTGGGTGGGCTTTATGGTCCCTTCCCACCCAAACCATTCCAGGAGAGGTTTGCATGCCAGAGCTGTGGTTGGTGACAGGGTGAGCTGTGTTTGGGTGTCCCTGGGGACGGAAGGACACGGGTGTGACAGCAGAGGATGCAGGGGTGACAGCCCTACCTGCAGAGGGAGCAGAGCAGGGTGGAGGCAGCAGAGCAAAGGAGGGGAATAAAGAGCTCCTGGTAGGCAGGTTCCTGCTCTGGAGCCAAGCACTGAGCTGCCACTGCAGGAAATAACCACGTTGTCCTTAAAACCCCCTTCTTCAAGGGCTGCTACTAATAGTTAGAGCTTCTCTTCTGTGTTGTGCACAGTCAGAGCCCTCTAAATGGTGCTGTTGTGCCTCTCTTGATGAGGTCACCCAGGGACAGCCCCACTGGAGACATTCCCTCCTCCCTGTGCTGGCCTCTTGACTTCCTCAAGTGCCTCCGAATGGAGCGCGGGATGAGCTCCCCATTACGGGGTTATTGCTCCCTTTGAAACAAGACATCTGAGCACTCTGATGTCTTTTTCATCTCCGAGCATGATAATGTTCTCTATCAGTCTTTGCTCCAACCCCCTCGGTACCAAAGAGAAGGAAAAAGTGCCCCTTGGTTTCCTTGGCGAGCTCTGCTTTGAGCCTCCACTTGTTACACCCTTTGGGAATTGAGGAGGGAAAAATGGGCTGGATATGAACAGAGACAAGGCTGAGACAATGTTACCTGAGAGAGTGTTCCCAAGGTGTTTCCTATCTGGGTTTTCGGATCACATGCTCTGGGAGGTCATCTATTAATAGGTTCTAAAAGCTCACTTGGAGATCCAGCAGATGCTTTGAATAAATTACAAGTCATTATTTGAGGTAGCTGTCATGTTCAAAGGGTCAGTAATTAAAGCAGTGCTGTTTCTGTGTTTTTGTTTTATCTTTAGCTGGTTAATCAATTCATAGTAAAGATCCTTTCTTAACACACTAAACATGTGCTTAACACATGACACGTCCCCTAAGTTGTTGATAAGCACCTTTGAATGATATTTCGATTTTGGGGCAGATTCTTTCTGTTTTCTTTGACTATTTTGGTGCATTTTAGGAATCTTTTAAGCAGATACTTTTACCACCACTGGCACCTAATTTGCTATTCCATTACATGTTGGTTCATCCTTTCATCTTTCTTGTTCAGCATCCCCCATGAAAAGACTTTTGCAAGTTTACTTTAGATTTGGAATTCTAAATGTTATATATTACATTGTCTGGCAGGCTGCTCTCTCCCTCTGAGTGACCTTTTAAAGTGGTTTCAGAGCTGAGCCTCTGGCCCCCAGAATATCTGTGAACGTGGCTCTAGCTGAACCATGGAGCTTTTTAGTTAGACAGTAACAGTGTTTTCTATTCAAAAACAATCAGTGCAAGGGCTTGTCAACTCTTCATTTACAGCCTCCTCCTTATTGCCCTGCAGTGTGCAATGTTGAATTTGCTTGTGCTGCAGTGGAATGAGCCACATGTACGTGTAGATTCTCTTTTCAATATCACTTTCCAACCCCAAGCCATCCCAAAGTGCTTTACCCAGTCAAATTACCTATTTATGGACCTCTGCAAACGAAGCCCGACGTGCAGGACTGCCTGTGTAGCTTTCAGCACTGTAATTGTCTCAGTGTGTCTCCTAAGTAGGTACAAATCTCATCTCTCCTTCATTCCCCTCAGCTTGTTCAGCGTTTCGTAGCAGTGAGTGCCCTGGGATTTAATTGACTGGAATTGCTACCGTAGGACATTTCCCTGGATATTTCAAACAAGGTGCTTGAGCTGGCTGCAGGGCCTCTGTTCTGCACTCTTGTGGAGGGGAAAATCACAGAACCATGGAATGGTTTGGGTTGGAAGGACCTTAAAGCTCATCTCATTCCATGGGCAGGGACACCTTCCATTAGCCCAGGTTGCTCCAAGCCTCATCCAAAACTTCCAGGTGTGAGTGAAAACACTCCCTGAGAAGAGAGCCCCAGCAAAGCTGGCTGTGATAAACGAAACTAGTGATTCGTGCCAAAATGGGGATGAAGGAGGTCAGTGCGAGCTCGGGAAGGGAGAAAAAGATTCTAAAACTTAATTGCCCCTTATAGAACTTAAAACAGACAGAGTGTCTTACCTTATCTTGGACATGAGTTACAGCTGAACGAAGCTTAGCCAACAGGATGTTCACACTTTCTTGTCGAGAAATACGAGAATTTATAGTCTGTTGTACAGATAACAGATTAGTCTAAGTAAACATCTGTTGAATTCTTGAAATAATGATGTAAAATGTATATTCATATGATGTAATGAATATGTATGAACTAACTCTATAAACACCTAACATACCCTGCATCTGTGTGTGGTTTTGGTGGAGCAGAGGCCCCCCCGCACCCAGCGCTGTTTTGCTTTTACCATATAATAAACTCTTATTCAAAACCCCATTTGGGCTTGGGACTCTGTTTCTCACACTGGCCTAGAAGCTTCTTGGAAGACTAAAATTTCTTCCCCCTCTGTGATATTTGCTTTATTTCAAGCTTTTAAAACCACAGGAGGGACAGAGGAAACGTTTTAAGGGCTTCAGGTTGATGTACTGATGGAGGGAAACCCTGGTGGGAGAGGTGAATGGAGCAATGCCTTTGTTAGCAAGCACTGGGAGACCAGGGAAACAGCCCCTCTGGTTTTGGGGATCCAGCATTTATCCCAAAACTCCTGGTGCAAGATGCCTTCCAGCGCCAGTGAAGCTGAGCCCAAAGAGGTTCAGGGGGCAGCACAGGGGGCAGATGGTTCGTGTTAAACCAAACCTTCAGGTTTGAACTTGGGTTGTTCAAAACCTTGGGATCTTTGTGATGGACATTGGACTAAACCAAGGCTCTTCTGATCGGGTACCATGGCCCCCCAGTCCTGTGGTTATTGAGTAATGATTCCTAGGGTGGGAATGAATAATCTCCACGAAAATATCCTTTTTTTCCTTCTTTTTGCTGAGACAGAAATGCTCTTCCATTCTCTTTTGAGATAGGTATGCTCTTTTCTAACTTGTTGGTGTATCAGGATCAATAAGTTAGTCTCTTTTCTTGTGTCTCCTCTTCTCCCCAATTATATTTGATTTGAGTTTGAACAGAGAGTGTTTAGTTACAGTACTCGGTAGTTCTCTGACAGAAACCTGGATAATTTGGGACAATTTACTGAAGCTTTTTTGTGCATCAGTTTCCTATTTTTAACCAAAATAATGAAAGTTTGTTCTACCTGTCTGTGATGTCTCCTAATCCACGTTCCTGACCTTGCCTGGGGCCCACATTTATATAACATTGAGGCTGCAATGTAAACAATTCTGTTCATCCTGGATTTATGTTTACTCATCAGGCTTATGGAGCTTTTTTTATTATTGGAAACCCTTTACCTGTGTTTGTTCAGACTGAAATTATATATGCCAGGACATGCAGGGGAGCATTTTGTTCTATTCTTTTCCTTTATTGGACTAAAAGGAAAGGTGAGATGGGCAGATGCACCAAAGCATCACTACAGCTGCCTCTCACCTTGAAACCATAGGGAGAACCCATAAATTTTAAGTATTGGATTTAAGGTTTGGAAGATTCTTGATAGAAATACTACCAAGGGAAAGGCACCCTTGGGATTTACACCACACTTGGATTTAATTATTCTTAGAGAAGCATTTTGTCCTGCCAAGGCACTTGTCCTTTGCTGTCAAGGCTGCAAGCACCAATTTCACTTCTCCAAAGAGGTCCCATAATAGTCTGGAAATTAGTAAGTACAAAAAATTCTGGCTGGAATTATTATAATTTTGGGTGTCATGAAATGATGATCATGTTAAATGTGCTCCAAGCAATATGTCCATCCATAATTGCACAAGGTCAGTCTTTCCTGGGCAGTCTTTTGCTTTTGTATCAGTATCAGCAGGATTCTGATAGTCTGTGAGTACAGGGAGGTATTTGCATGAAGAGGATGAAGTGACACGGGTGTTGAACAGGGTGGCTCTTTTCTTGGTCTTGTCCGGAGGAAACAGCGTTTCCTGTCTTGGAACTTGTGATTTTACATGTACTTTTCAGCTATAGAATCATAAAATCATGTAGTGCTTTGGGTTGGAAGGGATTAAAGCTCACCCAGTGCCGCCCCCTGCCATGGGCAGGGACACCTTCCACTATCCCAGGTTGCTCCAACGTGGCCTTGGGCACTTCCAGGGATCCAGGGGCAGCCACAGCTTCTCTGGGAATTCCATTCCAGCCCCTCCCCAGCTTCACAGGAAAGAATTCCTTCCCCATATCCCACCTAACCCTGCCCTCTGGCAGTGGGAAGCCATTCCCCTTGTCCTGTCCCTTATTCCAGAAGATCCTTGGAGTGAGGAAAGGAGGCAGGACCTTCAGGTAGGGCTGATGTTTCAGTGGAGACCATGGAAATGTTGATTCCTGAGACTCCCCCTGGCCTGGGGTGTGCTGGTCAATCGTCCAGCCCAGGGTTAATTGGAGGTGGCAAAGCCAAGCTCCCGAGTGCCCTGCAGCCCTTGACCATCCCTCCCAGACTTCTGTGAACCTCTGGAGTTCACTTTGCTGTTCTGGTAATTCCAGCTCGGTGCCAGGCTGGATTTGGGGGCACTTGGCACTCTCCTGTGCAGGTGCAGTTCTGCAGTGCTGTTTGTCTCCTTGCAGCACCTGCCTTCACCCACCTTCCCAGGCCTCCCTGAACCTGCTCTTGGCCGTGTTGTAGCTCTGATTTCATGGAACTTGGGGCCAGAAGGGAGCCTTAGATCCTCTGAGCCTCTGTATATCACAGCCCATTAAGTTCCACCCAGCTGCCCCTGGGCATTGCTCACTGCCAGTCTCTACACTTTGATGCAGTGCTGCTGTGCCCTGGTCTGTCCCAGAGGCAGCTGCATCTCGGGGAAATCTGTGCAGAACCAGGAGGGCTTGTAAAGTGCATTGGGAGCCTTCAGGATGAGTAGGACTTGTATATGTTTGGTCTGAGACTTTCAGAGCCTCTTAGGGGATTGGGAGGCTCGGTTCCCATTAATTTTTATGAAAATTTAGTACCCAAATGCCCTGGGTAGTTTTGAAAAATCTTCTCTTTTAGTGGGAGGCATAAAAGTAACCCTTTAGAATTAGTTGAATATTGTGTATGTACTTTGTTAGTGGGGATACTTCAGAGGAAGATTATAAAATATCCTGTTACAGACAATTATCCCCTGACCTGCTGCAGGGGTGGCATCTCCTTCCTGACTCTGAGCACTTTGTTGTTGGCTTGAAGCTTGGGAGTTTATCCTCCTTTTTAACTCCCTAACCCACTTAATATAACTCAGGAAGTTCTTAGCACCCATAAAAACGTCTCACAGTAGTTTAAGTTCTACTACTTTATCAATATTGGTATTTAGGAAGTAGGACACGACTCCTAATTGTTTTACTGTGCTCTGCCATGTGAACTACAGCTCTTATTAGCAGCAGCTTCCACTGCCAGGGAGCCTCTGGAACACAGGAAGGACTTTTCTCCAGGATGATGGTGCTGTTTATTACTGTTAATGACGACTGATGGTTTGTGAGCATTCTCAGGCATCAGGAGACTTCAGTGGTGGGCGATGTGCTCCCGGTATTCAGGATTTGCTGCTCAGAAAGATTCATAAAAACTCAGCTTTTCTCTCTGCAAAAGTAACTTGTAAGACAGGAGGACATTTTGGCAGTGTACTGGAATGGGGTGCACGTGGAATCACTGGGGTTGGAAAAGACCTCCGAGGTCATCGAGCCCAGCCTTTGACCAAATCCCACCATGGCCATAAAGCACATCATGAAGTGCTCTGTGTGCTCCTCTTCTTCAACACTTCCAGGCTGGTGACCCCACACATCCCTGGGGAAGCCTCTTCCAGGGATCAAAACAGGTTTCCTGTAGATCGTTCTCCACTTTCGGGGTGTTAATTGCATTGGGAAATACTTTGGGTAGGATAATTCCCTATCCCACTTCAGAAAGCTCCTCCATACACTCCCAGGAATTGGCTCCCAGGGGTTTGTTATCCAGCTCTTCACTGGGAGCCTGTTATTGGCAGGGATTCCAAATCATCCCAGTTCCTCTTCACGCTGCTCCTCATCGTGCCCCCCATAAATAACCTTTCTCCAGCCTCTGTTTTGTGCCCTTTGGTGTCAGTGAGTGGTTCTGTTGTGTCTCGGATCACTTACCAGTGTAAGACAACAGCTCGTAGGGAACCTTGTAGTATACGTTGGGTACACTGTCTTCCTAATTACTACATGCCAGATTTAATTGCATGACTGCAGATACCTGATCAGACTACTTGCCATGACGTGTTGTGACTAAAACAACCCACGTTCAGTCTTCAGGTACACATTGCCCAAAATTGAAATATTTGTCTTATTTGACACAAATTATAATTATCCTAAAGAATCTGGAGGTTCTTTCTCCTCCCCTCCCCCCTTTTTTTGTCTTCTTTATTGTCACTGTGGCTCCCAGTGAAAGTGGTTGGTATCACTGCTCATTAGCCAAATAATTTCTTTAATGAGTATCAGGAATTTGGGTAGCCAAATTGAGAAAAGAATACCATAGTATTAAGGAGGGTTTTACCTTTAGAAAATTCTCAGGTGCAGACCAAGTTCTCTTGGTGTAAATGTAAGAAACTGCACTGATGTAGCTGCACTCCCTTCAAGTAGAGACAAATTCAGCTCTCATTTGAAAACAGGACACCAAATTTTATTGATTGATACTGAAACTATAAATTGAGCCTGACTTGAGCAGGGATAAGCCTAAACAGCATCAAGAGCTTCCATGGAGAGACAAGATTTATACTGGCCAAGTCTCTTGACTGAAATTCTGTGACCTTTCATTACTTTGTGGTGAAGTAATTTAAGCTCAGCCCTGACAACCCTGGTCAGTCAAACCTCCAACTCCAACCATGGCACAGATTATTTTTTTTTGTGAGTCCTGAATTTCTTTGGAGCTCCTCAGGCTCTGCTTCATGGTGATGTCTTAGGTGAAAGGTCTCTCACTTTTATTCAGCGAAAATTGTGGTAATCTCACCATTCCACGGGGCCAGAGACCGAAGGATTAAGAACAGAAATAAATAATATGAGGCACAATCTCACCAGGGTTCAGCTCTGTGAGCAGCCAGGACGTGGCCCAGGTTGGGATGTTGTTGCTCACAGCAGTGATGGGCTGAAGATGTTTTTTGGGGGGAGTTTTTAGCTGATGTTTCCCCATGATAAGGGGATTTATCTCTTAAAAAGTATGTTTGGTGGTTGGTTTAAATCATTTAGACATGAAAATAGGCTACACACGGTGGGGGAGAGAGAGCCAAGGCCACTCCTAATCGGCCCAGTGGTTTCTGTAGACAATAAGTCAAGGAATATGTCAAAAAGGTAAGATAACTACAGAAATTCGTTAATTAGACCAGTTCAAGCTGTTAAAAAGACAAGTTGCAGCTGCCTTCTGAGCCAAGTTGAAAAGGGCACAGTGAGGAAGACCCACAATCTTCATCCTCAAGACCCCCGAAGACCCTGCCCAAGACCACTGGAAATCACTGCGCAAACTCAGACAGGAGGGGCTCAAGGTGGAGAAAATGGAAATTATTTCCGGGAACTGATTAGAATAACCCTGCCTTTTTCTAATAAAATAATGCTTATGTATAGAAAAATAATGAATATGTATACTGTAATTGCATATAAACAAGCCTGTGAGCCCAAGGGCCAAAGAAGGTGGGTAAAGGTGGAAAACAAAGCTTGGGTTTGGTTCCACTCAGGGCAGGGGAACCTTTGACCAGGAACCTGCAGGAGCTGCTTCACCCTCCACAGGGGTTCAGCAGAGCAGGTCCAGTTTTACATCACTACACAAGTGCTAATGATGGGCCAGGCTGTGTAATTAGAGCCCTGGAGGGAAAGAAGGGAATACAGAGCTTGGAAAAAAAGGTGTTGTAGGAGTTAAGCTGAGGATGGATGGGAGGCGCTGGCTTAGCTCCCAGCTTTGTCACACGTTCCCGTGTGACCTTGGCAGAGCCACATAATCTTTCTTTACCTGAGTGCCATGTGTGGGACTAATGATGTCTCCCTGGGCAGAAAGATGCCTTTCCTGCTGCATCCTGATGCTCGGGTGTCTGGGATCACAGGTGTTTCTGGAAATTCAGGATGTCACTCTATAGATTGGTCTCTCCTCCGTGTGTCTGGAGCGCTCGATAGGCACAGAGCTATATAAATACAGATATAATCACACAAAAGCCTGCTGGATTCCTTCCTCCACACTGCAATCCTGACAGATGTGTTCTCAGCAAGATTCCACCATATTCCACAGCTGAGCAGAGCCCGTTTGCTGGGGAAACAAAAGAAGAAGATTAATTAGGCTGTCAGTGTGTGGAATTGGGTTTGGGGATGGCAGGCATGCTGCAGAGCCTGCGTGGAGCTGGTCCAGTTTGTTCATTGTAGGAACTGAGAGGGAAGGGGTGAGTGAGGGTGGTGGCCCAGGTGGCACCGAGTGTGGTTGGTGCCACAGTTGAAGGGCTTTGGGTGGTGCTCTGCTGCTTGAGCAGGGACTGGGCACCCCAAGCGTGATGGGGTCGAACAAGTAAACCCCATCCCTGTGAGCCTCTGCAGATGAACCTGCTCATTTCTGGAACTCTCTGCCCCCTCCACACCTCCAGTTCCTGGCCAGCCCAGTGCCATCCCTGCTGGCATCCTGCGTGGGGCAGCTCGGGCTGCCCTGCCCTGCCTGAGATGTGCCAGCAGCAGGGGCAGACGTGCCCCAGGGAGGGCAGGTGATGTCCCAGCACCTCTGAGCCCCTGGACCAGCTCTGAGTGCTGCTGCTGCCGTGGGTGCACCCAGAGAGCTGCCACTGCCCGGGCTGTCCAGTCCTCTGGAGCTCCTTCCATGGCCCCTCTGTAACTTCTGAGTTTGGCTCACGTTAAACAGCAGCTTTTTTCCCCCTTTTTTTTTTATCCCTCCATCCTGAGCTTCTTTATCTGAGGGCTGAGCTGTGCTTGCAGGCAGATGAATTGGTGCAAATGAGTGTCTCGGGGGCAGGCTGGGATGCAGCTCCCCGTTTGGACAACAACAGCAGCCACCTGCAGGAGGAAAGAGCTGCCAGTGTGCAACTGGAGACCTGCTGGATCCTCCTAAAGATCCGGGAGATGAACATGGTGCTCGACTCCTTTCTAATTTCATCCTGCTCCGTTATGTTCATCTCAGAAATGAGCACCTGTCCTTTGCTTTCCTTCCTTTAAAGAGAAGGGAGGGAACTGCTTTGGGACATGTTTCAACCCAGTAATATTCTCCCAACTGCCTCTGCTCTGTTTGCAGTTTCAGTTGGAGCCAAAGCTGTTGTGGTGGGCCCTCAGTGGCTGTGGAGGCAAAGTTCAAGTGTTTTCTGCTGGAGAGGAGGGCTCGGGGTGAGTCAGATCTGCATGGATGGGTTCCTGCCCTTCCCTGCAAAACTGAACTAAACATCTCAGCTGCTTCTGTGCTCGTGGGCACTCAGAATTGAAACTAAACTCTGAGTGCCTAAGACAGGCCTGACAACCAGATTCAAGTTTTGGAAGCCACAGAGCCACTTTTTGAAACATTATCCCAATTTTGCCTCCTAGTAAGTAAGTTGTTTTAAGGCTGAAATCCTAAAATCACTAAAGCTTTCAGTGACTGCCTCTGGTTCTTTTTTTTTTTTTCTCTCAGCCATAAAGCCAAATTATACAGGGTATATCCCATGTAATTCCTTTTCTGGCCCTATCTTATCTCCAGTCTTAGCTGATGTGATTGAAAAACTCTGCCATTCCGTGACAGAAATCCCAACANTGGAAAGAAATTGATTTTGGACTAGAGACATCATAAGGTAATAATATCTGCTGTAAACTGGTTAAATCAAGATAAATCATTGCTCTCTCTTTATATATATATATATATATATATATATATTAATATATATTTATTTATTTTAATTTGTTATTTTTATTTAAAGGAGAGGGTAAACACAAATTGCACCTCTAATGCTGTGCTGAACAGTGTGGGGAGGAGAGAAAACTCGATGCACTTGGATGTGACTCTGTTCTATTTTGGAACCACCTAAACCCCCCCAGCTCTTCTGCCCATCTCTCCCTGTTTTCAGGGTTTGCCCTGTAGGTCCAGGGGAGCTGGGAGTGTCCTGGCAGNCTGTGCTCGTGGGCACTCAGAATTGAAACTAAACTCTGAGTGCCTAAGACAGGCCTGACAACCAGATTCAAGTTTTGGAAGCCACAGAGCCACTTTTTGAAACATTATCCCAATTTTGCCTCCTAGTAAGTAAGTTGTTTTAAGGCTGAAATCCTAAAATCACTAAAGCTTTCAGTGACTGCCTCTGGTTCTTTTTTTTTTTTTCTCTCAGCCATAAAGCCAAATTATACAGGGTATATCCCATGTAATTCCTTTTCTGGCCCTATCTTATCTCCAGTCTTAGCTGATGTGATTGAAAAACTCTGCCATTCCGTGACAGAAATCCCAACAGTGAGTCCTGAGGGCCCCCACTGTTCTTCAGGAGCAGGTCCAGTAGCTTTAAAATGCTGCTCTCTCTTTATATATA